>JAJMKA010000041.1:0-118806 GCA_030563805.1 Ruyongia namnaoensis
TTGGTAATAGAAAGTTATCTTTAAGAAATCTTTTATAATCATAGCGAAGAACATTTATATCATATAATTTTAGTATTATTCTTTGACCTTCTCTTAATTCAATCTCACTAGAATTTTCAATTCTGTTAATAAATGTATTTCCATCTACTGATAAAATAACAGTTGGACCTCCTCTATTTGGGTGGATTCGTGAATATAATCCTTGACATTCGAACTCTATATCCAATATAATTTTATTGCTATCTTTAATATCTTTGACTTCTTCACCATCTTCACCATCTTCATCATCTTCATCATCTTCATCATCTTCATCATCTTCATCATCTTCATCATCTTCATCATCTTCATCATCTTCATCATCTTCATAATCTTCACCATCTTCATAATCTTCAATCAAGACAGATTTAGCTGCAGTCATACTTCTAGTTATAGGTCTTCTTCCTCTTTCAATTCGACTTCGTTTATCAGGTTTGGAATTTTGATTTACTTGATCAGCATTTCCAAGGAAAGAAAGATCTCTCTCTTCAGGTGATTTTATTAAAGCTTGACGTAAAAGTTTCAACTCTCTGGTATCATTATTAAATTCTCCAGGGTCTTTAAAGTTAATTAAAAGAGCAAACAACAAACGACCTGTCATTACCAATGGACTACCAGCTGCTAAAGGAGGTTGTGAGCAATTATCTTGAAACATTCTGGATCCTAACATTACTCTAGGTGAACTAGTACTGTTATCAACTATTGATTCACTATTGAGATCAGGTACCATGATATGCAATACAGTATCACCATCAGTTAAAAAGTATGCTGTTGATTAAAAACTGTCATGTAGAACAATGGTTCTTTCAACAAATTCTGTTGATTAGAATATCCTTCTTGATTTGGTGTTAAACTAGGATCAATAACTCTTCTAAGAAAAGGCCCTTTTATCTCACATATCTGAATTGGGACACCAGAAGCTTTATCCAAAAAAGCACGATCTGGATAATGTGATGGTATTCTTGGTGTCATAAATTCTGTTATTGAAGGATTGACAGCTTTAAAACGATATTCAATATTATAATCGAGTGCCAAAAATAAATCACATATTGGGTTAAAGTAACAATCATCACAATATGAAACAGCTATATTTTCTTCTGTGTTATTATGATCTTTTAACAAAGATTCACTAATTTTGCGTAATATACCCCCAAATATAACAAGAACTGTTGAAAATGACGCCCTTTGTAACCTTTCTTCAATTTTTGTTTCAAATTCATTGATTATATTAAAATACCAATCGCTAGATATTTGGTTGCTTATATCAATATCTATATTAGTCATATAGTTTGCCATTGTATTACTTATACTAACAGATGGTTTACCAACTCCTGTTGGTTTAAAACTAAGGTTAGGAGTCAATAAAATGAACTTGTAGACATTTAATACTTTTTTCCTTGAAAGAATATCACTTTCATCAATGTTATCAACGTGTGTAGAAAGTAGGATAGATAATGAACTCAAAACCAATGTTTTCTGGGTTTCATTTTCCAATGGAGGTTCAAACTGCAATGAGCTTAATGAATTCCAAATATCCACATCTCTTAAAGGTTTTTCTAGCTCAGTCAAGAGTGTTTGAATGATTGATTGTTTATTATTTTTTATAAGAGTTCTGTAAGGCTCAAGAATTATTGTACCCATATCAAATTATCCAAACGTTATGATGTTGTTGTATCAAATAATAATGATTAGACAGAGGTGTTCAAAATAGAGTTCGACAATCTAATTTATTGGATTACGTAATACGTGTCCCAACAAAATTATACCTTTGACACAAAACGAATATATTTGCCACAAAATATTTTAATTTGATTCTTATTAAAACTGGATAGTGCAATTACTTTGAACTATTACTTATTAGGTAACAGGTAACTCATAACTGACGTCTGACAAGTCACAAGTATAACAAATAATAGCTCTAATGATCGAGTTACCTCCAAATGGTATCAATCAAGCTGTGCCTGTTTTGTCAGAGAATTCTGACTTAAGAGAGGATGTTTTAACAGCTGATCAATACAGTTGGTCTCTAAGAGTCAATAAAGACCCAGCTGCTGATGAAGCCTTTTTAAAAAAACTTGAAGTTCAATCTAATTACATAAATTCAAATCATACTCCACGTCTTCAAGTCAATGAACAAAGAATAATTAATGCTATTGATTCTTTAAGAGATCAAATGAATCAACAAATTGATTCTTTAAGAGATCAAATGAATCAACAAATTATCAATCTGAACAATGATATCTATCAGTTAGTTCAATCAAAGGTAGATTCAAGTAATACCCAATTCCTATTTCCTAGATACAACAACGGAAGAAGGTTCTTGGAAACTTCAACATCAATAAATGCAATAATGAAATTTAATCAAGAAGAATTAGCTGAAATCATTCAATTTTATCATTTAGAAGACCAAACTGGAATCTTAGATACACGTATTAAAACATGTGTATATTTAATCAAAAATTTATTTCGTTTACAGGGTACATTTAATACTATTAGAAAGAAAGAATCAGAAGCTGCAAGGGCCCAAAATAAATTAAACATTGAAACATTGGTGGATCCCAGAAATGTTCCCATAAACATTAATGTTTGTTCTATTGATGATGATGATGATCTTTCATTCTCATTGAATGACCTAATTGAATCCGATGGGAATTTATTTGAATGGTTTAGAGATATTAAGAATGGTGAACAATTTTTTAAAATATCTCATTTATCTGGAAATCTATCTGAAAGAAAGAAAACTGCATTAGATAACTTATTAAGAGAAGTATTTCATGATACCAATACTGAAACATATATTCAACAGAATCAAAAGAAACAAACTTTTCTCTCCTGTTTTGGTGTTAATTATTAAGGTATTAAGGTTATAAAATATGCTATTTTTTTGGTAATATTCGTTATAATTAAGATGTGTTTTTTTTTGCAATTTTAAGCTGTTTACAGGTCCTCAATATATAAGTGATCATATCCATAATTAATATATTTATCCATTATATAGTATACTTTATTCTTTTGTTCCTCCCGATATTATTGATTCTTTAACTTTTTGTTCAATCAGGTGAAAATAATTATAGAATAGTCAGAGAATTCTTATTATAAGCTTTCTAATTAGATAGAAATACACAATTGAACTACAAATTTAGTTTGAAAGATATATATTTAATTGAAGATTCATTTACTTCATTTATGTAGCTTACCAATTTTATAGCCAAAATAATTCATTATTAGTAAATGTATCAATTTTAGATTAAAACTTAAATTCAAAATAGGAATCAATCTCTTTTGTTAAAACATCAAATCTATCAAGTTTTAAATTAAGAAACTTATTCTTTTTCATATAATTTATTTGAGCAATAATACTTTTATTCTCTATTGAATCTTTTTGAATATCTTCAAAAATAGTTAAAACTGTTGAATTATATTCCATAATTTTTTTTATTATTAAATTTTCATTTGCAATTTCTTCAACATTTTTAGAAACTTTATCTTTATCAATTGGTTTCATTGCAGAGTTTAAAAGAAGTTGAATCTTATTTTTTAAATAATCAAATCCATCAACATGTTTACCTAAATAAAGACTAGCCATATTTTTAAATGATGTTAATGTTCCCATCATTGGAAGGTTTAAATCTTTTGAATTTTCATATATTTGAAAAATCATTAAATCAAAAATATTTGGACCTTTTCTAAATCTTGATAAATTAATATCTAAATCAAAATCCCAATCATCAATATCATTATTTGATTTTTTATTTGATGTTGAATTCTTTTTCATTCTTTGCAGATTTTCATGATTGGATTTTCTTTGAATTTGATATTGAGTTTGATAAAGTTCACTATATCTTAATAAATGTCTTAAATCTTCACCATTTTCTTCAAAATAATTTGTTATTTTTGATTGATCATCATCATTTAAATTCATAAATGATAAAGTCATTAAAACATTTTTGTAAAGAATAACATTCTTTTTATAAATTTTAAGAACTGTATAAAATTCATCCTCAGAGATGCCTGTATAAGTTTCTTCATCTTTATTATCTTTTTCATTCTGGGTTTTATCCGCTAGGTTTGCTCTCTCTTTCTCTTTTTCAATTTGAATTTGAATTTTATTCTCTAGTCTCTCTTTCTCCTTTTCACATATTTTCTTTTCCTTTTCAACTCTTTCTAAAGTTTTTTCTAATATTTGTTCTGTAATTGATTTTCTTAGAGATTTTGCTTTATTCAGATCAATTCCAACTTCTATCTCTTTCTTTTCTTTATTAAATTTAATTTGAATATCTTCAGGTTTTAAAGCAGATGGATCAAGTTTAAGACTTCCCTTTGTTAATCCAAATAATGATTCTGAATTATTAGTAAGAGCTGTTGTTGTAGATTCTGAAACATTTCTTAATAAGTTAATGAAATCAGTGTGATTAATTTTATCTTTCTCATTTCTGTTTTCTGATTCTTCTTTATCATTAATATTTTCTTTATTGTTAATATTATTAGAAACTTCTTCTTGTTTAAGTTCACGACCACAAGAACATCTCTCTGGATCAACATTTTCAAGAGTATCATCATCATTTTCATTTTCATTATCATTATCATCATTACCAGTTTTCTTTTTCTTCTTCTTCTTTTTCTTTTTCTTCTTTGATTCTGTTGATTGTGTATCTTTAGATTTTGTTGATGATGGAACAAGAACGTTGTTGTTATAATCATTGATGGTTGATAAAAGAACTAATAACTTCACCTTATAAAGATCAGTGAACAAAGCACTAAGCATACCAAAACCATTCTCTCTTGGATCATTACCTTTAACAATAATTGAACCTGAACCTTCTAAATTTGCAATCAAATTTAATAACAAATTTGTATTCCAACCATAAAGATGAATCTTCTTTCTACTCTTTAACAGTTTTTCGTGTTCTTCAGCCTTACAACCTTCACACAACATTAGACCTCCTTGTTAAGTAAATGAATAAGTAGAGAGATCAAAATATAAATATTGTTGTTGTTGGTGGCAAAAATGTAAGAAAAGAAGGGGGAAATCTCTAAAAATTTATATCAAAAATAATTGAAAGTAGTAAAATTTGTATGGAGAAATCATTAAAATTATGAATATTTGATTAAAGAATGAAGCGCTATTCTTCAAAGTTATGTATTATGTTTTAGTAGTAGAGAGTATATTATGTTCCAAATTTCAGGGCTGTTACTATTCTAAAAAATGAAGTTTATGTCATTTAAGTGCTGTTGTCATCTGGTTTTGTGTGTTCTACACTAATATCTCTAAACCAATCAATACAATCTATTCTTCACTATTTACCTTAAAACTTACATCTAAAGTACAATTACAATACAATATTCCCAATACTTTTGTGTTGAATCCATAATAAAAATTTCCCAACTTCACCAGTTTATTTAACCAGAATCAACAACATCAACAATTTATTTAACCGAAATCATTTTTTTACTGTGAATTTTTTTTTGAGAAAAAACGTAAACAAGAAAAAAAATCTTTAACAACAAACAACAAAGTCAAATAACACACAACATTAGAGATCTATATCACAATGGAATTGGCTCAGTCATTATCAAAGCATCAGATCTTTACTCTGCCTCCTCTAACAAGCCAACAAGACAGCCATATCAACAATTCTAAATCTGTTGTTAGAAATAATAGAGAATTATTCTTTGCTGTTGGATCAACAATTAGATATCTTGATCTATCATCTAATTCATCAAGTTATAAACTATTAGATACATATAGAGTTGATTTCGAAATCAAATCTCTGAGTTTAAATAAATCTGGTAATTTATTAGTTGTTAATGATGATTCAAATATTGTTGTTTGTACTATACCATCATATTCACAAATATTAAATAAGGATTTAAATAAAATTAATTCAAAAAACTTTAAAATTACAAATAATGATATTTATAATTCAAAATCAAATAAAATTATTCAAATTTTATGGAATCAATTATCAAGATTAGATTCAACATTAATAATTTTATCAAAAGATTGTAAAATTAGAACTTTTGATTTAACAGTATCATCAATAAATCCAAATTCAATTTATGATTTATCAACATCTTGTTCAAATTCAAAATCTTCAAAAATTGGATTTATTCAAAACATTATTGATTCTCCTATTTCAATGTGTTTTGGTCCTTCTGATTCATTATCTGGATTATTAACTCTTTATATCTTAAATGAAGATGGTGATATATTTGTAATTTATCCATTTACTCCAAGAAGTATTGTTACTACAAAGGAATCAATTGAACATTTATTTAATCAAAGTGTTATTAGTTCAAATATTGTTAATAATAATAATACTACTAATAATAAAACTTTAAAATTAACAGTTGAACAATTAAAATATGTTAGTAATCTTTGGAAACAAATTCCATTAGCTAATAAAGAAGTTAGATCTGATTCAGAAATAAATTATATTATTAAAATTCCATCACATAATGATTATTTTATTCAAGGTCCTTTAGATATTAATACTTCATCATATATTGATGGTATTGGTAAAGAAATTTGTATTGTATCAAATGAAGCAAAACTTTTATCAGTTATTTATTCAAATAGTTCAGTTTCAATTATGACATTACCAAATGATACTGATTTAATTATGAAATTTAAAGAAGATGATATTGATTTATATGATGAAGAAGATGAAGAAGCAGAAGATTTTTCACCAAGTTTAAACGTTTTAGATACTATTGTTTTACAAAATTCAAATAATAATGAAATTCCAATCTTTATTAAACCATCAACAATAGATCCATTTAATTTTTATATTGAATTAAATAATGAAGTTTATGAAATAATTATAGATGAATGGTCAAAATCTTTATATCAATCAATTATTGAAAGTGAACCAGAAATTTTTATTAATTATTTAATTTCAAATAATGATAAATTAAATACAAAGATTTATAAAATTTATTCATTAAAAGATTTAGAAATTTTACAAACTTTACAAGAGATTAAAATATCTAAAGATGAATATTTATTAATTTTAATAACTAATCAAACAAAAAAAGTTATTAAAAAGAAATATGAAGAGATTAAACAATTTGAACAAGAAACTGAAGATAAAGATAATGAAATTGATTTAATTTTAAAAGATTTTTTACAAGAAAATAAAAAATTAAAATATGATTCATTATTAATTACACCATTTGATGAAATTAAACAAATTTTAGAATCAATAAAATTAATTAATTTAAGTATTAATTCAACAAATACAAATAAACCATTAATATCTGAAGATTTAGAACAACAAAATATAAATTTAAGAGATATGAATGAATTATCACAAAGAGTTTCAAAATATGTGATATCAATTCATAAAGTTGCAATTAATTTAAATCATAGATTATCATTACAAAAGAGAGAATTAGAAAATCAATTAAAATCAATTTATGAAACAAGAAATAAAATTGATAAATTAAAATTAGAATATAATGATAATAATTTAAAATTATTAGAAAAATGTATTAAAAGACAAAATAATATTGATAAAAGATTAATTAAAAATTTAGAAAAATTAATTTTAAAATTAAAAAATGATTCATTACCAATTAGTTCAAATGAAAAATTATGGTTTTTAGAAATTAAAAAATTAATTCAATCATTTAATTTATCAATTAATCAAAATGAAAATTCAAGACAACAATTAATATATATTAAAAAACAAATTTCAATAAATTCAAATTCAAAAAATTCTAATCAAAAAATTGATGATTTTAATGATTGGGAAAATTTAAATATTATGTTACAAAAAGGTAAAGAATTTATGGAAAAGACTTCAAAAGAAGTTGAAAAGAATTTAAATGATATTGATGAACAATTAAATAATGTTCGTATTCAATAGGATTTGTATAATGAATCAATCATAAACAAAATTTTTTAGTACCCTGGTAAAGTAATTTTAGAAATCAGTAACACGACCATTGAAAGAATAATCACCATGTCTTAAAGGATCTTGTTTTGGACCACCAATTTCACCAGTCTTTGGATTAACATCACCTTCAAATTCAGGAATAGTTTGAAAGAATTCTGGAGAAAAACTTCCTATATCATTTTTCAAAAATGGAGATTTTGAAGCATCTAAATGAGTTGGATCCTCTTCTAATTCTAAACTTTCATTATATTCTTCAATAGCTGCTTGTGAATTAGCTAATTGTTGTAATTTTTCAAATTCTTCTTGATCTTCTTTTGGTAATTTTGGTGGAGATGGTGTGAAATCCATTGGACCTTTTGGGAAACCACCTAAAGAGTATGAACGAATAAATAATGGTGTCTTTGTTATGTATTGTTTGGAAACAACGATATTTCTTAGTCTGAACATGATATCTTAATTATTGGATAAATAAAATAAAGTAAAGTAAAGTATATGATCTTTCTAAATTTCCACAGCGAATTCAAAAGAAAAATATTGTCACGTGATTTTTTTTAATAATTGACACCTTTTTTATTTCGGCGGGTAAATTTTGATTTTATTTATTAATTTATTTATCCTTTTATTTATTTATCCTTATTCTTTTAATATCAACAACAATTATCCTTAATCTTTCAATAATATCAATAACATTAAGAATACTGGAAAACTCATTATGCATTTACTTAGACTATTAGCATCTTTGCCACTCATGACATCTGTTGTCCTAAGTACTTCAGCTGGTCCTGTTAGCGATGAACAAGATTTGAGTAACCATGAACTATTCAACAGTGATGGAAACAATATCCCATTAGCAATAATTGAAGTCGATTTAGAGGCATTTGAAAAGGGTTCAGAAGATTATATGGTTTCTCGTTTCTTCAAAGGAGATATTACTGCTACAGATTGTATTGCTACTGAAGATGATACAGGATTTTTGTATAAGATCTGGTCTTTTGCTCGTTATATGAAACAATGGGAAACTGCTAAAGAATCTCCTTCATGGTATGGTCGTATTGGTGGAGTTTATTACAAATATTTTAGTACTGATAGTGATTACTCTATCACTTATAAAGATGAAGAAAGAATCCGTGATATTATTGATGGTATTATGACAAAATCACTTGGTCTAAATTACATTTCTTCAACTTATTGTATAAAATTGACACATGATGGTACTTGGATTGGAAATTTATTCATTGGTCCAAATAATTCTGTTCATAAAACTGGATGTTTTTCTGCAAGTAAATCTGGTTCTTATGAATTGACTGATGGAAGTTTAACAGGACTTCAGGAGATTACATGCAATTAGAATTCAATGGTTTCAATTCGTGTCCTAAGAATAGGAAAGATGATTAATGATTAAAGATAAAGGTTGATTTTTTAAGCAATATAAAAGAATGTGTATTGACAAATAGGTAATAGCAAATATAAAAACGATAATTAAAAACAATAATGAGTGTAAGAAGTATTATAACTTGAATTAATTTTTGAGGTCTCTATATAAGTTGGTAAAAACCGAATTGTGAAAGCTACAAAAATGATAATGAGATAAGGATCAAACCATCAAATAGACATGTCACTAGACTATATAACCATATAAATAACTAATACTCTTAATGTTTTGAATGTATATTTAAATTTTGTTGAAATCTTTCCCTTCAATTTCCCATAGTTAATTAGACCGGTGTGTCGGCTCTTACAAAATGAGGTGTTTAAATTATTGAATCTATATAAAGAGGTCAAAATCCTTAAATCTTTTATTCTAAACTACCAACACATACAATTGAACAATTATACATACCTGTTACTTAACAATATTACCATTATGTCAAATTCAATCCCAACAAGTGTATTGTATCTCTCAATTCCAATACTCATTATTTTATTCCAAATCTATAGAGGTACTTATGATTTTGAAACAACTTACAGAGGGATGTTTTTGGTAGGTCTAATTGAACTATTCAAGTATTACAAAGGAAAAGATATCACTGTTAAATCTTGTTGCTGGGATGGGGTTATTGCCTCTGGTGTTGTTGTTGCAATCAAAAAACTACGTTAGTACTACTGTGAATATTATCTTCACTGTTCTAGGTGATCAAGTATTAAAAGAGAAACATCATAATATCTAATTTCTAGTTATAATTTAATCAATTGAAGTTGATATATATATTATTGGACTTCGAACTATTAAATCATTCATATTATAATTAAATACCTACTATTGATTCAAGCCTCTTGTAAACAAAGACATTATTGTCACAAGATTAGGTAAATTGTAGCCCTAAGAAAGCCCTAAGAAAACACGTGATTTTGTAGTATGTTAAGAAAATCCTGATTTGTTGTTTACATTCTTTCAACTAACAGATATTGAATAGTATTTGAGTTAGCTATTACAGTACAACTAGAACATAGAATATGGCTACTATCACATCACATGTCAACTTCACTTAAGAGTTAAGAACTATTCTCTTAAAATTTCACAATTCCTTCTGGAACCAAAAGTTTCATAAAATGTTCACAAAAACAACTTTATCCTTTACCATTTTTATAATTCTAAGAAATAATCACTAAATTGTTCTATAGTACTAATGAATTGACATCTCTCTAGTTAAACATTTCTTCTAGAAGATTGATAAATGCCTCAATTTCATTTAACATCTCAAAATTTTGATTTATTTATTAATCAAATACATCTCAAATTACTTCTTTAAGATTATAAAAAATCAAATACATCTCAAATTACCTCTTTAAGACTATAAAACATCTCAGTTGTTACCATTATAAATCTTTAATAATTATCAAAAATTGGACTATAAAAGGAGCTGCTTTTCCCCCTTTGAATTTAATAAAAATGGTAGATTGATTTCTTATTCAGTATACTATTTATTAGTCAAATTTATTTACCTGCTTAAATTACTTTAATTAAAATGTCTAGAACTAACTTTATCTTTAACATTAAGAGCAAACACTCTACCAAACACTCCTTTGGAAATTTAGATAAACAACATATCATTTCTAAAATTTGCTCTAATTCATCTAAGTCTTCTTCTACAAAAGCTGCTGGTAAACGTTTTAAAGTTAGACCATTTGCACCTTTTAGAAGTATTGAATCAAGTAACATCTGTTTCAACAATTCACAAATCAATGATTCTAAAACTATTCCAGAATCTAATGATAGTGACTCTATTAAAAAAACTAGAAAGTTTTTAAGTGAAGAAACAGAGAAAAGACTTTTTGAACTTTCAAAAATCTATAATCAACTTCAATTAGATTTTGAAGCTATTCAATATGAATCACCAGAAGATTTCTCAATTAATACTGATGATTTAGCATCATCTACTTCAGATTTTGAAACTAAAGAAATTGATGAAGAAGATTCTTCTGAATTTGATTATGAAAGTTCTTATGATGAAGAAACAACACCAAAATTTATTTACAATGGTCCTTTACATCATTTTAAAGGTGGGTACTACGATTTCCCAGAGATATCTAAAGAAGATGTCCGTAGTGGGAAAGTTGATCTTGCTTTAGAAATTGCAAAAGCTAATGCTGAATTAGAAAATGAAAATAAATCTAAAGAAGCTGCTGATGATGATTCTGAAGAAGAAGAAGATTTTGATTTTGAAATTGAAGAAAGTAGTGATGATGAAGAAGATTCTGATTACAGTTTAGATGCTGAAGACTCTGATGAAGAAGATTCTGAAGAAGAAGAAATTGAAGTACAGATTATCAATAAGAGAGGAAGTAAAAGAGGTTCCAAGAGATTATCTTCAAAGAAAAAAAGAAGAATGATGTGATTCTTGTTATAGATTATAGATTATCCAGTTTATTTATTTTACAACAATATATACCAATTTTATGATAAATTTCTATCTCTACGTAAATTTAGTAAACATTTGAGAAAAAACTTCTATTGTTTATTGTTATGCAATATTTTGATCATCTATAATACTTTGGATCAAATTTAAATTCACTAGGATGACTTTCAGGAGTAGCTTCAGTATCTTCTTTCCATATCTTAATACTTTTATCAGCTTCACCAGTAATTAATCTCATACCTGTTTGATCAAATGTACTTGAATAAATACCACTCTCTGATTCAATTGAACCAGGAATTAATTTTGTTTGTAATTCTTGGAATTTAAATCCTGTTTTCCAATCATAGAATGATAATTTACCATCATCACCACCACTAAACATTACATTATCTTGATTAATTGATAATGTATTAACAATTTGTTGACCTGAATGAGGTTGAAAACTTTGTAAATATGAACCTTCTGGAAATTTCCATTGTCTTATACTATCTGCTGATGCACTTGCAAATGAATATTCTAAAGGATGTAATGCAATACTTCTAATTGATTTTAAATGATGTGTTAAAACTGTTTGAGTTTTACCAGCTGCTAAATCCCATAATCTAACAGTTTTATCATTAGAACTTGATATAATTTGAGGATCAGCATCTTGACATTTAACTTGTGTAACTGGTTGTTTATGACCTTGTAATGTAAAAATACCTACACTTGTTCTCATATCCCATACTCTTACAGTTGAATCTCTTGCACCTGTTACAACAACATCTAAATTTGGATGAACATCAACTGAATAAACACCTGATAAATGACCATAATAATCTCTAATAACTTTATTTCTTTCAAGATCCCAACATTTAACAGTTTTATCTTCAGAACATGAAAACATATATGGATGACGATTTGAAATAGCTATATCTCTAACTGCCATAATATGACCTGTTAAAGTTAATTTTAATTCACCAGAGGCAAGATCCCAGATCTTAATAGTATTATCACTTGAACCAGAGGCAAACCATTTATTATCAGGCTCAACAGCCAAAGATCTCACCCAACCTGTATGTCCTACCATAACTCTCATTAATTTCCATGGTGCATGCCATTCTGGTGGTGATGTAGGTGCTAAATTTTCTTGAATTTGTTGAAATTGAATTAAAGATCTTGAATTTGAATGATCAATAGTTACTAAATCTGTCACTGTTTCATTATTGATATATTCTTTATTAGATTTTCTATTGATTGAAGAATTAACGAGCCGTATTTGTTCATCTTGTCTTAATTGTGTATTTTCTTCTTGAATTTCATCAAAATTAGTTTCATTATAATTATCATTAGTTATACTTCCATTTTGTAATAAAGAGGACTCCAATCTTTCAGTTTTGTTCTTTAGATATAAAGGTAATTCTTCACAATACTTGAATTCTCTATCAAACCTTGTAGATATATATGCAGAATTTCTATTGTTTTTTGTTGTTAGTATATGTATTTCAAAGAATATTAAAAAAGGGACACTTACATTACTGGAACTTCAGGGACTTCTGTCTTTTCAAACAACTGTTCTGTTCTCTCTTTCAAAATATCCACTGAAAGTGTAGGATTGTCTACAAACATTATGAACTATGATATTCCTTTTGTAACTGTTGTAATTTTCCAATTCAATCTCTGTTTATCTGTTTGTTTTGAAAGTTTTGTTAATTTTTTTTTATTAGTAGTAAATGCTACTAACCATTAATTAATGAAATATATGGCTTGTGATACTGAAGGTACTTGTAAAGACTAGTTATGATATTTATTTATTAATATGTATTAATTATACAAATGGTAAACGTAAATAATACCTCTTTAATCAATTTATAGGAATATTGTAGTTAATAGTTCTGAAAATGTCCAGATGTTTCCATGTTTTAGTAATATTCCCTATTTCGGACTTTGTGGTTAACGCTCTTCTCTAAATTTTAATTTTAGTTTATGAATAATCTTTTGTGGGATTCTGAAATTCTATTAAATACCTTATCAATGTATATTAGTAATAGAGAGTATTCAAGATGTCTTCTGTTCTTGATAGAATTTACAGGGAACTGGCTAATAACCCAACAATAAATGATCCTGAATATTGTTTTGCTGCTTTACAAGAAGATCAATTAGTTAATTTTAATCCAAGTTTTGAACCAGATTTCAATTGTGATTTCAATGACGGTATTAATAACAATATAAAATTAGTTCCAATCTTAAATAATTCAAGTGATACTTCAGAATTGTTCAGAAAAGTCAAGAACTATTGTACAAAAGTTTTAACTCATCCTATTGATTTCCTTACAGCTATTATCAATATCTATCCACCATATTCTCTCATTTCAGATCCATTACCAACTGAATCATTATTTCAAAGATATGATACTGAAAGATTTCAATTGAATATCCCAAGTCATCTTAGGTTTTTAATGAATAAAGATCCAAATTCAATGAAACAATTATCTTTAGAAGAAATTTTAAAAATTATTTCATATTGTTTATATTTTAAAATTGAGAATTTATCAATCATTAATCTTAATGGCAAAAATCCAAAGATTGATGAAAGTTTTATAAAGATTTTAAGTGCAAGTATTAAATCATATAGAGAAATTCATGATAATTTTCAAAATTTTGAAATTATTGTTGTTGATGAATCCAAAACTTTAGAAGATATTCATATACTTCCATTTGTTAATAAACAATCTGTTTCAACAGACTTTGGGAAAGAACAACTTACTGTTAAACTTAATGTACCAGAAGCTGAAGATTTTGAAACTGCTGGATTTGAACCAGACGAAGAAATGATTGTTTGTACAAGACTGAATGAATATTCTGTTTATAGAGATAACAATATTAGTTTTTTAAGAAACGTTGAATTTTCTCAATTTGAAGAATTAATTAAGAAAAGATCTTGTTAAAAATGTATCAGAAAAGGACAATTGAATCATTACATAGACACTCATATTTATAAATAGATACATTTATTAAATAATACAGGTAAGGTCATCATTATAAAAAAAAACGAGTAGAATAAAACAGTAGTTGGGAACGTAAAAGATAGTCTAGGTCATAAAGTAAACAGTAAAAATAAATGTGCATGTGAAGATGAGAACAAAATTAGGTAAAATCAGAATTAAATATTTGACCAGTTATCAATGTTGATATTATTAACATGACTTTGATCATCATTAAAGATTAATGAATAGAAATCATTGATGAATTCACTCTTTAGGTTTGTATCTTGGTTTAAAGAGTTTTCTGCCAATAGATTATTTAATGAATTGTTTTTATTGTTGTTAACTGCATTGTTAGAATTGATATTTCCACTGTCATTGGTGTTATTATTATTATTATTGTTGAAGAGTGATTGGGAATCAATAGAATATTGTAAATTGCTTGGTCTTCTTGGAACATGTTGGAAGATTGATGTAGATCCTTGTGATTGATTATTATAAGATGGTTCTTCTTTAACTTGAACATTATTATCATTGTTGTTATTATTGTTAGAAGTTATTGGGAAGAAATCATTATTTGAAATATCATTAAAATCAAAATCTTCATAATTGAGTTCAGGAAAGTCATTTAATTGAGTAGAGCTTGTAGTTGATGGAATATTTGGTAATTGATTTTGATCAATAAAGAATAATGGAGGTTGTTGTGAATCTTGTTCTGTAGTCCTTATAACTGATAATCCATTTTCATCAATATACTTACCACATAAATTATCTATAACATTAATAAATTTTTTAGCTAATGAATTAACATTTGATGAAATTCCTAATGCCTTTTTAGCTAAAATAATATCATTTCTCCAATTATGAGCATGTCTTAAATTATTTGGTTCTGAGCAAAGACAAACAACAGGAATTAAAGCAGCATGGAATAAGAAAAATGTTGCATACCAACTTGAAATAACTGATAATTCTTGTTCTGTTATAAATTCAAAAACTGATAAAATTGTTTCATGAGCACAATCTAAACAAATTCTTCTACATTGTCTATTTTCTTTTGTATTTGCTAAATCCATAACTTCTTGATTTTTAGAATTTGCAATAATTCTTTGCCAAACAAAAGCTCTAAAAAGAATAATTTGTAAATTTTTATAACGCCAAATTAATCTTGCTCTTGTAAATGCTAACCATTCAGGAATTTCATTATTGTTATTGCTGTTATCTAAATTTAAATTTCTTGAATCAATATTATTATTAATTGGAATTTTTGAATTTGCTTTAGCAATTTTATTATCTTCTGCAAAGAATAAAGGTAATTGATTAATAAATTTTAAAATTTTATCATTAAGATCTAAACATTCAATTGGATTTGGACTTGGTTTTGAAATTAATCTATTATAAATCTCTGTTGAAATTTTAGTGAATTTTGCTTGTTCAATTAAACCTGAATAAAGAGTTGGATAATTAACAGGAATTAGATCATTTCTATTAATATCATCGATATTTGAAACATCTTTAATATCCATCATTTGTTCCATTGGTAAATTAACAGGTCTACCAAAAGTAATGGCAGCACCACCATCAAATATATAAAGACCCCACCAAAGTCTTCTTCTAACTTCTAATTGAATTTGCATTTCATAATTATTATTATTACTCCAATTATCAAATTCTTTATATAAACCTAAACCCATAGCCATTCTAACAGCTAAACCTAAATAATTCCAACCAGTATTTGGTTTATTTCTCTTTTGTGCATAATTTGATAATAAAGTTAAAGCTTGTAACAGTGTAATACTACCACTTTCAAATACATAAGAACTTAAATATGATTTTGCATTTTGATAATAATATAAATCTAAATTTGATTTTTCACCATTTAAACACCAAGCACCTAATGCTAAAACAGTGTTTAATAAAATTTGCCAAATTTCATAATTTGGTGTTGGAATTTCATCTCTATATTGAGCTAAAAATGTTTCTTTATGAATGAATGGATATGATGTATGATAATTTCTAAAATATGATTCAATAAATTCATTAGTTAAATGTTTTGCAGTTAATGATAATGTTGAATCAATATTAATTTTACTATTATTTCTTGAGTTTGATTGGCTTGAGTTATTATTGTTGTTGTTATTTATTATATCTTCATCAATTAAATTACTATTATTATTATTTGGTGCATTATTTGAATTACTACTATTATCATTATTATTTAAGACTCTAACCATAACAGCACTTGATGCAACACCAAAGTAACCTTTGTTTGAAGGGTTCAAACTTAAAGCTGCCATACCATCATTGACTAAGGAATCAGCATCTTCTTCAGTCCAATCAAACCCATAAATTGCATCTTCAGGAACGTGATCTTCTGGTATTTCAGGATGATAAGTTGAAGCAGGTGAACCCTTTTCTTGATGATGTTGTTGTTGGTCTTCAGCATCATCTTCATCATCGTCATCATCATTGTCTATATTACCGTTGATACTGTTATTAACACTGACAGATCTTGACATTGAACGTTCTCTTGCATGATGATGATGATTTGAACTATTTTGTTTACTCAAAAGTTTATCAATATCAGCATCAGGCAATAAACTATGAACCAAACTTTCTAAATCACGAACCCTGTTTTCAACTTTAGTTAAATGGACTCTTGTTAATGGAGATCTAACGACTCTTGGTGAATAAGTACATTCCCAACCATGTTGAACACATTTTGTACATTTAGGCAAATCTTTTGAACATTTTAGTTTTCTCTTTCTACAAGAGTCACAAGCCTGCTCTATGAAGACTGCCTTCACTGCCTTCATTATCCCAGAATTATAACTATATTCAATTGAAAATAAAAGATTATTAGAATCTAATTCTAACAAAGAATAGAAGGGATGTTTTTATTTATGAAATGTTAAAAAGAAAAAGGAATATAATTTGTGTTTTTTTGTTTATGTCTTTTCCTTTTTTTTTTCTTTTGGGTTTTTCCAGCGTGTCGCCATTTTTTGCGAAAAAGGGCTACACTATAGTTAATGAATAATACTATTATGCTTTACTATATAATTAATCTTTGTTATATCTATCATAAACCATTTCTGCAATATATTGAATAGGTTCAATTGTTCGTTCAGAATTCACTATAATTAATTTTTCCACCTCTGGTGATTCTTTTTCGTTCATTGTACAATAGACATAGTAATTCATATCTTTAACATTACCAAGTTCAACTTGTTCAGGACCAGAATAAAAGAATCCTAATTGTAAATTTAAACAATTGAATATATCAGAAACTGCTTGTTTACTAAAAGGTCCTTTTTGAAGACATTTTGTCGTTATAATTGGATTATGATCTTTTAAAGATTTTTCAATTATTGAATCATCAATACTTTTAAGATTGCGATTTGGTCTTAGAAGACTTCCAATAAACACAGTTTCATCCTTAATTTCATCATCACCATTATCTTGCTTTTCTTTTTCATTAATAACAAGGTTCTTAAACTTTTGGTTGATTCCTTTCTTTTCATCTTTTTCAGCATCACCAGAAAATTCTTCATCACTTGAATCAATATCTTCTGTCTTACCAAATACATTTTCAACGTTTATTAGAGGTTTATCAATAAATAAATTAGTAACCAAAATAACAGAAGATCTAGATAATGAACCTTTGACGTTTTGCTCTTGAAGTTTAGGAATTGGAGTAAAATTCATCTTTGGAAACTTTGATTTAATTCTCTCAAATGTTTCCTTGTTCTCTTCAATTTGTGAAATATCAGAAACCAAAATATTTACATTATTAAATGTATCTGGGAATACTGTTAGAATAATAGAAATAGTCCAATATGATCTGTCATTTATTCCAATAACAGTTAAATCTTTTCTAAACTTTTTGACATTATGACATGTATTCATGTATCTTGTTAAAGGAATCAACAAAGAGATAATGTTTGATAATAACACAATTATGTTTGTATTGACAATTGCCTTAATATTACCATTATCTATATCCATAAGGTTGATAGATGTAGAAATCACGCAGTTTTGAAAATCACTAGGAGAATCATATTGAGGTTTGTGTAGTGAAGATTTTGTATAGATACATAAAACAGGCGTTGATGCTGAAGTCTTTGGAATATATGAATATACGAAATCAAACTGCCTTGAGTTATCATCAGCACCAGGAGTTTTAATTAGAGGAGTAAGAATATTTGTTTCTAAAGTCTTACTGTCCATAAAACTAACATTTCTATTGTTGTATTTATAGATTAAAGCTTTCTCAGTTTGTTCTTGTAATTTTAAGAAATCTTCACGAGTAAATGATTCTAAAATAGATATAACCACTTCCATATCTGTTATCTCCTTGATTGTCATGCTTTCTTATTCACTGAATGGTTGAAATATCTTGAAAGTTAAGGATTATTAATGTGGTTTTATTTATAATGAAAGTTTTTTGAACGGGAAAAGGCACCCTTTTATATTGTTGCGTTGTTTTCTTATTCCATTGTTGCTGTCTCGATGATAATCAAGCTTAAATACCCAGGAGAAGTTCGTTTTTTTGCTGATGGCACTCTGTTTATATATTAACTATTAAACAATATGTCAGAGTTGATAGTCTGAACTCAAGACTGGCTTTTCACCGTCGCATTCAACAATACAAAAGCTGAATTATCTCCGACAGTTAAGTTAAATCCGATCTACATCATAATTCATAAATCATTATATTTATTTTCAATCTATTTTACAAACTTTTAGAAATGATTGTTTAAGCAACTGGAACTTTAAAAGCATCAAATGTATAAGTCCAACTATCATAAGAACCTTGATCAAAGACACAATCAAATGAAGAATCTGTTGAATTTGATTTCCAAAGTGGACGTAAAGGAAATTTACAAAGCATTTGAGTTTCACCTTCATAATCACCAGAATTTGTAACTGTTGTATTTAAACCAGTTGGTTTATTATCATTTTCAACCCAATCAATCATAATTTCAACATTAGTTTGTGGAATTGGACCATTTGGTTGTAATGAATTTGAACCACAATGAGCATAACCTGGAATTAAATATAATTGATACCATGAATCCATTGGATCACCTTCTTGTGATGAAACATCTCTTGGAACAGTATAACTTGGATACATTGCTGAACGAACTGCTTGCCAATAATGAATTGATGAAGCAGCTGGAATACTTGGATCATTTTCACCATGATAATGAATCATTTTACCACCACTTTGATGGAATTTTGAAAGATCAGTCCAAGTAGTTTGTAAACTATCATAAAATCTCATATAAGCAGTATTCATCCAATCAACTAAAGTATCATAAGTAACATTGTTTAAATTATCTAAATTATCAATATCTAATAATTCAACAAATTTACCAACAAATTCACCACCAGTTGAAGGAATTGATAATTCCCAAGAAGAAGTATTTGAATTATATGATGGTTCAGCATCTGATAATTCAGAACCAATTTGCCATGATAAATAAGCACGTTCACCTTTAGAATTGAATAAACCTTGATAAATAGCTTTAACAACTTCAATACCTTCTTTACTAACAGTACCATTTTGAGCTGGTGTTGTTGAAGTTGAACCAGAATTTGAACCACTAAATCCAAAACCTAATGAAGTTGAACTTGATTCAGCACAATAATAAGATTCACCAATAATTGAATCAAGATCAAATTTTAACATACATAAATCAGTTCTACTAATAACACCATCAGTTCTACCATCTAAAGAATCACATTGTTCAATAGTAATATTAACAATTTTATCTAATTCACAAGTTGGTGGATAATAATCAGAGATATATTCAACAGCTGAAGAAAATACATGTTGAACTTGTTGATGAGCCATTCTAAAAGCTGGTGCACCAACAATAACACCATCATATTCATCACCATATCTTTGAACTTGACTCATACCTTCTCTACCACCATCTGAACAACCTTCATAATAAGTGTATAATTTATCATCATCATCCATTGAATAAAAACCTTTTGTTAAAGCTTTACCAACTTTTGTCATTTCACCAAGCGCTTGATAAGCAAACATATAAGTATTTTGCCAATTGATGGTACCATTACCTAATAATGCAACATCATCATAGGCATTATTGAAAGCATCATAACCAGCATCTGTAATACCTGAAGCAGCACCATATACTAAACCACCTAGGGCATCTGATGATAAACTATAACCACCACCACCGCCGACGTAGAATCTATTATTAAAGTTTTCTTCAGGGTCAGGTAAAACATAGTTAACAACAACTAAATCATCATCATTACCAACATGTTGATATGTAAAAGTAATATTACAATAATCATAAGTATTATCAGATGTTGAAGTTGTACCAGAAGTAGCATTATAAACAATATTAACTTCTAAAGTATCAGCTAATGGTTCAACACCTAAGATTGTACCATTACTTGGTAATACTGAACTAACATAATCTGAAGTACATAAATCTTCTAAAGAACTTGGAGATGATGATGAAGTTGAATTTGAAGCAGCATTAACTGAAGTAATCAATAGAGCAATACTATTCAATAATTTTGGGGGATAGATCATTGTTCTTGAGAAATTGGGTATAATTAATTTGATGAATTAGGAAATGGTTTTGAAAGGAGTTTTTTAAAAGGAGGTGTTTTATAAGTATTTATATTTGGAAGGTTTAATGGGCTCATTTGTTATTAACACATGGTTTTGTTTATATTTATTACCAATTAATCAAATTAAAATTCAGTTATGGTAGGTTTTGAGTTTCGAATATTGCTATATGGAAAAAAGTATCTAGGCTTATAATAAACTTTTAAACTTTTTTCCTTTAATTTAACCAATTATAAAATGATTATTTTGGATTAAATTGGGTGTCTTGGTAAATTTTGAGTTAAATTATAGGTGAATTATTCAAATTTCACCAATAACAGTATAAATTAAAAACAGATAGACCTCATTAAGCCCTTTGATCGACACATAATTTTTCAAATAGTAAAACGTCACACATCCAGGTACAACAACATTTATTGATCATCAAAGGTCACTCTAATCATAGCCTTCAAATTCTAATTGCCATTGGCTCCTATTCAATTTACTTAATGGGGAATGAACATCAACAGCATTTCATATAAGCTTTTTAAGCCATCAATTCAGGTCCGGTGATGGTATTATTAGCAGTCACTGTTCACCGCTCAGCAGAAAACCAAAACACAAAACCTATAAATAATACTTAACAATTAGTACTCAATAACCAGATAGATCAATAGCTTATAACATTCTCTACCGAGGGATATGTATCAAATCCGCTAATATAATGTTTAATGATGTTTTTTTAATCAAAAAGCCAATTTTCACACCAAAAATTAAAGATTTTGAACAGCATCTGCAAAAAATGGTGGGCACACATCTTCACGCTTGAACAGCAACTTTTTCATGAACAATTATTAACGATGAAATTATATTTTGTATATATTTGTATATAGTGGTATCAGTGGATATTGCATATGTTGGAGATTACTAAAATATGTTTGTCACTATAGAGTCTAACAAAAAAGTGGAAGTTTTGATCAAAATATGTACTATAATTTATATGATGATCATGGACCCTTTTTTTATGTCACAAATGATAAAATATAACCATTTAAAGATGACTTTATTTGTAGACATATATACAGATATACAGATAGAAATCCTCTTCTATAGTTTCTAGAGACTTCCATACTTTAAATCTATAAGTTTTTCTGTGTATAGCTGATACCAATTCGTTATTTGACTCTTACACAAAGTGCTACAGAGACGTTCAAAACAATATTACAGTTTATTAAAGATGCATTTTATTCTTACTATTAAGAAAAGGGGACAAGAGATCATTTTGACAACACATGAGCTTTAGGTGGATCATCTGATAAAACACTTTCACCTTCTTCACCATATGTTTTAATAATAGCACCGGTCATATTGGTTAATTGAAATCTATTTGAATAATTAATTGTTAAAACATCTTTATCATCTTCATTACCATCAAAAACTGAAAAGACTTGAATATAATAAATACCATTAGCACAAACTGAATCTTCTATTGTTAGATTATAAGTATAATCAGTAATATCATCACTTGAAATTGATTTTGCTAAAAATTCAAAACAAGTAATTTGATAATTTGTACCAGTACAAAGAGCAAAAGTATACTCTGAAATATCATCTAATTTTGGTAGTGTATTTGAATCAGTCCAAGCGACTTGAACTTCAACTGAACCATTTGAGGCAGTAAAAGTTTGATTTGCTACTGGTTTTAAAATTGAAACATCAGCAATTGAAACCATAAAATTGAATGATAAAAATGCTAAAAAAGTTATTAAATTATGAAACATCATTATGATACTTTGTTTTTGATGATGAATAATATGATTTTGATAAAAGAAAGAGGGAAATGGGTGACAAATGACGAATGAATGAATGAATGAATGAATGAATGAATGAAAGATAGTTTAAACAAAAAATATAAAATATTACTCCCGAGATAATAGGCCTTTGTTAAATTTTTTACATATGGACAAATCTTGTGGGTCGAATATTCGAACAATGAGGTTGCCAGAAATAATAATGATATGTTTGTTATTTATATATATTTATAGGTAGTGGTATCAACAGATAGCCGATACTCTGGTTATTACTAAAAGGAGGGTTTTACTATATAGTCTGTAATAAAAAAGTAGAGTTTTTCACCAAAATATTTCTACTAAAATGCTGGTTCTTAATATAATGCTATAATCTTCAGTTCAACAGTTATTTGAATACAGTAAAATAGGCATTGAGTATTTATTTACTTTTATTACTCTATCATACAACACATAACCCAAATTGAAACAACTGAATAGTCTACAAGCCCTTCATAAAGATGTAATGAACCTCAAAATCAGAAAGAGATTTTCACGTGACAGAAATTTCCTGAAAGTGTCAATTCTCCCAAAAATTTAGCTATAAACTGACTTTAAATTGGTGCTCTTTTGATTGCAATCCATTATATAGATATTACCAAATCTAAATACACGATTACTTACCAAAATATAACAACAAATACACGTCAAAATTGCACAAATTGCTGATAAAATATTTTAGTTATAGAAAAAAAGCTTTAAAAAATTAACCAAAGAAAAAAAAAACACCAAAAAAAACAAATGCACCTTTCAAAAAGAACAACAGTTTAGTTCAGAAAACTTTGGTTACTTCAATTTAGTTTAATCATTGTGTGAAATCTATAGAATAGAGAAGAACAATGGCTGAAGAAACATCTACTGACAACGTCACTTCTGCTGACGACTTCCACGACGCTGTTGAAGAATCTACAGAACAAGTTGTTGATACAACTCAATCTTCCCCAAAGAAGAAGAATAAAAAGAAGAAGAAAAATAAAAATAAGTCAAAAGATCAACAAGATGATGGTAATAATGACAATGATAATAATGAAAATAATGATGATTCTAATACTGTGGAATCTGACCCTTCAAACGCTGCTTCAAAAGATGATGTTTCTGGTGAAGATTCTAACAATGTCGATCCTGACATCCCGCAATCAGAATCACAAGATAATGATACAAAACCAAATTCAATTGATACTACTCAACCTTTAGGTGAATCTACTGAAACTAATGATAATCCCGAATCAGTATTGGATCAAGAAAGTCAAGTTATTTCTGAACAATTGGATAAATTAGGTGATTCTGAAAAAGATAATCAAGAAGAAAAAGAACAAGAAACTCCATCAAATACTGAAGATTTAAACACTAATGAAGAAGTTAAAGATACTGTTGATGATTCTATTGATCCAAAAGATGTTGCTACTTCACCAAAATTACCAGAAAGACCTCATGATGTATCACCAGTTTTACCTCCAAGATCACCAGTTTTGCCACAAAGAAAACCTGAATTACCTGAAAGATCACCAACATCTCAACATCATCATCATCATCATCACCATGTCTACGGTGATCAAAATAAAGCTGATGATTTAGTTCCACCACCAATTCCTCCTCAATTAACAGAAGTTCAAAAACAAAGACATAGATCTCCATCAATTTTCACATCTTGGTTAAAGAGAGGTTCAACTTCAAAAGAATCTTTAACTTCATTACCAACTATAGATTCAACTGAAGATTCAACTCCTACAAATATTTTAAGTAGTAAAGATGGTAAAAATGCTGAAAATTTTGATTTTATGTTGGATAAATTAAATCAAACAAATAAAGAATTACAAACAATTGATGATAAATCAAAAGAACAAATTAATGATACAGTTACTAGTTTAAGATCTATTTTCAACTTAAAAAAGAGTGCTACTTTAATTGATGATTCTGATGTAATTAAAGATAAAGATGTATCTGGAACAACAACAAGTAATTTAGAAGAATCACATGATATTCTTGATCCTGAATTAATTAATATTGATTGGCCATTCTGGACTAAAGTTGTTAATGATTATTCATCAGTAGTCACAAGTGATCCAGAAAAATTATCAACTGCATTAGCTTCTGGTATTCCAACACAAATTAGAGGTATTATTTGGCAATTAGTTGCAAATTCAAATCCAAAAGAATTTACAATTGAACAATTTAAAGAATTATTAATTAAACCTTCAGAATTTGAAAAAAATATAAAATTGGATTTAACAAGAACTTCATTTATTCATTATGAAAATGGTGGTGGAATTGATAAACATTCTTTATATGATGTTATTAAAGCTTATTCTAATTTAGATCCTGAAGTTGGTTATACTCAAGGTATGGCTTTCTTAGTTGTTCCTTTATTATTAATGATTACAACAAATAAACCTGCATCAACTCCAATAACACCTGCTATTCCAAATCTTCCACAACCTGAAACTCCTGATAAACCTGAAGAAGGTAAGACTGAAGAAGGTAAAACTGAAGAAGAATCAAAGACTGATGAAACTAAAACTGAAGAAGTTAAACCTGAAGATACCAAAGCTGCTTATATTTTATCAACAAAATCAAGTCAATCAATACAAGAAGAAATTGAAACATTAGCATTATTTAAAAGATTGATGTATGGTTATAATATAAGAAGTATGTATTTACCAGAAATGACTGGTTTACATTTAAAATTATATCAATTTGATAGAATTTTAGAAGAATTATTACCAAATTTACATTTACATTTATTAAGACAAGGTGTTAATTCAACAATGTATGCAACTCAATGGTTTTTAACATTTTTTGCTTATAAATTTCCATTACAATTTGTTTTAAGAATTTTAGATATTGTTATAACTGAAGGTTTTGATGCAATTTTAAAATTTGCAATTATTTTAATGATTAAAAATCAAGATAAATTATTACAATTAAAATTTGATGATTTACTTGAATTCTTAAAAGATGGATTATTTAATGTTTATTCAATTGAACCAAAATCAACTGAAACTGATGCTAATGATGAACATGGAAATCCCTTTACTCCAACTGAAGATGCTGAAGAAGTTAGTTCAGGTTTGGGTTTATTTAAAAAGAAATCAAGTTCATCAAATTTATCTATTATTACAAATAAGAAACTTAAAATTACAGTTGATTCATATGATGTTGATAAATTTATAACTGATGCAATGGAAGTTAAAATTTTATCTATTTCATTAAAGAGATATAGTGAAGAATTTGATGAAATACATAGAGTTGAAAAGGAAAGAAAAGAAGAAATGGAAGAATTACGTTTAAAGAATTCAATTTTGAAAAAAGAAATTAGAAAGATTGAATCAAGTTATACTATTTTAAATAGAGAACATATTAGTATTGCAAATGAAATGATTCAAGGTAGAATGACAATTGCTGAATTAACTGATGAAAATAAAGAAATGAGAGAGCAATTATCTAATTTAAAGACAAGAGTGAAATCATTATCAATGCCATCACCTGAAGATATGAATGTTCCAAAGAGTCTTGAAGATGATCTTAAAGTAACAATGGAAAGAAATCTTGAAGTTATGAATAAGAATCAAGAATTAGAAGATCAAATTTCTCAACAATTACAAGAAATTGAAGATTTAAAAGCTGAAGTTGAAAAATTAAAAGCTACTAATAATCCAGATAATAATGATGATTCAAATATTGGTCCACATGTAAGTAAAAGTGTTGATCATGTTGAAAAAGATTTAAAAGAAGCTGTTCATAAATCTACAGGTTGGACTAAAAAATTGTTCAATAAATAAACATAACTGTTAATAAATCATATCAATAGAAAATCAAACCCACAAATTCAAATAAATAACTATAAAAATGAACAAATAACTTCAAATGTATTGTGTTTTTAGAATTTATATAAATATATTTATGCAAAAGTATAAATTAAATGTAATTAAGAGTAAGTCGAAATTCATTGTTTTTGACCGGAATTCAACATATAAAAAAATCGACGAAAAAAAAACTAAAAATTAAACAGTTGAATTAAAATAGGAAATCAATTGAAAGATTTAAAGTTAACTCTTAAGAATTATAGACAAATATGTTGAGCATAATAGGTCTTAAGAGTAATATTCAACCTGTTGGATGTTGCATAAGACTCTTCAGTAGTAGTTCTGTTGCTGAATTAACAGGGGTTGCTACAAAGGCTAAAGGTAAAAAATATAGACCATGGAAAGAAGGTGATGTTGTTAATAAGAATAGTTTCCTTAAAATGCCAAAGTATGGTTATAGCAATGTTAGATATGGTTATGCTGGTGATATTAATCATAAATATTTAAATGAAGGTTTATATGGTGGTTCTAAAGTAGGTAAAGGTTATTACAAAACTGAATATGATATGAGACGTTCCTATATTCAAAAACACAATGCTAATAAGAAATCATTATGGAGTGAAGTTTTAAATCAAAGATTACCAAAGATGAACATTTCACATAGTGTTATGAAAACAATTTCTAAAGAAGGTGGTTTAGATAATTATCTTATTAAAGATAGTACATTTAGAATTAAACAATTAGGTGTTAAAGGTTGGGAACTACGTAACAGAGTATTAAAGAAAGTATTAGAAAGAAGAGATCCATTATCAGCTAGATCAAGAAATGTCTATGTTGATGGTGTTAAGAGACATATACATTTTGCAGATGTTGAAGTAGCAGGTTATGATTCAAAATTAAACTTTATTGTTTCAAAACATAAATTATATGAACATTTATTCAATGCTGAAAAGAGAGAACATACTGCAGAATTAAAGAGATATACATTCACAGATCATATGGATAAATATTTTGGTTCCACTCCAAGACAATTGATTGATAGATTAGCTGAATTGAAGTATGATTTAGAACCATTAACCATTAAAGATTTTACAGAAATAGAACACGTTCAAAGATCTGTATTAAAGACTAAAGTTAAGAAACCTATTGATGAAACTTATGGTTTCTTTAAGACTGGTCTATAATGAAATATCATGTAAATAAAATATATATAAAAATAAAAGTAATTATTATTCTTAAGTATTCTATTGTTATGATCTTGTAGTAATTTTCTAGGGCTTCCTACAATTATCACGTGAATTCCAGCAGCCCTAAACCTCCCTAATTTGTGACTGCTATTTTTCCCAAAAAAAAACTAAACAAACTTTTTTCACACAACATCCGGACCTCCCAAAATTTCCTACTCAATGTTTCCAGAAAAACACTTTTGTTACCGAATTCGGAAGTCAACAATCAAAGAGAAAAAAAACCGACTCAGAAATTTTTATTAAAAATTGAAATTCTTCCTTTAAAGTTAATATTCTTAGTATCAACAAATAAACCAAAATCAAAAATGGCTACTAAATCAGGTATGTGGTGAATGAATATAGATATATATGATGTATTTGAGATGTGTTGAAGTATTGGAGATCACAAAGATGTATTTTGTTTATGAAGATGTGGGATATTTATTTTTGTATTATTGATGAGTTTTGAAGGAAATTGTATTTTGTAAAGATTTGATTTAAAGAAATTTATTAAGACATAAGAAGGGATCATTTTATTATAGTATTGGAGAGAGCAATGAGTTATATGTAGTTGAAGAGTTTGAAGTTTGATTTCACAGTTTTATGGAGTATTGTTCATTGTATTTATAATCATTTTTTAAAGAATTAAGTAAAGTTTGGTTGATGAGTTGTCATTACTTATAGAAAAGGTTAATAATTCACAATAAGCATGATAGAGTTAAGTAATCAATAACAGACTAAGAAGAAGAAATGAAATCCAATATAAAAGATCTCAAATACATCATAAATTATTCTTAAAACATAGATTGAATAATAAGTACTAACAAATTTTTAATAGGTATTGCTACTGGTATCAACAAGGGTAAGAAGGTTGAACAATTAGAAAAACAACCAAAGATCTCCCAAAGAAAGGGTGCTTTATCACAAAGATCCAAGTTTGTTCGTTCAATTGTCAGAGAAGTTTCAGGTTTAGCCCCATATGAAAGAAGATTAATTGAATTGATCAGAAACGCTGGTGAAAAGAGAGCTAGAAAGGTCGCTAAAAAGAGATTAGGTACTTTCCAAAGAGCTAAGGCTAAAGTTGAAGAAATGAACACTGTCATTGCTGAATCAAGACGTCATTAAGAGAGCTTTTTGTTTAAAACATATCATTCAAAATTTTTATTAAAAAAAAATTAATATAGTTAATTAAATTATTTTGTTAATTGGATTATACATGGCTTTTTATCATTTGTGAAATATTATATCTTATTCTTATTGAAATTATTGTAGTCTTTTGTAATATATTTAAATTATAAAAATTCACATACAAAATTTCTACACCTAAAAAAAACACATAGAAATAAAAAAAATAAAAATAAAGTACTTAACGTCATTTTTAATACAACACAACACAACATAATTGTTAAAGAGAGGATTAGTTATTCAATTAAGATCATACAATGATTAGTATAAATAGAAGATTAATAACAACTAGTAAAACAAACATTAGGTGTTTTAACAGGTTTAAATCAACAATTACACCACCAAGTTTCTTTCAAGATTCACCAAAATCAAACAATGATAATACAAGTACAACAACAAATTATACCAATTCAACTAATAGTTCAAGTTCAAATACAAACTCTAATTCAAATTCAAGAAATAAAGATGAAGTAGCATCAAGTGTAAGTGCAGTTAGAGATGCAGTTACTATTACAGCACTTATGGCACTTGCATATTTAGCTATTGATAATTATCAAGCAAGAGTTGATTTAGAATCAAAGATGATGGAAACTTCATTAAAGAGTATGAAAACAATAGCGATTCAACAGAATACTTTTAATCAACAGAGAAAGAAGAGAGATATTCAAATTGTTAATGAAAGAAGATTGACACAAAAGAGAGAAATGAAGATGCTTTATCATATGGGGATGTTAAGAAAACAATTAATAGAGAATGGAATAAAGCCAGGTATGTTAGAACTTCAATTAAATCTATTAGTGATATTTAATTACTAACTTTGAATAAAATCTAGTTGAAATTGATGAAGCAATTAAAGAATATGAAAAGAATGTTCGTATGGAGAATTCTATAAGTAATGTTAGTGGAACAGCATTATGGATAATTGATGAATCACGTAAGTATATTAACCTGTATTTTCTTCATCAGATATAGAATTGATTACTAACTCTTTTGAAATTTTAGCTATGAAAGGATTTGTTCCAAATGTTCATGATTATAATGATACAAAGAAATAATGAAAAGCATACACAAAAACAAAAAGTATGATAAATTTGCATATAAACACTGTATAGACCAATTAAACGAAATAAAATTTAAACTGTTATAGAATTTATTATTAATTACATACAAATTACTCGTAGAATGTGTTAGTATTGAGTATTGTAGTATTGTTACATTGTTACTAGTAATTCAATATTTGGTGATGTTTTTATAGAAAAAAAATTACACAGAAATTGTGTTTTTAACCATTAACAATTCACAACCATAAAACTACTACAATATCTAATAAAGAAATGAGTGATCCATGTAAACCTGAAGCTTGTCTAATCCAAGGTATGTTCTATACATCTTTAAAATATTCAGAACTTTTTTCAAAACTAACAAATGAATTATAGACTGTTTAAAGAGAACAAATTATAATGAATCTAAATGTACAAAACTTATAGATCAATTATATCAATGTTGTACAAAGTTTTATCAAGATAATGGCAAAGAAGCTAGATCGCCTTGCTGTCCAATACCTAGACTACTGGAAATGAAAATTAAACAAAGAGAACAAGAAAAGATTGATGCAAAATTGATATAGTTTACTTGTTTGAATTTTAATTGATCAACTACTGAAGAAAATAGTATTAATGAGTGGTTCAAACACTTTATTTATTTACATGTATATACATAACAATCATTCAATAATGAAAAAGATTAGAATTAGAATTAGAAATGTAAGTTTAGAACCGCATAGTCAACCTATTTAAAACAGAGAGACACGACATTTAAAAGTTGGGCAAAACACTTCACTCTAAGACTACCGCGAGCACGAAAAATGCCACTAAAGAAATGACATTTGCATGAACAAAGAGAATGAATTCATACCGTGACTCTGGGTGTCTATGTTAAAAACATTGTAAAGAAGAAGAAAAAAGTTTTAAAGAAAGTAAAGAAAATTTTTGTTATGATTTTTTTTATATTTTGGAAATTTTGGAGGTTTTTGTTTGTTAGGGTAAAAAATTAGGGCTTTAGGGCTTCTTTCTAGGGCATTCCCTTGTTATTGATTTATACTACAATACCTTTAAAATCATTGAAACTTTTGTATTATGAATATTTATGATTATAAACTCTTATTTAAGCTTTATAAGTTGCATATTTATTCTTTAAATCTTCTGGTAAATTATCCCAATGACCATTTTCAATTAACCATTCTTTATTAAATGCTTTACTTTGATATTTTTCACCATCATCAGCTAAAATAGTAACAACATTTGAACCCTCTGGTAAAGTTTTAGCTAAAACTGCAGCTGCTTGAATATTTAATCCACTACTTGCACCAAGTGATAAATTTTCTTCATCTAATAAACGATACATCATTTTTAAAACATCAATATCTAAAATTCTATATGAATCATCAGCTAATTTTAAAACATCATGTAAATTACCAACAATACCTAATTTACCAACACCTTCAACAAATGATTTACCTTCATAACTTAAATCTGTACCATTACTTTGAACATATGAATGTAAAGCACTACCTTCTCTATCAACAATAAATGCTTTAATCTTTGGATTCTTTGATTTTAAAAATTCAGTAACACCACTAAAAGTACCACCAGTACCTGCACCAGTTATAAATGCATCAATTTTACCTTTAGTTTGTTCCCAAATTTCTGGTCCTGTTGTATTAAAATGTGCTTCTCTATTTGATAAATTATCCATTTGATTAACATGATAAGCATTTTCATTTTCAGTAGCATATTTAGCAGCTTGATTATTGATGAATAAAGGATGATCATTTGGAACAATTGGACATTTAACAACAGTTGCACCTAAACCTTCTAAAATAGTAATTTTTTCAGGAACTAAAGTTTCAGGAACGTATAATCTAACTTTAAAAGGTGGAGAATAAGTATTACCTAATAAAGCTAAAGCAATACCTGTATTACCAGCAGTAGCTTCAACTAAAGTACCACCTGATTGAATGAAATTATTCTTTAAAGCATTTTCTAATAAGTATAAAGCAGGTCTATCTTTAACAGATTTACCTGGGTTTAAATATTCAGCCTTGTAGAAAATATTTCTTCCTAATTCATTTGATAAAGATTCTAATTTAATCAATGGTGTATTACCAATTCTCTTAACGAATTCTTCTTTAGTGAATTTAGGATAAACTGTTGAATATAATCTTCTAAGAGTTAATGATCTTAAAAACATTGCGATTGAATACTTGTTGAATAAATTGTGGGTAATGAATGACTCAAGTTATGAAATGAAGTAGGAATAGATCTTTTGACGAATGTAATAGTAGATGTAACACACAAACACTTGAAATACTGCTAACTACTGATGAAAGTAAACTACTGAAGACCAATTACAAGTAAAACCCCCTTTAAACGAAACAAATTAATATTTCTTAACTATGGCTGAAATCTTTATACAAAAAATCAGTCACGTGAAAATTTAAGATGGTGTGCGGATGCAAAACGACACGGTATTTTTTTTTTTTTTGTTTACGTTTCTGATCTCAAATAAAAATAATAAAGATTAGAATAACAAAAAGTTTAGAGAGTTGATCTGGAGTAGTTTGTGTTACTAGAAGTGTTTGATTTAGTATAGTTAGAGATATATTTGCATAGGAGACACATTTGGGAAAAAAGAAGAAAAAGTGAAGATGAAGAACAATCTAAAGAAGCATTTGGATTGGCTTGAGACTTCAAAGGCAAATATTCCAAATATCCAAAGTTTAAAGGATATTCATACACCTAGGTCTTTCAATAGTACAAGAGTTTCTGATTTATCATTTAATAATACATCAAATACTGCAGTACGAGCAAGAAGCTTTGAAAATAATGATCAAAACAATAATAATTCTCAACAGAATGATATTCAACAATCAATTCAATTATCTTCATCTTTATTAACTGAAAAGATTTCAAGAAGAAAACCTAATTTAATGCTTGCTAGAAATTCTCCAAATGATGTACAGAGGAAAAGACAATTAGTGGTTCATAATAATAATCAAAATCAACAGCATAATACTAATAACAATCATACCGCCAAAAATAATACCAATAATGCACAACCTATAATAGATCTTACATTTGATGATGAACATGAACCAGCTCTACCAATTACAAATAGAACAACAACTACAAGACCTTTAACAAATCATAATGTGAATTTACCATCATTATCTCCTCCAGAAACTTCAAAACATACACCAGGCGATAATAGTGATAGTGATGATGACTTTAATGAAATATCATTACCTAAGGTATCAAAAGTTAGTAAAAGACTTGTTAAAATAACTAATAATATTGATAGATCTTCAATTTTGAATAGAAATAATAACACTAATAATCTTTCAAGTGGTTCAATATTTAATAGACCTTCTATACCCAATAATATATTAGGAAGACAATTAAACAACAACAATAATAATACAAACATCAATGAAACAAGAGATGAAATTGAAAAACTTCAGAATAGTATAATAGATTTACGTGGTAAAATTATTGATTTATTAACTGAGAGATGTGAAATTGGTGAATCAACTGCATTATCTGAAGATCAAAAGAAAAGTAAGAGAAAGAAATTATTAGAAGATTTAAATAAACTGCGAGAAAGGGATAATTTATTCAAACAACAATTACAAGAATTATTATCAAAAAAATCTTCACAAAATAATAAGAATCAACCATCTATTGATGTAATGGAATCAATGAATGAATCTCAACAAATTAATAATATAACACAAGCAACAATTTCTAATCATTCAGTTGTTTCTCCAGTTATGAGTTCTGCTAATAATACAAATAATAATATCATTAATAATAATAAACCAATGGTAAATCAACTTAGAAGAAAGGAAACTCAAGAAGAACTTAATGAATTATTTGATTCAAGTTTTAATGATGATGATATTCCTACTAATTCATTTCCTAATCAAAGATCAAATAATGAAAATAGAACTGATAATAGAAATAATGGTGATGATAGAAGACATAATCCTATCAATTCAAACGTTATACATGACATAGTTGTTGAAGATGATGAAGAGGAAGATGATGATTTGGAAGAAATATCTGCACATAATTCTTTTGATAAACATTTAACTAGACGGACTGAACTAAACAATAGAGAACAAGATGAAATTGATGATATTTATAGTCAAGAAAAACTGATGACAAGTCCTGATAATAGAGATAATTCAATACATCAAAGTGATGAAGAATTTATAGTTGGTGGTGATTATTTTAATGATGATCCAACTGTTGATCAAGATTATCAAGATTCAGATGATGGATTTGTTTCTGCTAATGAAACAAGTATTCTTGAAACTAATGGTGTCGATAATAATCATAGTGATTCAGATGATAATTATAGATATCATATTGATAATGATAGTGTTAGAAAAGAAATTGAAAATTTAAGAAATTCAAGTGATGAAGAATTAGATGAAATTGAAGAAACAATTCCAAATTCAAGAAATAGATTTACACCAGATATTATAATTCCTGATGATATTGAAGAAGAATTAGAAAATAGTGATGAAGATAATAACAATAAGAATGTTAGTGATAGTGAAATTGAAGAAGAAATTGAAGATGATGATGACGATGAAGAAGATGATGATGACCAGGAAGAATTTGATGATGAACGTGATATGGTTAAGAAAGAAGATCATGATGATATTATTATATTAGATGATGAAGATGAAGATTTAGAAGTTAATAATTTACCATTACCTGAAATTAATTCTCCAATACCAATTCCAAGTTCTCCAGTTCAATCACAAAATTATGATTTTATGGATGAAACTTTTGATGAAGAATTAATGAATGTTGGTGAAAAAGAACCAACTTATCCATGGACTGAAGAAGTATATGTCAGATTAAATGAAATATTTAAATTAAAATCTTTTAGATCAAATCAATTAGAAGCTATTAATGCAACATTAGCTGGTAAAGATGTATTTGTTTTGATGCCAACTGGTGGTGGTAAATCTTTATGTTATCAATTACCTGCAATTGTTAAATCTGGTAATACTAAAGGTACAACTATTGTTGTATCACCTTTAATCTCTTTAATGCAAGATCAAGTTGATCATCTTTGGGAAAAGAATATTAAAGCTGGTATGATAAGTTCAAAAGGTTCACCAGAGGAAAGAAAAAAGACATTTAATTTATTAGTTGATGGATTTTTAGATATTGTTTATTTGTCACCAGAAATGGTTGCTGCTTCAAATCAAGCTAAAAATGCAATTGATAAACTTTATAGACAACATAAATTAGCAAGAATTGTTGTTGATGAAGCACATTGTGTTAGTAGTTGGGGTCATGATTTTAGACCAGATTATACACAATTGAAAGATTTTAAATTAAGATATCCTGATATTCCAATGATGGCATTAACAGCTACAGCTAATAATCATGTTAAAGAAGATATCATCCATAATTTGAAATTAAATGACAATTTTGTATCATTGAAACAAAGTTTTAATAGAACTAATTTATTTTATGAATTATTACCAAAGACTAAAGATTGTCTTGATAAAATTGAACAAATGATTAGAAATAATTTTAGAGATCAAACAGGTATTATTTATTGTCATTCCAAAAAATCATGTGAAGATACATCATATAAATTACAAGCTAATGGTTTAAAGGTTGCATATTATCATGCTGGTATGACTCCAGAAGATAGATTAAGTATTCAAAAAGGGTGGCAAAATGGTGATATAAAAGTTATTTGTGCTACTATTGCTTTTGGTATGGGTATTGATAAACCAGATGTACGTTTTGTGGTTCATTTAACAATACCTAGAACTTTAGAAGGCTATTACCAAGAGACTGGTAGAGCTGGTAGAGATGGTAATTTTTCACATTGTACAATGTTTTATACTTTCAGAGATGCTAGAACTTTACAAAGTATGATTTCAAGAGATAAAGACTTAGATGCAAATTCAAAAGAGAAACATCTTGAAAAATTACGTCAGGTTATTCAGTATTGTGAAAATAAAACTGATTGTCGTCGTCAACAAGTTTTACAATATTTTAATGAAGATTTTGATAAAAAGGATTGTCATCAACAATGTGATAATTGTGCTAGAGGTTCTACTGGTAAAGTCATTGAAAAAGATTTGACAAGTGTTGCTCAAGATTTTACAAAACTTGTTCAATCTATTCAAGGTGAAAATGTTACTTTAATTCATTGTCAAGATTTGTTTAAAGGTTCTAAGAGTAATAAAGTTATGAAGTTAGGTCATCAAAATTTACCACTGTATGGTTCTGGTAAGGATTTAGATAAAACTGAAGTTGAAAGACTATCTTTTAATTTGATTTCAGAAAAAGTTTTAGAAGAATTCTCAGTGTTTAATGGTGCAGGTTTTGCTTCAAGTTACATTAGAACAAGTTCAAATGCTGATAAATTGTTAAGAGGTGAAAAGAAGATTATATTACTGGTTTCACTGCAACTTCCAAATAGTGCTGGTAATAATGGAACTGCTAATATTACACCAAATCCTTCAAGAATTGCATCAAGAGTCAACACAAATATAAATGATTTCAAATGTCCTTCATCTACACCTAGAATTACATCTGCTAAAGCTTTAATGGTACCAAACAACAAAATAGTTTTGCCTAAAATGACATTCACAAATAAAGAAGATGAAAGAAACTTCCTCAGAGCTTTTAATTCACTTAAAGAATGCAGAAATACAGCTATGGGATATTTGAGATTTACAAAAGGTGATTCTGTTATTTCAATAGAAAGTTTAAAAGAGGTTGCAAAGACTTTACCAACAGCTACAGAATACACTAAAATTCAAGGTTTAACACCTGATCAAGTTAAACATTATCATTTTTTTCAAGCTGAGATAACAAAATTAAGACAAGAAAGATCAAATTCAACGCCAATTATTACAGGTGCTACATCCAAATATTTTCTTGAAAAAGAAGCTGAAGATAATAAAAAAGTTATTGATGAATTGAAATCAACACAATCACAAGCTACAACTTCTAGTCTGAATGCTGCAAATAACTATTCCCAACGTAAGAGGTCATCTCAATCTAGAGGTAAATCATCATTCAAGAGACGTAAGACTTCTAGAGGAGGCAGAAGAGGTGGAGGAGTCGCACAAGGTAGAGGTGGAGGAACAACTAATAATAGAAATAGCAGTTATGGTAATGGAAATAGTGCTAGAAGGATGATACCAAATGGAAATATAAGAGCAATGCCACTGTGAAGTGTGAAGGTTCATAATTTTTTTGGGGTGTTATTACTTAATGTTTATTTATAATTTAGGAACAGTTTTAACTGATCAATTACCAAAATCGATTTCGTAGTTTCAATTATTTATAATTTATAGTTTATACTTATAATATCAAAATATATTTTAATAATGTACAAATAATAACTCAACTAAGGGCCAAGTAGTCAGAGTCCCTTTAAACACATTTAATCTTCATATTCATCTGTAGAAAGCTCTTCATCTTCGGCTTCATATTCATCTTCATCATCAGCTGCTTCTTCATCATCATTTTCCTCTTCTTGATCTTCAGATTCATCTTTAGCGTCAGGAATCTTTGTTTCTTCATTTTCATCTTTAACCTTAGGAATTTTCTTAGATTCATCTTGATTTTCATCTTTAACAACTATTTCTGCTGGTTTGCTTTTCTTTCTCACAGGTTCAACTTTTCTATATTTTTCAACTTCAGTTTCAAGAGTTATTAAACATTTAACATCTTTTTTCTTTCCTTCTCTAAAATATAAATCAGGATAAGGATCATCAGTCTTGATGGCATCATTAGATTTGAAAGTTGCATCTGCAAAACCAATAATAACAGCTTTTCCTTCTTTGTTAACTCTGATTTGCTCTTTATTGATATTACCATGAGCTATACCTTTTTGATGGATTTTAAGAATGCTTTCACTGATTTCATCAATAATATCAGGTTTTGTATCATTATTTACTTCATTAAACATAGTATCATAATACTCCATACATAATCCTGGGCCAACAATGTCAATACTATTGTTATCAGTAGAAAATACCCTTAGTGAAATCAAAGCATGATCAAGGTAAATAGTTGGGATACTAGCTATGTTTGCATTTTTGAGTTCTTCATAAGCAGAAACTTCTTTTAAAAAACGGTTAGAATTGACATCAGAAAGTGATGGCAGATCCTTAAAACCAATAGAAACTGAATTGTAAATTTTAAGAAACACAAATTCACTTTTTGAAGATTTCAAATTTTTTACAAATGCATCATAAATATTTTTTTTAAAACCTTGATTCATCTCCTTTTTGTCAATAGATAATCTCTTTAGCAAAAAATTCCTATTTAATGTTAAAACTTTTCCTTCATTATTTTGAAGATTATCAATAATATTATATTCATGGTTATTTGCTTTATCGTAGCAATCATAATCACCATTTTCACCATGATTTGCATAGATATGGCCCCTGTTATAAGATGTTTTATTCAACAATTCAGTAATACAAGATGGGCAAACTTTCAAATTAAGACGTATAAAGAAGTTTGAATCTTTTTGACAGAAATCTTTGATTTGACCTTCAATTAACTTTCTGTGTGTTTCAACACAGGTATTTCCCAACTTTTGACCCTTTTCAAAATTATAAATATTTTTCAATGTATTAGAGATTGTATGTTTGAATAATATACCAGTGGCAACTTCAACATTTCTTTGAAAAATTTTAAAAAATTCAGAAGTACCTTTATTAAACCCATTTATAATATCAGGCATTCTTTCAATCCAATCTGTATGAGTCTTAGTACTTTTCTTGGTAAATCTTTGTTTGTATCTAAATTTAAAAAACTCTAATCCTTCATCGACTTCTTGATCTTTAAATCCTTTGAAATGATCAACAAATCCCACTTCCAATAATAGAAAATGTGTGATAATTTTAGCAAGTGTAAGGTTAGGGTTAGTATTTTTAATATAATCAGACTTAACACTATCATCAAAAGTAGATCCACTGGATTTATATGTAAAGAATTTAAATGGAATTGAAAACTTATTGTCATCTTCATCAGAGGGTTCTGAATCAATATTAATAAAAGATGTTAATTTTGAAGGATCTAAAATAACAAAAAGAAAATGTACACCATCAGATATAATACATTTATCAACTTTGAAAATAAAACAATGACCAACTATCTGTTTTAGTAATGACTTTACACGATTTTTTATTTCCAACAACCTGTCATTATCATAAGTAATACCAGATTCATCATCATTCTTTCCTTTAACTTTGCCATTTAACTTAGAGAACTTATCAAGATAATATAATATATCATCAATAGAAGATTCTTCAATCTTAAATATAAATTTGAAAATACTCTTCCCAGAAACATATGATAACGATTTTCCATCATTAGGATCCAACTTTGAAAGAACCAAAGCTTCTGTGTTAGTATTTCTGGAATACTTTGTCTTTGTAAAATCTGATGAATCAATATCTGATACCTTTATGCCTAAAATTTGACATAAAATTTTTGAAATATGCGAAATTAAGTTTAAAAGTGCAATTTTTTTAACTTCTTCAATATTTTCATTTGAGCTTGATGATGAAATAAGTTTATTATATTGATAACTATAATCTGAATTGAAATTTGGTTCATTGTAATATAAATCTTTCAATATTTTTGAAAAAATGGTACATGTTTCCTCAATTTCAGTATCTTTTATTTTTGAAATAGAATCAGTTGTTAATTCAAATGTACTAAAAATGCTATCAATAAAAACACCTGTTGTACAAATTCTACCAGGACGTCTTAAAGGAAACACCTTGTCTTTTGAATAATTACAAAAACAATTTAAATTATCTAAAACCATAACTTCCTGAACTACTTTAACAACAGTTTCCTTAGAATTAGTTTTGTTTGGAATTGGTCTATAGCTTAAACCTGAACTATTTTGCAATCCATAAAGAGTTGAGAGTTGACTTGTATTTGCATGATGATCATGAGTTAAGTTCCAAATATCAAAATCGATTGGTTCATCTGTATTTTGAGAAGACATTTTTCAATCTGATTTAACTTAGCATCAATTGAATTCATTGGTAAAGTAAAATATGATGTTTTGTTGTTGAATTTAAAGCATTTTATATACAAATTTATATAAATTAATTTAATTTTAATTTGGAGTTTGCTATTTGCTCATCCGAACACCTCTAATTAAAATCACGTGACTGGATTTTTCGTACCTTTTTGTTATTTTACTGCTTATTACAATACTAAGATGTTATAGGTGAGTATTACTAGTGATTGTTTATTCATTCATGTTATCATAATTTATATTGTTATCAATTTTTCACTTAATATATATCTTTAAAATCTGGTATCATTTTCAAATCAAAATATGAGATTTCAGATCAGATCAATAGATTCATAAATCTTTAAACTTAATTTAAAATAAACTAATATAGGCGCTAGAAGGATGATATATTCAATTCAAATGCAAATATAAGAATTAAGATTTAAGATCATAAATGATACTGTGAACTTTGAAGGTTTATAAATTTTATTTTGAGTCTTATGACTTAATGTTTATTAATTATAATTTGTCGATTATTTATAAATTATAATTTAAAATATCATAACATATAATTCAATAATATACAAATAACAACTCGATAGATGGCCTAACTAAGCTCAGCGTTTTTTTATATAATATATTTAATTTTCATCTTCGACTTTAACAGGAATTTCAGTATTACTTTCATCTTCATATTCATCTTTAACAGGAACTTCTGGATCAGTTTCATCTGATTCATATTCATCTTTAACAGGATTTTCTGTTTTTTTGATTTTCTTTTTAACAGGTTCAACAGACACTTTTCTATATCTTTCAACTTCACTTCCAATTTTAACTAAACTTCTGATATCTTTTTTCTTTCCTTCTCTAAAATACAAATCAGGATAAGGATCATCAGTCTTGATGGCATCATTAGATTTGAAAGTTGCATCTGCAAACTCAAGAATAGCAGCATTTCCTGATTTTTGGTTAACTCTTATTTGGTCTTTATTGATATTATTATGAGCTATACCTTTTTGATGAATTTTAGAAATGATTTCTCCAATTTGATCAATAATTTCAGGTTTTGTATCATTATTTGCCTTACTAAACGGTGTATCATAATATTCCATACATAACCCTGGGCCAACAGTATAAATACTATTGTTCTCAGCAGAAAACACTCTAATTGAAATCAAAGAATAATCAAGGTAAATAGTTGGACTAATTTTTGCATTTTGAATTTCTTTATAAGCAGAAACTTCTTTTAAAAAACCTTTAAAAGGAACATCAAAAAATGATAATCCATATTTAGAACTAATAGAAAATGAACTATAAACTTTAAGAAACACAAATTCACTTTTTGAAGATTTCAACTTTCTTACAAATGCATCATAAACATTTTTTTTAAAACCTTGATTCATCTCCTTGTTGTCAATATTCAATCTCTTTAGCAAAAATTTCCTATTTAATGTTAAAATTTTTCCTTGATTATCTTGAAGATTATCAATAATATTATACTCATGGTTATTTGCTTTATCGTGGCAATCATAATCACCATTTTTATAATGGTTTGAATAACCATGGTCCTCATGATAATAGTAAATGTCCAACAAATGATCCATACATGATGGGCAAAATTTCAAATTAAGACGTATAAAGAAGTTTGGATCTCTTTGAGAGAAATCTATCAGTTGATTTTCAATTACTTTTCTGTGAGTTTCAACACACGTATTTTCTAGCTTTTGTTCCTTCTCTTTATATGTATAATTCATATTAGAGATTTTATGCTTGAATAAAAAACCAGTAGCAACTTCAAGATTTCTTTGAAAGGTTTTTGAAAATTCACGAGTATCTTTATTAAAACCACTTATAATATCTGGTGATATTTCAATCCAATTATTATAAATATTAGAACTTCTTTTGGATAAACTTTTTTGGTATTTAAGCTTAAAATATTCTAAACCTTCATCGATTTCATGATCTTTCAATTCTTTGAAATAATCAACAAATCCTAAATCCAATAATAGAAAATGTGTAATAATCTTAGCAAGTGTAAGGTTAGGGTTGGAGTTTGGAAAATAATCACATTTAACACTATCTTCAAACTCAGATTCACCAGATCTATACGTGAGGAATTTAAATGGAATTGAAAACTTATTGTCATCTTCATCAGAGGGTTCTGAATCAATATTAATAAAAGATGTTAATTTTGAAGGATCTAAAATGATGAAAAGAAAATGTACACCATCAGATATAATACATTTATCAACTTTGAAAATAAAACAATGACCAACTATCTGTTTTAGTAATGCCTTTACACGATTTTTTATTTCCAATAACCTGTCACTATCATAAGCAATACCAGATTCATCAATATCATAATCCTCTTCTTTAACTTTACCATCTAACTTAGAAAAGTTATCAAGATAATATAATATGTCATCAATAGAAAATTTTTCAATCTTAGATATAAATTTAAAATTACTCTTGCCAGAAATATATGATAAGGGGTTTTTATCATCATCAATCAGATTTGAAAAAATGAAAGCTTCATTATTACTCTTTTCAGAACGTTCTCTGAAATCATGTGATCTAAAAGCTGGTACAGTGATACCCAAAGTTTGACATAAAGTCTTTGAAATAAGAGAGATGAGGTCAGAAAGTGATGTTCTTTTAATTTCTTGAATATCTTTTGGAGTAGATGAAGGCCAAAGATCAAATTTTTGAAAATTAATATAATATGATTTGAAACTTGGTTCATTATAATATAAATCTTTTAATATCTTTGAATAGGTATTACATGTTTCCTGAATTTCATTATCTTGTATTTTTGAAATGGAATCACCTGTTAATTCAAATGTATTAAAAATGTTATCAATCAAAACAGCTCTTGAACGTCGATCACAATGTTTTAAAGGGACCAATTCGGTTTTACTTAGGTATGAAGTAGCAAAAAAATCTAGATTATCTAAAACCATAGTTTCCTTGTTTACTTTAACAGATGTCTCTCTTGTTTCCTTAACAGCATCTGTTGTGAAACACCATCTCCAATTCTTTGTGATCAGATCAGCAACAGTTGGGAGTTGACTAGTATTTGGCGCATGTTTAATTAAGCTCCAAATATCAAAATTAATTGGATTATTTCTATTCTGAGAAGACATTTTTCAATCTGATTTAACTGAATATTGAATTGATTAAGAAATGAATGATAGTTTGCTGAATTTAAAGGATTTATATTTAAATTTAATTTGAAGTTTGCTATTTGCTCATCCGAACACCACAGTAATTTAGTCACGTGATATAATTTCTTTGCTTTATTACCATTTTGATATTTTACTACATATTACAATACTAAGATGTTATAGATGATTGTTAATAGTGATTAATTATTCAATTAATAGTATCAACAACTTTGAACTGAACGTATATCTTTACAATTGCTTATTTCTGATCCATATAAGTTGATTTCATGTCAGATCAATAAATTCATAAATCGTCATTATTTCTTCATTAAAAGTGATTTAAACTCCAAATAAACGACTAGATGAAAATTTAATAGATTATGAATACTATATTACATCAATAACCAATTTATCTAACAAAAACTTCTACTAAATTTTCAGAATAAACAAAAAAGCAAATCTTCAATATTAAAATTTTTAATCTCGAAAAAATCAAAACGCGAAACTTTTTACAAAATTCAATTAATACTTTTCTTTAAAACAATTATTAAAAATTATCAGAATCCCATTTGTTCAATCAAATATGAGTAAAGAAAGAACATCAGAAAACCTTCCATGGGTTGAAAAGTATAGACCTGATTCTTTAGACGATGTTTATGGTCAAAGTGAAGTTGTTGAAACTGTACGTAAATTTGTACACGATGGAAGATTACCACATTTATTATTCTATGGTCCACCAGGTACTGGTAAAACATCTACTATAATAGCATTAGCTAAAGAGATTTATGGTAAGAATTATAAGAACATGGTATTGGAATTGAATGCATCAGATGATAGAGGTATTGAAGTTGTTAGAAATCAAATTAAGAATTTTGCAAGTACGATGCAAATATTTAGTAAAGGTTTTAAATTAATTATATTAGATGAAGCTGATGCTATGACAAATGTTGCTCAAAATGCATTAAGAAGAATCATTGAAAAATATACAAAGAATACAAGATTCTGTATATTGGCCAATTATGCACATAAATTAAATCCTGCTTTATTATCAAGATGTACAAGATTTAGATTTCAACCATTAAGTGAATTATCAATTAAGAATAATGTTTCAAATATTATTGTTAAAGAACATTTAAAAATCACTGAACCAGCAGAAGCAGCATTATTAAAATTATCTAAAGGTGATATGAGAAAGGCATTGAATGTATTACAAGCTTGTAAAGCAGCTGTAAATGAAGGTGATGAAATTGATGAAGATATGATTTATGAATCTATTGGTTCACCTCATCCAAAAGATATTGAAACAATATTAGATTCAATCTTAAAAGATGATTGGAGTACAGCTATTTCTACATTAACTAGAATTAAACAATTGAAAGGTTTAGCATTAATTGATTTATTACAAGGTTTTATAGAAATTTTAGATAATTATGAACTTAATCAAGAAACAAGATCATTAATATTAGATGGTTTAAGTGAAATTGAATATGCTATTTCTAAAGGTGGTAATGAAAAGATTCAATCAAGTGCAACAGTTGGTGTAATTAAGAAAAGTTTAGAATTTCAAGCTGCATAAATTATTTAATAACTTTTAATAAATAAATCTAATCTAATATTTATTCGTAAAATTCTACAATATAAAACATTTTTTTTAAATAGAAGAGTATTCATTCAAAGAAGTAAAACATCAATATAGTTAAATAGTAACATTTTTCTTAAATCTAAGATAAACCCAATCAATCAAACTTTTTTTAAATTTTTAAATTAAATGTAAAATAATGAAAATGATTTAGTTTAAATTCTTTAATCGAATAAACCGAAACCCATATCAGCATCAGATTCTTCTTCTTCTTCTTCTGGAGCAGCTTCTTCGGCAGCAGCAGATGATGAAGCAGCAGCAGCAACTGGAGCAGCTGAAGCGTATTTGTCTGGGTTTTCAATTCTGTCAATTAAATCTTCAATTTCTGGGTAGACGAATTTGGTAGCAATGGCAACAGCTAATAAGTCTTTGTAAGCATTGACAACAGAGTGACCAACAGATGGTAAAGTTGGGTAACCAACAGCTAAAGAAACTGAAGCAATAGTGTTGATAGCTGAGATAAAGTGTGAAACTAATTCATCATCAGTGATATCTAAGACATCAGCTTCGAAAACTTGACCGTTATCGTAAACTTGGACAACAACTAAACCGTAAGTGAATGGTGAGATGTTTAACAAGTTTAATAAAGCAGCTTCAGAAGGACCGACTTTAGCACCAGCTTGAACAACTTTAACTTCGTTTGAAATTTCAATGGTACCTCTGGCAATCTTGGTTGGAACACCTAAAGCTTGGAAGAAAGAAGTCTTACCTGGTTCTAAACCAGTGTTGATGGCTGGAATCCAAACATCACCTGGAGCAACAGCACCGGCTCTGGCTGGAGCAGCAACTCTGTTTGAGGTAATGATATCTCTGATTTCTTTTAAGTCAGAGTTGGTGAAAATGAAACCAACGTTACCTTTAACGAATGGTAAAACCTTTTCGTAATCTGGTAAGTCTGATAAGAAACCTCTAATAGCTCTTCTAACCATGGTGTTCTTACCCATTAAGACAACACCCTTACCTCTTAAGGACTTTCTGGTTTCATGCATTTGTTGTGAAGTAACATTATCAACACCAACGATGAAGATAGATTTGTATTCTTCTAATAATTCTCTTAATTTAGCGAAGTATTCGACTTTCTTTTCACGAGTTCCTCCCATTTCGTCTTATTTATAAATCTGATGAACGGATTTTTCAAGGTTAATGATCTCTAAAAGAGGTTTTTCAAGAAAGTGAATAATTTCTGGTGATAATTTTTAATTGGAAAGTTTGGTAGATTTTTTTAACATCCGGACATTTCTTATGACTGCTTTAGATTTTGCCCTAATGTCAGCCCTAAGAGTGCCCTAAGTTGCAGTCACGTGAATTTCAAGAAGCGTTAGGGTTATTTTTGAGAAGTTTGAAATACCTCTCAACTGAGATGTAATTATTTCTCAATTGAGACTTTAAAACATCTCAAATAGAACAATTTTATATGGTAGAAGGAAACAGAAAAGAACAAAATGCTTCAGTACTATTTGGAATATAAAAGGAGTAGATATCTCCCTCAAATTTTCAATTGATTATTCTTTCTTTAACAATCACTTTACTTTATTTATTCATCTTTTTAATAATTATCCAATTATACTATTTACCCAATTTCCATTTAATCTCTTGTCTATAAACCTCTAAATTATAAAACTCTATAATTTTAGCTACAATGGCTACTGGTATGAATGTTATTTTTGAACCCGTTCAAATTATTGTTACAGAAGAACAATCAAAAAAGGTTAAAGAAATTGCAGCAGCTGCTGCAAAGAGAATTAAAGAAGAAAAGGCTTTACAAAAGCAAATAGAAAAGAGAGAAGCTGAATACCAAAAACGTGAAGCTAAAAGACAAGCTAAAGCTGCTGCTGCTGAAGCTCGTGCTATTAAATTGGCTGAAAAGGAATTAGCTTATAAATCTGATGTTGCAAACTTTCATTTTCAACCTATTAGTGATCCTTCAAAGATATTTGGTGTTTCAATTCCTGGTTGTATGAAATGGTGTATTTTTGATTCTTTAAGACATCTTGAATTGGAAACATTTAGTCAAGCAAATGATACATTTATTCCTTATTTTCAACAAACAATGTTGGCATCTTATGTTAAGATTAAATTTGATAATAAGCGTGTTGGTTATATTTATATCTTTAGACCTTTTGATATTAATCATAGTCAAAAGAATGATAATGGTCCATTAGCTAAAGCATTAGTTGAATTTAAACATAAAAGATTACCAATTGTTTTTAAACATTCAAATATTAATCCACAAGATAATTATCATACTTCAAATGGTCAAATCAAAATCATGTTAGTTACAGAACCTGACTCACCAGTAAATTTCCTTGATTTGATGTTGGATAAGAATTATGATCAAATTATGGATAAATTAATTGCAAAAGTTCCAACTGAAATAATTACATCTTATTCAAAATTTCATTGTCCATTAAGAGGTGGTGGAAGAGATCAAATTTATATTATGATTAAACCTTTTACAATGTGTCCAAGAGATGTTGTTAAACAAATTGCTAGAGATCATAATAAAGTCTATTTCAATTATCATCGTCCTGAAACAATGCCTGAAGATCGTAAAGATAAAGGTTTTGCTTATGTTGAAAGATTATTTGATGAGTATAATGAATTATGTATATCAAATGAAAAAATTGAGGCTCTTTGTGAATCAATTAAGAGATATAAAGAAATGGATTACAGACAACTTTGGGAAGAAGGAACTTTATAGTTTAAACTACGTTAAATAGAAACTTTTAAAACTCAATATATAGTTGTTTTAAATTAAATTTTATAAAATATAATTATCAATTATTAAACTGCATTATTGACGTTGATTAACTGTTGAACTAATTCAATAACTTGTTGTCTTAAAGGTTTATATTTATAACCATCAAGTAATTCAATAGATTTTGTATTGTTAATATTAATTGTAGTAATATCTTTTTCATGTTCAGGATCACCTTTAGCAATTTTACCATTAAATTGTGGAAATTCTTCATTAATAATATTCAAAGCAGATTGTAAAGTATATCTTTCACCAGAAGTAACAATAATTCTATTACCACTTGATTCCATTTCCATTGCTTGAATTTGATTTTCAGCAGTATCAGATATATGAACACATTGCATATTAAAACTTTGAAATAAATGTGTATCTTCAGGGTCTGTTGATAATAAAGCTTTGATACTTTGGCAAGTACTATTAAGTTCATTTTGTTTAGCATCTTCATCAAAATATTGAGGTCCTAAAACAACAGTTGGATTAATAGTATTTACTGTAAAGTTTAATTCATCTTTATGCTCTTCCATAAAATTCCAAATAGTCTTTTCAGCAAAGGTTTTTGAATATAAATAACCAAGACTTGCATTGTTCACATATTCCCATTGAATTGGATCCCAATCTTTTTCTGATACAGTTAATTCTGGATTATCATATTGATTAAAAGGTAGAATTGAAGCAATTGATGATGTATATACTAATCTCTTGACATTCTTACCATTGTCTTTTATACTTTGTAGCACAGATAACGTACCATTAACAGCAGGAATCTTAAATAATTTTTCAAAATCACCTTCAGCAACAAAAGTTACAGGTGAAGCTGTATGTAAAACAAACTCAATGTCTGCATGCTTTTTAAAAACAACATCAAAGTTTTCAGATTTAGTAATATCAGTAACAACTTCAAACACTAATCTTGGATCTTTCTTAAATTGGTTAAAAACATAATCAGCTTTTTGTTGTGATCTGACAGTTCCAATAACTTTATAATCTCTTTCTAAAAGTTTACCAATTATATGTTTTGCAATGAACCCATTTGCACCAGTAACTAATACAGTTGATTTTGTCATCTTGAATACCCAGTTATAAATCCAATATATTGTGAATAAATGAAGCAAAGAGAGTTTTTAAAAAAGGGAAAATTTGATGCATTTTTATATACTTTGACAATTCTATTGTTGTTCGGGAATAACAGCCGGTAACACCGTTTACTAACAAAATTACATAAATACCAAAATGTTACAAGCGTTAAAGCCATTATGTTCAAGAGAGTAGAGGGTATATATACTACTGTTTATGGTGAAATTTCATATAGAAACCAGAGTGTATCAATCATATTTTAAATTAACTTAGTTATATAAATTATAAAAACAAAAAACAGACTTAGAAATAAGTTTAAATAGATGAATTATTTAATCACATCAATCTTTTTATATCTTATTCTAAATATTAATATCCAAAGAGATATATCAAATGTCTCTCAAAATTAAAGCATCCATCTGAATCTTTTATCAAAAAAGAAATCATCTAATTCTTTAGTTGGAATATCTTTATAAGTCCAATTAACACCTTGTTCTCTATTTCTACGACGGTTATCCCAGATCATAAATAATGTAATAATGATAACAACAAGACAACCAACACCACCAAATGCTGCAGTAATATAAAGAGCAGTATCATATCTTGGAGCTTCAGTTGGGAAAAAGATATTTGTTGAAACTAACCCAGCAGAGTTACCAAAGGAGACACCAATTGTTGACATAAAGGCACGAGCATTTTCATTGGAGATATTGTTATTATACCACGTAGAACATAAAACAGAAGAACTAGCCATACCTGTCATCATCAAGAAACATGTGAAGTAAGCAACACCAATGTGAGTATCAATATCAATACAAGCAAAGACAACAAAACCAGTTAATGTAGATGCAATGGCAAAGAAACAGAAAAAAGCTCTATGTTGGGTTTTATCAGAGATATAACAAATAATCAACAAAGCAACAGCACCCCAAACATTTGGTGCAACAGTATATAAATCAGTCATAACGGTACCTTCACCTAAATTAGCAACAATTTGAGGAAACCAACTTGCAATAGTTTGTAAAGGAACACCAAGAGCAAATTCTTGTAGTAACCATAAATAAGTAATTGGATGTTTAAGGACTCTAACAGCCTCTTTAACAGAGATACCTTTAACTAAACCAGATGAACCATCAGATTCCAATCTATATTTGGCAAAATCTTTTTCTTCTTCAGTTAAGAATTTACATTGATCAATACTTCTAGGTAAAGCAAACCAAGCAAAGGTTGCAAATGCAACTGTCCAGAAACCTTCAATCAAGAATAAGATTTTCCAACTAGCGATTCTTGAAGTATTAATTTGGAAAACACCATAAGATAAAAGACCTGAAAAAGCATTAGCAATATAAGCAGCACTATAGAAAACACTTAATCTTCTTGCTAATTCAGCACGACGATAAAATGTTGTCAAGAAGTAAATGATAGTAGGGAAGAAAGCACTTTCAAATGAACCTAAGAATAAACGACAAACCAAGAATGAACCAAAATTAAATGATGCTAAAGTTAACAAACACATAGAACCAAAACCAAACATCATTATAACAATCATATTACCAGCACCATATTTTCTTGCTAATAAACAGATTGGAATAGCAAAAGCAACAAAACCAACAGTAACAACGGTCAAAGTATCATTCCATTGAGTACTAACCATACCTAAATCTTCTTCAATATAAGTCTTTGAATAAGAAGCATTACTTTTATCTAACCAATTTGATAAATAACCAATAGCAATAATAGGTAAAATTCTCATATCAAACTTTCTGCAAATTCTAGCTTCTAACTTATGATCAAAGTCTGTATGATAGATATTATCATCATATCTTGGTTCAGAATTAATTTCATCAGTGTCAAGATCTTGAAGACTAACAACTTCAGTCTTCTCTTGTAATTTTTGATCAGTCATAAATTCTTCAGCTTGTTTCATTTTGAATATTAGTGTCTATTTTGCTGTTATTGGTTGGACTGGTCTTTCAAAGTTGAATTATGAATTATGATGATGATTTGTATACCCTTTTATAGTTGTTGAGGTGTTGAGGTGGAAAGTATGTCTTATCTTATTTTATATGATGTTATTCCTTATCAGGATCAACCATACTATATAAAAATGGAGAATCATAAAATTATTAAGTGTTAAATTGATTTACGTTTTAAAAAAACATAAAATCGTCATAAAAAAGCTCATAATCCCCCATATTATTCGCAATTTAATTAGATTAATATATTACCTTATTAGATTTTCTGGAAAAGAGTCAATATTAATCAAGCTTAATCTTTCAGAAATTTGGGATCCTCCACAGATAATCCATTCTGCCAATTTTCACCCCTGTTATTGACACGTAAAAACATGTTAATCAGCCATCATTAAAATCAATCAGCCGTAAGAACAATGAACAGATGTTGTTTGATTAGTTATTAGTGGTAAATGGGTGTTGATTTGTTGTATTCTTTGATGATCTGTGTTAAAATTAAGTATTAAATATTCTTTATCTTATATATAGATCTCTATTGGCGCTTATCCACGTCATTTTTTATTCTACCGTAAATCAATTTCATTTATCTATAGTTTATTGTTCATAATCTACAGAGTTGCTTCAAATATTTTATTCTTGAATTCTTTTGATGACATTTATTGTAATATAACTTTTAAAGTTTAAACATCATAGATATATCAAATACCATTAATAATTCAAAATAACCAACAGGTTGATTTATAAAAATAACAAATTAAAACATAATTGCAAAACTTATAACTAATTTCATATAACTAGTAAAAAAGAATCAACATTCTATCAATAATATCAATGCACCACTTTTGTTTAAAGCATCCATCTAAATCTTTTATCAAAATAGAAATCATCTAACTCTTTAGTTGGAATATCTTTATAGGTCCAATTAACACCTTGTTCCCTATTTCTACGACGGTTATCCCAGATCATAAAAGTGGCAATACAAATGACAGCAAAACAACCAACACCACCAAATGCAGCTGTGATATGTAGAGCAGTATCATATCTTGGAGCTTCTTTTGGAAAGAAAATATTTGTTGAGACTAAACCAGCTGAATTACCAAAACTAATACCAATTGTTGACATAAAAGCACGAGCATTTTCATTTGTAATGTTATTTGTATACCATGTAGAACATAAGACAGAGGAACTAGCCATACCTGTCATCATCAAGAAACATGTGAAGTAAGCAACACCAATGTGAGTATCAATATCAATACAAGCAAAGACAACGAACCCTACCAATGTAGATGCAATAGCAAAGAAACAGAAGAAAGCTCTATGTTGTAACTTGTCAGATAAATAACAAATGATTAATAATGCAACAGCACCCCAAACATTTGGTGCAACAGTATATAAATCAGTCATAACAGTACCTTCACCTAAATTAGCAACAATTTGAGGAAACCAACTTGCAATAGTTTGTAAAGGAACACAAAGAGCAAATTCTTGTAGTAACCATAAATAAGTAATTGGATGTTTAAGGACTCTAACAGCCTCTTTAACAGAGATACCTTTAACTAAACCAGAAGAACCATCAGATTCTAATCTGAACTTAGCAAAATCTTTTTCTTCTTCAGTTAAGAATTTACATTGATCAATACTTCTAGGTAAAGCAAACCAAGCAAAGGTTGCAAATGCAACTGTCCAGAAACCTTCAATCAAGAATAAGATTTTCCAACTAGCGATTCTTGAAGTATTAATTTGGAAAACACCATAAGATAAAAGACCTGAGAAAGCATTGGCAATATAAGCAGCACTATAGAAAACACTTAATCTTCTAGCTAATTCAGCACGACGGTAGAAAGTAGTTAAAAAGTAAATAATAGTAGGGAAGAAAGCACTCTCAAAAGCACCTAAGAAGAAACGACAAACCAAGAATGAAGCAAAATTGAAAGAAGCAAGAGTCAATAAACACATAGAACCAAAACCAAACATCATAATAACAATCATATTACCAGGACCATACTTTCTACCTAATAAACAGATTGGAATAGCAAAAGCAACAAAACCAACAGTAACAACGGTCAATGTATCATTCCATTGAGTACTAACCATACCTAAATCAGCCTCAATGTATGTCTTTGAATAAGAAGCATTACTTTTATCTAACCAATTTGATAAATAACCAATAGCAATAATAGGTAAAATTCTCATATCAAATTGTCTGCGGATTCTAGCTTCCAATTTATGATCGAAATCCATATGATAAATGGTTTCTTCAGGAACTTGTTGTGATTTTGTTTCATCAGTTGTATCATTATCAATATCTTGAAGACTGACAACTTCAATTTGATCTTGTAATTTTTCTCCAGTTGACATCTTTATTGAATCAATCTTTTTAAGTATATTGGAAGAGATAGAGATGTCACTATTTGTTTGAAGTAATAACTTTAATTTGATCTTGATGATGGTGATTTGGGTGTCTTTATATATTCTTTTGAAATGGAATTGACCTGAATTAAGATGGAGTTAATAGCAAATCTTGGACATCATCAAGTCTCGACATCTCGAGTCTCGAGTTTAAATTGTTGATAATTCATAATTGACATATAGTAAACATAGGTACATAGGGTCGTAGGGTCATAGAGTGTGCCCTTTCTGTATTTGTTAAATATGGTGCTTGTTTCTTATCGCTCTATAACTGTAAAATTATTTATTACATAGCGTTATCGCAGAGTGAACGAGTGAGCCTCTAATGCTACTATTGGCTTATCGATGGGCTGATTAGAACTATTTTCACTGGATAGTTTTATTTCTGGACATTAGATCTGCAGATTGATGATGCTCAATCAAATTTTTGACCAATAGGAAGCATTTATTCCTCTGATTTATCCCCCATATTGGTTTATTCGCAATTACTTAAATTATACACTAGTTAAATATTCTGCCATAATTTGAGTTTACACGTTAATTCTCAGTATAGTGATCCTCCACGTAGGTAGGTCATATAACCATTTGTAGCGATTTTTACTTGTAGTTATTAGAATAATTCTATTAGCCTATTTGAAGTCATTTCAGATACAATATAATAATTAGAACGAATCGCAACTCAATAAAATCCACCAAATCCCATAATATACTTCAGAGAAAACAATGAACCACACAATGATTAAACAAAGAATCACTTCACTTTAGGTTTAGCCTCACAATCTCACTATCTTACCGTCACATTTTAAAATTGTATTGTCGGTATTAACTCAAGTAAGTTCCTGTCTTAACTCTCTCTTCTGAACTCTTGGTTTCTCTTAGTTTGCAGTCCTGTATAGTAAGTAGTACATGGGGGTCCACAAGAGTACTACGACTTTAACCCTCAAAGACCGACCAACACTCTCATTATTATTATTGTTATTATTGTTAAATTGTTATCAAAGTTGAGATGCCGGAGTTTTTGTAGAGTTTTTCCGCTAATTCTATATAGCACAAATGTCAAAACTCATCCAACAAGTAGTAGCCTTTACAGATGAATAAAGAGATATTCAAGCCGTCGAGGAATTAGTCTTGACTTTTGAGTCTCGAATCTCAATGTATATTATAGCAGAGATCAGGCAAGCAATCATTTACAGTTTTATAATTTCTAATACTATCCCAAATATCAAATTGAAATTTTGGATTAAATTCTCCTATCAACTGTATCAAAATCAGTACACTACTAGTCTACTAGTCTAGTACTTACTAGTTTGATCTGGGGTTGACCGATGACACAGATTCTATACTTCAAAGGTTTAAAATTCTCTACCAGGAACCAAGAGTTTTACCTTAAAGAATAAAGCTGAGATAAATTAAGCTTAGTATAACAACGTCCATCACTCCATAAAAAATCACAATTAAAAGTAGAATAGTAGTAAAAATTTAATTAAAAGACTATTATAGAATTTGAAATTCATCAAATTGTATTAAAAAGAGGTTTAATGTCCGTTTCAGCTATCTTACTAGTCTAGAGTCTACGTTCTATACTCAACACTCAATAGGTCATTTGGTCATTTGATCAAAGACTATAGTAATATAGTTAATTCTTCTTAGTTATCACTTATCAGTTATCATTAATTATCTTCAACAGTATTACTATGAAATGGTGACATCGAGACATCGAGACTTCGAGACAATTGACAGCCTTGCTACTTGCTAACTTACTCCTATCAAAGAATTTACCAATATTTATTTAACCACACTAATCATTGTATCAAAAGGCTAATAAAGACATAAACACCTATCAACTATTATGAATAAACTATATTATTGCAACTTTAATTATTCAATGAGTTTACTTTCAAGATTTGTGAAATAACATCAACAACTTGTTTTTCAAGTGGTAAATATTTGAAATCACTTCCTAACAACTTTCTGGTTTTTAAATTATCAATGGTAGCAAGTTTAATCTCACTTTCACGAATTGGATCACCTCTAGCAATCTTACCATTCAATTCTGGAAATTTTTCATTCATAATATTCAAAACTAATTGTTGATTAAATCTTTCACTAGCAGCAAGAATTCTATAACCACTTTCTTTGAATTTCATAACTTCAATATGATTATTTGCAACGTCATCGATATGAACAGAAAAACCTGAAATACCAACATTCAAACTAGTATCATTTGGATCTGATTTTAATAATGAACTAACAATTTCACAACTTAGGTTTAAATGATCTCTCTTAAGATCATCATCAAAATATTGTGGACCAAGAACTAAAACTGGATTAATTGCATTAATTGAAAATTTAATATCATCTTTATTATCTTCAAGAAATTTCCAAATAACTTTTTCAGATTCAGTCTTTGCATATTCATAAGCTGTAATATCATCATTGATTTCATCTTTCTTAATATCATTCCATGATTCTTCATTTAAATAAAAGTTTTCATCATAAAAATCTTTTGTACGAACCATTGTAGAACCTGATGATGTAAATACAACACTTTCAACATTAATACCATATTCTTTAATATTTTTTAAAATAGAAACGTTGGAATCAATAGCTGGGTTGACAAATCTTTCCATTAAATCACCTTCACCACCAAAATCCATTCCTGTTGCTGTATGAAGGACATATTTGATCTCTGGATGATTTTTAAAAATTGGATCAAAAGCTTTTGGATCAGTGAAATCTGAAACAATAATAGTTGAGAATCTTAAATTGTTGAATTGTTTCTCAATTTTAGAAGCTTTTTCTTGAGATCTTGCAGTACCAATAACTGTATAACTTTGATCCAATAATTTACCAATGATATGTTTGGCAATAAAACCTGTAGCGCCTGTAACTAATACTGTTGAAGTATTCATTTTTTACCTAAATAACTTTGACTTATAATTTGTTTTCTAACTTAAATATGATATTTTATAATAGGTCAACCATTTATTTGGATTAATTGATCGAAATATTAACCCTTTTTATATCCAGTTCATGTTGAGTAATGAGTTTTTGATATTAATAATTCAGAAATCATCTTTTTACAGCGTTCCTCACTGCTCACTAATCAACTGTACATTAAATTTGACATTTATTGACAATCTAAAGTTATAAAGTATTCGAATAACAATAACTATCAATAGAATGAATGGATAAAGATCAATAATACTGGTTAATAATACACTATGATTACAAATTAATTATACTGAATTTTTTGGTGAATCTTTATTAACTCCGAGATTCGACGCAATTTTCGGGGTTACTGGAAACATCATAAACAGGTGCTGTTGTGCTGTTCGCTATTTATCATCAAACACAATATTTAAAAGAATGATTTATAAATTTGATAGTTTAACATTAATGATAAATGTTCATAGAACTGTACTTTCTAAATAACTGTAAACAAAAGTCTCGGTTTTAGCTTTTAAAGGTTGATATTCATATATTCTAATTGTTATTTCAATTCAACTGTCAAGAAAACTACTGAGTACTGGCTACTAACTGTACAAATATACTAACAATTAAAATATATTAATTGATTTATGTATTCATAAGTTAAATTTCCTAGACATTTGTTTATCCGAACAATAGTTTAAACTAAAATTCTCTTACTTTTAAAGCTTGTGAAATAATTTCAACAACTTGTCTTTCAGTTGGAGCATATTCAAAACCACCTAGTAATTTTCTACTTTTTAAATTATCAATTGTAGCAACTTTGATATCAGTTTCATGTTCTGGATCACCTTTAGCTATTTTACCTTTTAATTGTGGGAAATTAGCATTAATAATGTTTAAAACTAGTTGTTGATTAAATTTGTGACCTGAAGCAAGAATTCTATGACCACTCTCTTTGAACTTCATAGCAGTAATATGATTATCAGCAACATCTTCAACGTAAACTGATGTAACAGACATACCAACGAATAAACTAGTATCTTTTGGATCAGAGTATAATAATGAATTAACAAAATCAGCACTTAGATTCAATTGTGTCTTGATAGCATCATCATCAAAATATTGAGCACCAAGGACTAAACTTGGGTTAACAGTATTAATAGAAAAATTAATTGAATCTTTATTTTCTTCATAAAATTTCCAAATAACCTTTTCAGATTCAGTTTTAGAGAATTGATAAGCTGTAGCATCATCAGTAATTTCTTCTTTCTTGATATTATTCCAGGAATTTTCACTAACAAAGAACTTATCAATGTAAAAATCTTCATTACGAATCATTGTAACAACAGAAGAAGTGAAAACAACACCTTCAACATTGACACCATATTTCTTAATATTGTTTAGAATAGATACATTTGAATCAATGGCTGGATTAACAAATCTTTCAAAATAATCACCTTCACCACCAAAATCCATTCCTGTAGCTGTATGAAGAACGTATTTAATCTCTGGATGGTTAGCAAAGGTAGCATCAAAAGCTTTTGGATCAGTAAAATCAGAAACGATAACAATTGAAAAATTTGGATTGTTGAATTGTTTTTCAATCTTTGATGCTTTTTCTTCTGATCTGGCAGTACCAATAACTGTGTAACCTTGATCTAATAATTTACCAATGATATGTTTGGCAATAAAACCTGTAGTACCTGTAACTAAAGCAGTTGAAGAAGACATTTTTCAATAAATTTGATATTTGATAATTGAGTTTTTTGAATTAAGTTTAAATATTATAACCAAATGAACAAGAGATTACTCTCTCTATTTATATACAAGTAACCACCATCAATTATTAATCAAACATTCATCTATAACTCTCGTTCTTCATACAAGTAACACATTTGGTTAATTCTCTAGTTCATAAAGTCTTTTAAAGCAGTTGAAAATGTTGAAAAAACGGAACTCCAGTTAATTGGATTACAAATATAATGAAGATGTAACCAATGAAAGAATTATTTTATAGTATAATTGTATAATTTGAATTCTGAAACCAAAGAAGAAATAATTAATAAGCATCATTAGTAATAGGTAATAGTTGTAACTTGTATAGTTGTATTATGTATTATCAGATTATCAGTTTTAAAGTTAATGTGGAAGATAGTGCCTTAAACCGATAACTTTGTTTTGAACAATTAGTCTCTTAAAAGGTTTATCAATACAGAACCAGAAACACCACATAGAAATAGAATCAAACCTGCAATTGATTCACCTTTAATACATGTAGAAAGATTTTCAAACTCTTCAGCATTTGTAGTTAATCCAATATAGTTTGTCAATGTTGGTGAACATCTATTTAAAAATTTTGAATTTATTGAGATGGTGGATATAAACACAACTAAAACCATTGACAAAATAAATACATATCTCTTTCTTATATTTTTAGTTTTCTTTGGTATTTTTGATTTGATATTTTCAACATTGTCAGTTTCATTGATAGTTTCTTTCATTTTATTTGTGTTCTTTTGGTAACTTTTGTGAATTGGATGAAACTTTCTACTCGGTAAAATTGTAAATTTGTTAATTTGGTCACATGATATTTTAGGGCTTTACTAGGGTAAACTTTGAAAGATACAATAAACTACAGAGAAATCTATCTATAATCACTTTAATATATATATTAAACCACACTCAAATTAAACTAAATCATTTTAGTTAAATATTCTGATATTATAAGGAAAGAATGTAGTAACTCATTCTAAAATTCTCTGACTTTTAAAATTTGAGAAACAATCTCAACGATTTGTCTTTCAGTTGAAGCATATTCAAAACCTCCTAATAATTTTCTAGTCTTTAAGTTATCAATACTTGCAAGTTTAATTTCACTTTCACGAGCTGGATCACCTTTAGCAATTTTACCGTTTAATTGTGGGAAGTTTGCATGAATAATGTTTAATGCTAATTGTTGATCAAATTTGTAACCAGAAGCAAGAATTCTATAACCACTCTCTTTGAACTTCATAGCAGAGATATGATTATCAGCAACATCTTCAACATGAACAGATGAACCAGATAAACCAACAAATAAATCAGTGTTATTAGGATCAGAGTATAATAAAGAATTAACAAGTTCAGGACTGAAATTTAATTCTTTTTTAATGGCATCTTCATCAAAATATTGTGGACCAAGAACTAAAGCTGGATTGACAGTGTTAATAGAAAACTTGATTGAATCTTTATTTTCTTCATAAAATTCCCAGATGACTTTTTCAGCTGCAGTTTTGGAATATCTGTAAGCGCTAAAATCATCTTTAACATCATCTTTTGTAGTACCATTCCATGATTCTTCATTGACATAAAAGTTTTCACGAGAGAAATTTTCTTCTAACATCATAACAACAATAGATGAGGTGAATACAACACTTTCAACATTAACACCAGATTCCTTAATATTCTTTAAAATGCCAATATTAGAATCAACAGCTGGTTTAACAAATCTTTTGAATAAATCACCTTCACCACCGAAATCAAGACCTGTAGCTGTGTGAAGAACATATTTGATCTCTGGATGATCAGCAAAAGTAGCATCAAAGGCAGTTGGATTGGTGAATTCAGAAACAACAACAGTAGAAAATCTTGAATTGTTGAATTGCTTTTCAACAGTAGCACCTTTTGCAGTTGATCTAACAGTACCAATAACTGTATAACCTTGATCTAATAATTTACCAATGATATGTTTGGCAATAAAACCAGTAGCACCAGTGACTAAGACAGTTGAAGAAGTTTCAAAAGACATTGTTAATTAAATTGAATTGTTTTTTTTTTTATTTTCAAAAAGTATTTGTGTAATTTTTTTGTAAATTTGTATTTGTATTTGTTTAGTATAAAGATAAAATCAATTCAATCTTCAAATAAAAAGGGAATAAACTCTTCCTTTTATATTCCAATCCATAATCAAAATCATTTGACCACGTCATAATATTAATAATACACCATCTTCGTTGAATACTGTCTTCTTCTTATTGAAATTCCGTTGATTACAAATTATATCTCCGGAAATGTACACTATCCACGGAGATAAAAAGATGAGCTAACTTTGAACATAAATCATTAAATAAAACTGAGGTGAACAAGCTTAAAATGAATTAGAAATGTAACTTAAAATGTTGGGTTATTAAATCTTATCATATTTCCTTGATTAATATTGAAACTGGTTCATGATTATAAATTATCGTTCATTCATTTAGTTTATTGGTCAGTTCAGAATTGAGTGAAATTCATGAAGACAGAAATTCATCCAACAGAATCGAAAACGTTTACTGAATAGAAATCAAATATGGGGAAAACTTTTATTCTTTCGTTAGTGGTTTCTAATATTGGGTAGATAAATTGAGCTTATTCGAGACTTCAGGGAACTCAATTCATAGTATTCTAGTTATATACTTTTTGCTTAGTTTGCTGTGAAAGAAACACCTAATTATAAATACTACTTCCTTCTATAATATTTTTACACTTTTCTAAAACAAGTACGTTTTATAAATTTACTAATCAATGGCTCTTAACAGCTTTGAATTGATTTTTACTACTAAAATCCCCCTAAAAACTATCAAATCAATATATTATTAATGCTTTTTTCTCTTTCAATAATTTTTCAGCAACAAAAAAAAATGTATAACTAGTCTTACAATACTCTAAGAATAAAAAATCATGATAAATAGTAAAATTTAAGTGATTAATAATTATCTAGTTAAATTATTTATCGTTTATTGGAGCTTTTAATGAAGTTATAGCATTCCGGATTTAAAATATTATTTCCGAAAGAAGTAATCATAGGTACTGTGGAAATTCAACTATAAATATATTACTACCTCAAACCCTAAAAATTAATATATTTTCGAATTTGATCTTGAAAATACCACTATAAGAAAGAGAAAGCTTAGTTTATAACATTACTTGTATTAACAGTTTCTTAAAATCTTATTTTTAGTATTTTAACCACTGTTTAATTTTAATTTTGGTTGAATTTATAAGTCCGATCGGATCTAAAATATAGTTCGAAGTTTTTGAGGTTCTTCTAATATTCAGAATTAAAGACATTTTGATTGTGCGTTTTTAATTAGCTACTAAGTTATAATTGTGTCAGAATAAAGTTTATATTACTATGGAACTCAATATTTATTAGTTATATACATTATTTTGCTGAAACTTTTATTAATTGATCAATTAGTTCATCGAAAGCTTCTTCAGTATTTGAATATTCTTCCTTTGTTCTTGATAAAAGTTTTAAAGTCTTTGTAGTATCAATCTTTGGAACTGTTGCTCTTAATGTATCAGCTAATTCTGGATTACCTTTAGCAACTTTGAACTCTTTTGAATAGTTTTTATTCAATAGATTTAAACCATATTGATCAACATAACTATCTGGAGAAGTTGTAATAAATCTTTTACCACTAGTTTCTAATTCCATAGCTCTAACATGATCTTCAGCTACATCTTTAACATTAACAGTTGGGACAAGGTTTTGTTTAAAATCTGATGATTCATTTTCTGGATCTGTTGATAATAAATTTTTAATAAATTGACAAGTTGCATTTAATTTTTCATTTTTAGCATCATCATCAAAAAATTGAGCACCTAAAATAAAAGTTGGATTAACTGCATTTAAAGTGAATTTTAATGAATCTTTATTATCTTCAACAAACTTCCAAGCAGCCTTTTCAGCAAAAGTTTTACCAGCGATATAACCTAAATGTGGATTATTAACAAATTCCCATTGAATTGGATTCCAACTTTCTTCAGTAATAACATAATCTGGATTTGCCATTTGTGAAAAATCTAATGTTGAAACAATTGATGAAGTTAGAACAAATCTTTTAACTTTTGATCCATATTCTTTAGTAGCTTCTAAAATTGTTAATGTACCATCAACTGCTGGTTCTTTAAAGAATTTTTCATAATTATTAACATCTTCAGAATCATCAAAAATTGGTGAAGCTGTATGTAAAACGTATTCAATGTCTGGATTTGATTTAAATACTTTTGAAATTGATTCAAAATTTGTATAATCTGGAATAACAGTTGATGTAAAATTCTTATAATTATCGAATTGTTTAGTTAATAATTCAGCTTTTGATTCAGTTCTAACAGCACCTATAACTTTGTAACCTTTGCCTAATAAATTACCAACAATATGTTTGGCTAAGAATCCATTGGCACCAGTGACTAAAACAGTTGACATTTTTATAAGAGTAGAAATTTAATTTGAAAATTTGATAATATATTAGTTATTTAACAATTGGTTTCAGGGTAGACATCTCTATTTATATCTGTTTTGAACAACTAATTGATTAGAATAAGTACCATTATAAATGATTATAAACTTACTAATTGACGTTATTTCTTTTAAGAAAAAACGGGTTTAAAGACTGTTTTAAATAAGACTTACTGAAGATATGATACTTTTATGTTTTAACCTTCAATATATCCTAATTTGATTTCTATTTAAGAGTTTTTCATTATTAATTCAAAATTTAATGTTAAAAACTGTAAAAAATGTGTTCGGTGGAGATACGGTATTTACGCCTTTGCCGGAGTTAATAATTTAAAAGCAGCTATTTAGTATTTACTATAGGTCTTTATCTTGATTAGATGATTAGATAAATAGATTCTACAATACAATATTTAAAAATAAAACGCTGTATATATAATTTGAATATAATTTATAAAGTATAAACCAAATTAAAAGAAAGTATTTCTCACCAATCATAACAATAAAAAAGATAGATAATAAATATTTTTAAAAGTAATATTTAAAGCCAGTAAAAAGTAATAAGTATATATAGAATTCCACCCCAGTTGTTCATTCAAGTTCATAATAAAAAAGTAATAATAGTAATAAAAGTTTCATAACATCATCATAATAAAAGACAACAACTAGTTTTAGAAAACAACTTCCATATAAGAGTCTTCTTCTGTAATAACACTAGCAGTCAATGGTGATTCAACAATATTGTTATTATTTCTAATTTCCACATGATCATTATTAGATCTTGGTGATGAATCTGAAGATAAAGATAAAATAGGCATAAATTCTCTTGAATCAATTGAACTTTCAGTTTCATCTTCACTTAAAATTAAATCAGGAACTAATTCATCTTCATTACTAATGTTTAAATCCAAATCTGATGAAGTTGACATTGAATTTGAAGATAATGAATAATATGATGAAGAACTTGTATTTTCTAAAGGAGATGAAGATGATGAAGAAGATTCAGAGGATAAACTATCATAATGATCATTTGAATGAACAACACCATTCTTAATACCTAATTCAATCAAGAAATTTTCTAATTCAATAGAATCTAAATTTGGGAAATGAATTTGAATATGTCGATTATCTAATTTTTTTTCCATTGGTAAAGAACCATAATTTTTAAAAATTATTTCAACATCTTTTAAAATTAAATCAATTTTTGATTTTTGTAATTGAATTTCTAATTCAATTGTATTTAAAATTTCTTCATTCATAAAAGAGATTGATGGAATTTTTGAAATTTCTAAATTTGGTAATTCAAATTCAACATATGAACCAACTTTAATAAAATCTGTTGATTCATTTTGTGCTAATTTAAAAGTTTGTAAAGCATTAGTTTGTTCTAAAGAACCATGATAAGTTTGATATTGATGTTGATTTGATAAATGGACATTTGAATTATTTAATTTTGAATTTGTATTTAAAATAAATTCACCACCATTATTAAAAAAACATCTAAGACTTGAAGTTAAATTATTAACAGCATCTTTTGAAAAATTCATTGTTGCTGAACCATTAAAAGTTGAAAAATTTCTTGAACTTAGATTCATAAAGTTTTTATAAAGACCATTACCTGGGAAACTATTTAAATTTTTAAAACCAAAATTATTTAAAATTGGTCTTCTAAAAGCACTATATGGCCAAATTTTATTAGCTAAATTACCATTAAAACTTGATTTTAAAGCTGGATGTCTAAAGAATCTTATATTTTTATTAAAATTTGAACTATTTTTAACAATAGAACTTGAACTAAAATTTCTAACACCTCTTGTAAAATTATTTGAATTATTAGTTGGAAATGGGAAACGATTTGAACCACCATTATTAGCACGAACAGGTACTCTAACTAAGGCAGGTTCAGAACTACCATGGGCATTACGGCTGAGATTGTTGATCAACTCATCCAAAGTTTGACGAGCATCTCTAACAGCTTCTCTTGTTAAAGAAACAAGATTCTTTAATCTATTTGCCACCATAGTAATTTATTGTGATTTCCCCCCCTTAAAAAAACTTGTTAAAAAACGTATTTAAACCTCCCTTTCTTTTGGCAAAAAAAGTTGATAAACAAGGGGAGATAGGGAAAGAGTGTTCTTAAACCAAAATTAAGCACACAGATAGATGAATATAATTTAAAAGAAGTTGATAATTGAATATAAATTTGTATTTTTGGTGTTTTTAAAAAGAAGGAGTTTGATTTTTCGAGTTTCGGACCACAAAAATCTGTCACAATTGTCACGTGACTTTTTACTTACTTTCTTTTATATAAAACTATAATCATTGCTATTCTCTATTTTATTGCTCTATTGCTCTATATTATACTTTAACTTAATCTCATTTATTTAAATCGTTAAAGTTTAAAAATTAATTAAATGACTTATCCACCACCTGCTTGTTTATTATCATGTATTGCACAAGTTTCAAAATCATCAACTAATAATTTAAATTATGGATCTTGTAATGATTCAATAGATGATTTGAATTGTATTTGTAAATTTAATTCAACTGTGAATACATGTCTTTTAAATATTTGTCCAAATGATAATAGTGAATCAGCTTTTAATTATTATAAACAAGTTTGTTCATCACTTTTATAAATGTCTTGTGATCTGAGATCAGATTTCAACATAACTCAAAGTCATAAAAACTAGAAGGTATTAAAGAAAGTTTACAATAGAAAGATTTACAATAAGTTAAAAAAGGACCTGATAAATATTTATTTAATTTCAATCAAAATATAAACAAATTCTTTTTATATTCTTTATCTTTTTTCTTCAGTACTAAGCTATAATAATAAGAAACAATAAAATAAAAACAATTAAAACACACCTTTCTAAATCATCAATTCAAACAAACTTAAAACTAATAAGAAAATTTAAAATAATTATTAAAAAAACCTTTCCAAATATTAAATATTTTTGTTTCATTAAAATTAATGATAAGCTTATGATCTGTATCTCCATAATGATAAAGTGTTTTGTTTTTTCCAAGTATGACGACGACCAGCCTTGGTGTTGTTGTATCTGTGACCTTTGTTGATACCTCTTGATTTTTTACCTGAGGCAGTTAAACCACGAGATTCTCTGTGCTTGTGAACTGGGTTAACAATCCAGTTGTATCTAGCATCTCTTCTAATGGCCTTGTGTGAAGGATCAACTAAGATAACTTCAAAGTATTTGTAGGTAGAATCTTGGTTAACCCAGTAAGAGTTTAAGACTCTTAAGTTAGCAGCCTTTCTACCAACTCTTTCTTCAGCAGTGGTTCTTAAAGATTTTTGATACTTTAATTGAGAAACACCTTGGTTAGTTGGCTTACCGTAAGTAGCACCCTTTGGAACAGGTCTCTTTCTGTTACCTCTTCTAACTCTAACTCTGAAGATAACAAAACCTTGTTTAGCTTTGTAACCTAATCTTCTAGCCTTATCAGGTCTTGATGGTCTAGTAGCTCTGTGAATAACATTCTTTTGTCTGTATTCCCAAACTCTGACTCTGAATAAGAATCTTGAAACATCTGATTGTTTCTTTCTTTGTAATTCTTCTAAATATTTGTAAGCACCCATTGTGATATGTTTTTGTTAGTAAGTGTTTCTAAAGGTTTTAAAATAAGAAAGAGAGTGAAAAATTTTTTGTATATTTTTTTATTCGATGTTGAAAAATTTTTTACAGTGAGAAAAAAAAAAAAAAAGAAGCCCTAAATAAATCACGTGACTTTTCTAGGGCTAAACTAATGGTGTTGAGATGTCACGTGATTCAGGCACCAGGGACCATCAACAAACAAAATGGCTGCAAAGAATGCTTATTTTTAGTGGCTTCTGTTAGACAAGGTGTACCTGATCTGTTTACACTTCACATTTAGCTCTTCAACACTATCACACTAACTACTGCAACTACACAGTACACACCACATAACCACCAAGTACACATAATGAATTACTTTCAACACCTCTCTTTATTTCCCGGTATATTTCTCGAGTCAAGAACCAATCAAAATTATGAAATTCGAGGTACTTTTTCATTGGTTTGAAGTTTGAATGAAATTCTACATGGGAATGATTATCGTTGATTTGTAATAGCAAAGTATGTAGTATGTAATAGTATAAAGGTATGGATCTTTTAGTCGTTGGTTAGTTACTTAGACACTATGATCAACTGGTGACTTTGATCTTTTGAAGATGAATAATCCTCACTTGTTTACAATTTACACCAAAAATTTCAAACTCCTTAAACTAATTGAAAATTGAAAATAACGAAAATGTTTATGTTAAATTACGTAGTATTATTTAATATTTAGTAATTTTTCAAAAACCAGAAACCATATAAAAATTTTTTAAACAAAGAAAATAACAGGTAAAAATATTATTTCAAAACCTTAAAAGATATAGATATGGTGAATTAATAGTTAAGATACTGGTACTACTATCATCATAATCTATCAACTATCAACTTATCTCGAACACAACACTCTCTAAACTCTTTAATATAAATTATCTGCCGGCCAATGAAATAACTCAAATAAACTAAATACCGGACATAAACATTCCTTTTGGGTTTTAAAAAAATTCATATAAATTATAAAAAGTATAAAGATTTACATATATTTTGTCATTTGTTATTTTTATTGTAAATCATTTTAATTTTTCTTGTTTTAACGTTGAATTCAAAAAGATATATATATAAAGTTTATTCCTTTCTTCTAATTCTTTTAATTCTTTCAATATCAACAAACTTTATCCACATTCATTTATTCCCATTTATCTTTATTTTTAATTCTATTTCATTTGTTTATTATCATACTTTTATTTCAAAAATGTCATTATCAACTGTCCCTGTTCAACCATCAACAACTTCTTTAGTATACGGTCCACAACTTCCTGTTTACATTAAAAGAGATTTAATTAATAATAATAACAAAGCAGCTATAGTAACAGATTCTTTAGTTAGTGCAACAACAACAACAACAGATACAGTAACAGATGATACTACTGCTTCAAGTTCTGCTACATATTCATTTTATTCAGATTTACAAGTTTTAACAAATTCAAATTCAATTAATTCATTAGCAAGTTCTTATAAAAATAATAATGATGTTCAAACTCAAACAACTACTTTAACAACAAGTAATGTTAATTCAACTTCATCAAGTTCAAATTCATCAACTGTATCTACAAAGAGTTCAAATAATGCTGGTAATTTTAAAGTTAATTGGAAAATTAATGGTCTTGTTTATGGATTACTTACTTTAGGTTTATTGTTATAAATAAAAAACATACACAACTACAAAGTATTAGACTATAATTACAAAGTTATCTTGATACCTTAAGTTATTCTTTAAAATCATTTTAGAAAAGAAATTTCTAAAAAGAGTATCTACAACTTCAACCTACAAATAAATTCTAATACTTTATTCATCTTCATATTATTAATAACAATAACAATAACAATAACAATAACAATAACAATCCAACAGCATTTATACATCTATTACAACACCTTAATTCCACAACTAATTTCATTATACAACACTTTCATAAGATATCCAAAGAACTTCAACTTCAAACTAATTACAAATTTTTCTCGCCAATAGCGCCTGAAATTTCTACACTCATATTAAACTTATACCCATTACTAATTATACATTTCAAATACATTCAAATATCTACACAACTTCAGTTCTCATTCCAACGGTTCTTTTTTTTGGTCTCCTTTTTTCATCATATACTTTTATACCCATCATAATTACTTTTATTTGAAGTAATAATTTATACCATTTTTTCTTTTTTTTGTGCACTTTCTCTTTTTTAATTAAAATTTTTTAATGTTATGATTATGTCTTTTATTCTTACTACCTTCTAACTACTGTCTACTGGTATTTCAGTTATGTTAAATGTGTTATGTATTTCTATGACACTATCCTTGTAGCTAAAGAAAGAATCCGATAAAATTGAGATGAAGAGATTAAAGAGAAGAAATAGCGATAAAAGTAAAAAACGTTGAGAGAAGAGTGTCAAAAGTGTTAAAACTAGAATCTAGATGTCTACACTCTAACACTCTATACCTCTACTGTCTACTCTAATCTTGCTTCTTACTTTTTCAATTTTTCATATTAAATTTTTACACTCTTTTACATCATGATTTTCTCTTAGTGGAAAAAGAAATTAAAGAAGAGATTTATGTAAGGTACCATTAAGCTAAGTAAAGATTTCAGATGGTTCAGGTGTTCAGGTACAAGGTACGGTATCAAAAGATCTTTGGAAACCGTTAGATATACTCTTAACTCTTGACTCTATAGCTTATATGTAGACTATTACTGACTATAGTAAGTCTTTTTTGGTCAACTTCAGATTTTTAATTAGTCAACGCTTCTTTCCAAGATGTCTATTTTTAAGAGGGCAGCAAGCAATATTATTACAATGGTACTTGACTAGGTTCAATACTAGTTTTTGTTAGCTTCTTCTTTGAACTTAAGTGTGGCTATGAATGCTATGAAGTTAGAATAAACCATCCATCTACTATCTACTCGTGGCGAAGTTACCAATAAGCCAATAAGGTATGAGAAACCTGAATCCTTCACTACTATTTTATTTGATATAGCAATTGACTTTCTAACTAAAATTATCATAAATTAAATAAGTAATTATTTGCAACATTAAATCATGATTATTATAAATCTCAATCATTTTCATCAATTACCTAGTTGAAACTACTCCTTCAGAAATGATTCTCTTGAATTCCTTATACTTCTTTTAGATGAATATCAGATTTTTTAAAACGTTTTTATTTGAAATCTAATTTTGTATTTCTATATTTATTCTAAAATACTTTCTCTATTAGATTTGCCTTTAACTGATTTCAATATTTCATCACGATTATTGATATTCAATGGTTCTGTTATTTAAAAGAATGTGTTTAATGTTATAAAAATAGATATCAAGTCATGTTATTAAACATTATGATATAATTGAACGATGTTTGAAGAAATGATGGCTATATTGATATGTTTATTATTAAAGAATTTCAACAGTATTGGACTTTATATAAAGAGGCCTATACCTTTTCTTCTAAATCCAAAATATTAGAATTAAGAAATATCAAAAATCATATTATCAAAAATGTCATTAGCTACAACTTCAACAGGTACTACAAGTAGTACAATTGCTACTTTAATTTCAAACAATGTTCTTGATTCAACAGCTACAACTGGTGAAACTAGTACTTCATTAATTCAAGAAACTAGTTCTAATGCTGAAACAGGTACAACTGCTACTACTGAATTATTAGGATCATCAACAACAGCTGATTTATCAAATAGTGATACTACATCAGAGAGTGAAAGTAGTGGTTCAACTACATTATTAAATTTGTATGGTTCATCTTCAACTTCAGAATCAGAATCAGAATCTGAAACTACATCAAAAGAATCATCATCAACAAAATCATCAAGTTCAAAATCTTCAAGTTCAGGTTCAAGTTCATCCTCAAGTTCTGAATCATCATCAAGTTCAAATGCTGCAGGTTCATTATATTATTATGGACCATCTTCAACATCTAATACAAAGTATGGAATTTATGTAATTGGTATTTCCTTATTAATTGGTGCTTTAGGTGTTGTATCTATCTAGACTTATATAGTTTTAGTATAAAAAGTTTTTCCTTATATGCCATAAAAATAACTGTAGATAATTAGTTAGTGTTAATGAACCCTATATATTAACCATAAAAATTAACACTTAAAATTACAGTTTGGTAAAGAGTTAACTCAAAAATAATAAACAGTTAATTGAAATATATCGAAGAAATAGAGAATTACAGAAGATAATTAAAGATGTTTTTAACAAATGAAAATAATAGAACACATTTATGAACTTAATTTATACAATATTATTAACAATTTAGAATGTAAAAAAATGTCAAAAAAATAAAAAAGATGTAAATATAAAACCTTATGATTTGTAAACCCAATGTAAATTAATTAAATATAAAAAAAGATGATAGCAGCAGCAGCAAATAGAAATGAATTAAAAATGTTTTTTTGAAAGTAGATGCAAAACCAGGGAGTGGTTATTTATTTTAAATTAGACATTTAGATTTATAAACCTAAAGCTAAGACGGCAGTAGAACCTAAAACAGCACCTAAAGCAACACCGTATTTCCATGAGATTGGGTTGGCTAATAAGTTAGCAGCACCACTTGAAGTAGTTGAGTTTGAAGAGGTTGAAGTTGAAGAAGAGTTTGAAGAGTTTGAAACTGAGGCTTCGTAGACAACAGCACCGGTTGGGACTAAAGATAAAGTTGGGACAGACATTGTAGAATATATATGAATTATTTGTGAAGAAGATAAGTTTGTAACTTGATGAAGAGAAAGAAAAGAAAGTGAAATAAAAGGGAATAATTGAAGGTATTTATATTAATTTTTTCAAGATTTCAAATTTTGACGCGTTTAATTAAATTCTTAAAATAGAAAAGTAATTAAAATCTAGAATTTCGTCACAAATTTGAAATTTTTTTGGCTGCAAATTTTGAATTTTGAAAGGAGTTTTTTGTTTAGTTAATTCAATTAATCAGTTAATGCTCGAGGCTATATGTACTTAACTACATCAATTACATTTACAATTGGATTTAGAGTTAATTATCTCGATGAATATGAATTATCGTTTGTATTCAAGGCTATATTGAGATGAGTATTAATTGCTAACCAGCGATAATTCTTTCAAATCTTCTATTTTTAGCATGAAACGTTTGGAGCCACTGATGTAACACCATTGATCTTCACCAGCATCACCTTCTTCAACCGTGTAAGCCCACTATATAATTTTTTTTCAGGGTAAAGTATTGTTGCCTAATCGGGAAATTTGTAAACATTGGTAATTAAACCTGCGTTATTGTATTTGATGTATCATTGATTAGATTAGAAATTGATCAAGACTTCAAGAGTAGTAATTGGCTTGGTATAGCTATAATGTTTACTGGTGTACCTGAATGTTAAATTATATCTGTAATTCTGTATTGAAAACTATGTAAATATCGAAAAAGAGAGAAAGAACTAGTGTCTAGTACTAATGAAAAGAAGTGAAAAAGAACAAACAGTACTCAGTACTAGTAGTCAGTAGTAATAAATAAAAGTAGATTAAAAGATTTGATGAATTAGTTACTTTAGCTCCAAAATTCTTATCCTTTTTGAATTCAAAGGATTTATCAGTTGTAATTATTGAAGTAAATTATAAACAGCTTCTCATTCTAACTATAGTCAAAATGTTGGATCAGGAAGCTTGCATATAACTATTAGAACGTGAATTAAAACCACTGAATTCTAATTGCATGAAATCTCTTGAACTTCCTTTAAGCTTCCCATCAGTTAATTCATAAGAAGAAGATTTACTTGCAGAAAAACAACCAGTTTTATGAACAGAATTAGTTGGACCAATCAATAAATGGCCAATCAATAAATGACCAATACAAGTACCATAATACGGAATACCATAATGGATCAATTTGATACAGTAATTAAAAGAAATGTAATTTAGACCTGCAAGTAATTTGGTCTTTTTTTTCAGCAATATAAATGAATGTGTATTGACAAATAGGTGAAAATAGCTTATATAAAAACGATAATTAAAAACAATAATGAGCGTAAAAAAATTATAGAAATTAGCATGAATTATAACTGATGTATAATGTTATAATCCACTCTCCAATCTCCATAATTCCTTTCTTAAAAAAGTCTAAAAAATCCAGCTATGAAAAACACAAAAACACCATAAATAAAATAATAAGTAAAAATAAAAAACGCAGAATTTTCACGTGTAAAAATTCTTAAGAAAAATAATTGAAAACCTTCAAAAATTTGAAGTTAGAAATGTAAATAAACAATAACTAAAAGTATTGGAAGGATAACCTGGGATTTTGAGTTAATTTAAATGTCTTGCTACCTTATTTTTTTCTTTGTGTGAAATATATAAAGAGCTTAAAACCTGCCTTGAATCTTCAACAATAATAAACAATACAATTATACAAATAATAGTGCCACCAATGTCCAACAGTAAATCCCAATAAGAGACAGATTCAAGGGGATTATTATTGGTAGGCCAAAAAATATCACTGCTTGTATCTATTTAATTGAAATGTTAGATAGCTGTTGTTAGGTTCAACAAATGTTGGTAAGATTTTAATGGAACAATGTTCATCAAAAAATTTGAATTAGGTGGTAATTAATTGCTTTAGCTTCAAAGTTTAGATATTTAGGTCAAACTTGTGTTTGTGCTAATATAATTTATGTTCAAAGAGATATTTTACCTGAATTTGAAGCAAAATTTGCTGAAAAAGTTGTACAATTTAAAATTGGTCCAGTTTTAGATAAATCAAATATTCATGGTTGTTTAATTAATACTAGAGCCATTGATAAAGTTGAAGAACATGTTAATGATGCCGTTTCAAAAGGTGCTAAAGTTGTTAATTTAAAAGGTGGTAGAAATGAATCATTAGGTCCAAATTTCTATGAACCAACAATTTTATCAAATGTTACACAAGAAATGAGCGTTTCTCATGAAGAAACTTTTGGTCCTTTAGCTGCTTTAATTCCATTTGATACCGTTAAAGAAGCTGTTGAATATGCTAATGATATTGAATTTGGTTTAGCTTCATATGTATTTTCAGAAAATGTTAAAACAATTTATCAAGTTTCAGAAGCTATAGAAACTGAAGCTATAGAAACTGGTATACTGCATGATATTTTTACTGAAGCTCATTGCTCAAGCTGCTTTACCATTTGGTGGTATTAAAGAATCAGGTTTTGATCATGAAGGTTCTTTATACGGTACTATTGAAGATTATACTGTTATTAAAGCTGTTATTTCATATAAAATTGAATTTTTTTGAAATTCATAAATAAATTAAAATTTGAATGTTAAAAACAAAGAACAATCAAGTATATTTATATTATATCACAAGCAGTTTATATTAGTTTTAGATCTACAAATTACAATTATTAATTTTAGCAATAAAAAAGCAATTATATTTTTTTGTTTTTATCAATTTTTCTAATTTTTTTTTGTTTTTGTTTATAATTTTAATTTATTTAATTCTGCAATATTTCAAATCAATATGTGATTTTTTCTGTAATATTAGTTATCCAATAAATCACAAAGAAGTGATCAGCTAAACTAAGTGGAACTAATAAAACAGCAATGGTAAATTGAGGTATTGAATTTAAATGAAATAAATAGGTAAATAAAGTTGATGTTTTAATAAATTCTTTTAACGATTTGTAATATTCCTTCCTCAGAAAAAAACATATATCCACTAAAGTTGTAGCTAATTGTAATACGGTTAATGATATATTTTCAATTTTACCAATTAACTCTAATTTATTTCTAAACTTCATCACCAGGATATATGTGAAGATTATCACTTTTAAGAAAATTAACAAAAGACCAGTTCTTGAAATCCACTTTTTAATCTCTTCATGATCTTCTTCTTCTTCTTCTTCTTCTTCTTCTTTTCTTTTTTCTGTTACTCTCATATTTTTGATGTTCAGTGTATCAATTTGTAATTGATTTGTATTATTTTGAATGTTTTCAATCTTTACCAATAGATCTCTTAAAATCTCTAATTCCTCATTTTCTTCTTCTTGTTGTTCTTGTTGTTCTTGTTGTTCTTGTTGTTCTTGTTGTTCTTGTTGTTCTTGTTGTTCTTGTTGTTCTTGTTGTTCTTGTTGTTCTTGTTGTTCTTGTTGTTCTTGTTGTTCTTGTTGTTCTTGTTGTTCTTGTTGTTCTTGTTGTTCTTGTTGTTCTTGTTGTTCTTGTTGTTCTTCTTGTTCTTGTTGTTCTTCTTGTTCTTCTTTCTCTTTTTCTTTTACTATTATATTTTTGATAGTTTCTGTATCATCTTGTAATTGATTTGTATTCTTTTCAATCTTTTGAATGTTTGTCAATATACTTTTTAAATTTTCATTAGTTTCCTTTAAAAGTATAGTTAATTCATTTAATTCATTTGAATCTGGATTTGAATTTAAAGACAGATTCAGATTCAGAATTTGATCACCTTGATTCAGAATTTGAATATTATTATCACCTAGATTCAGAATTTGACTATTATCACCGTGACTCAGATTAGTTGATTTTTTGAAAAATGATTTTATTGATTTTATTGATTTTGAAGAATGTTGACTTCTTGTTGAATCATAATTTGATGAATTTGAAGCTTTCCTCCTCGATGACATTATAATATCTTTAATAATTAATCAATGGATTTAAATTTAATAAAAAGAGAAAGTTGTTTTTATTTTATCTTTGTTTTGTGTTTTATTAATTTGGCGTTTAGAATTAAAAATGGCAGATGTGTCAATAATATGTGTCTAATAAAGTAGCAATTATTAGTTAAAAGATAAGCAAAGTAAAGTAAAAATAAAAGAAATTATATAAATAAAACAAATGAGAAATAGTATTTTCACGAATATTTATAATTTATTTAAAATATATGATTAAAATTGGTAGAAGAAACATTAATTAGAATTTTGCTATTAAAAAGCAATCATGATTATTGTTAAATAATTAATTAAATTAAAATAGTAAGTTAATTAAAGTTTTGCTTTTAATAAACAAAATTATACTAGTGTACTGTGTAAGACAATTTTGTGAATCTATTTTTCTTTATTTTATTGCTTTAATTTGTTTTAACGTTGAATTCATAAAGCTATAGTTTTCAGTATATCCATTTCTTCATTCTTTTAACTTTCATTCATTTCTTCTTCATAACCAAATTCTTTCATTAATATTTATTCTAATTCTTAATTTCAATTCATTATAAATCAACCATGAACCATGTCATTATCAACTTTCCTTGTTCAAGCATCAACCACTTCTTTAGTATATGGTCCACAACTTCCAAAGAGAGATTTCACTAATAACAATAACAATAACAATATCAAAAAAATTATAAATATTAAACATTTACTATTAACTTCTTCAAACTCTTGTAATTAAACATATCATATAGAGCTATTTCCTGGTTAATCGTTATAGCTATAAAGTTTACTGATGTACCTGAATGTTAAATTAAACAGTTTTGTATTGAAAGGAACTATATAAGATATTGAAAAAAGAGAAAGAACTTTTTAAAAGAAGAGAAAAAAATATATATTAAGTAGAGCTAAATTAAAAGATTTTAATCTGATGAATTAGTTACTTCAACTCCAAAATTCTTATTCTTTTTTATTTCAAAAGATTCATCATCTTCAAGAACAATTTCCTCCTCATCATCATTAATACCAGCTGATCCATCATCAAATTTTATCTAATTCATTACCAATATCGTTAACAGCTTCAATATAAACAAAATAATGTTTTAAATAACAAGGATACCGATACATTGTTGAAATACCTACACAGTTTTGAGTCAGATACAATTCATGTTAAGCTTTATTTAACTAAAAAAAATATAGTTATAATTGAAAGTTTTACTATACAATGATTTCTTCAAAAAAAGTCTTTATAATTCATTTAATAATTCATCAGTTGTAACAATTTTTGCAAAATCTTCTAAAGTTGCTAAAACAGTTGCTTGAACTAAATTTGCTGGAACTTTAACATTATCAAATTCTAAATCTAAAGTTGAAATTGAATCTTTTGGTAAAGTAACTTTAAAACCATAATCATAAGAAGCTCTAACAATACCTTGAATACATAAATGAGATTGTGAACCAACAATAATTAAATCTTTAATTGAATTTTTATCTAAAATTTCTTTTAAATTTGTACCTAAATAAGAATTAATTTCTAATTTTGGTATAATAATTTCATTTTCTAAAGGTTTAACAATATCATTAATTTCAAAACCAAAAGTATCTTTAACAAAGAATGGATCATCTTGATTTTCCATTTCATGACGAATAAAAATGATTAAAGTATCATCTTTATGATCTTTTCTTATCTTTTCTAAAATTTTTGATGCATTTAAACTTGATTTATCCATATCAACTAATGGATATTTACCATTTGGACCAAAATAATCATTTTGAATATCAACAATAATTAAAGCTTTTGAATAAGTCATAATGAATTGAATGTTTGTTTTTTTGATGATGAATATCTATTGATTTGTCTATATTTAATTTAGATGTTAGATTGTTGACTATTAATACTGGGGAAAGGATAACAATAGTTTTGTGTAATTAAAGTCTTGAGTGTATATCACTAAATACTGTTATAACCTTAGTACTGAATTGAGTACACTTCTAGTAATGTTAAGTGTTATACTGATTCAAAGTAGAAATAAAAGAGATACTCACCTCCTTAAATAATTCTTTTTATCTGATCAATTTAATTGTGGGTTGCCTTAATTTGTAATCAATCTTTTTAAAACCACAATTATGAGAAAATTGAATGGAAATCGAGTCTTTAATATAGAAATAAATAAAATAATAGTTAAAATAGATAATAAACCTTTTATTTATAGAAAAAAGTGAGAAAAGCTAAGAAATTAAGTATATTACTGTTATCTATTACATAATATCTTAGCTAATCACACTATTTAGAAGCTGTAATTTGATCAATTTAAGAGGTATTTGACTGTTAATTTGATAGTAAATACATTGTTCGTATTCTGGTTAAACCTATATAAACACTATAATCAATCCTCATTGAGAGATGATGTTGTAATTCTGGGGTTTTTATTTATTGTTGCGATAACGGTTCACTTTACTGTATTAAGATAAAATAGCAACAAATAATATTTTAAAACCACCAGAACCACAAAATTTCGCAATAAAATTACAAACTAAAACAATCAACTGAATTTCAAACTAAATACAAAAGATTTAAATAAATAAAGCAACAAATTTCTCCAGTTTTTAAACAATTTTCTTAACAAATTTCTTCAATTTTTTTCACTTTTTTCCAAAATTTTTCAGAGTCAAAAAAATAAAAAAAAAAATTAAAGGAAAAAATTCATTGAAAAAAATGAAAAATTGAAATAAATTAAAATCTTTTTTATAAAATTTTAAAATTAAACAAGTTTTCAAACTTTTTAAACTCTTTAGATCTCAATTTTAAATTCATTCAAACTATCAACAACAGATTTCATTGATTTGTCAGTTTTTTTTTAGTGTGGGAAAAAGTTTATTAGATTTTAAAGTTTTAACAAAAGAAAAAAGGGAGGTTTAATTCATCAAATTTATATAATGTCTACTTCAAATTATTCAAAGACTGCCATTGTCTCTGTCTATGACAAAACTGGTCTTTTAGATTTAGCCAAAGGTCTTGTCTCCAACAATGTCCGTATCTTAGCCTCTGGTGGTACTGCTAAAATGATTAGAGAAGCTGGTTTCCCAGTTGATGACGTTTCTTCAATTACTCATGCTCCAGAAATGTTAGGTGGTAGAGTTAAAACTTTACATCCAGCTGTTCATGGTGGTATCTTAGCTAGAAACTTAGAAAGTGATGAAAAAGATTTAAAAGATCAACAAATTGAAAAAGTTGATTTTGTTGTTTGTAATTTATATCCATTTAAAGAAACAATTTCAAAAATTTCTGTAACTATTGATGAAGCAATTGAAGAAATTGATATTGGTGGTGTTACTCTTTTAAGAGCTGCTGCTAAAAATCATTCAAGAGTTACCATCTTATCTGATCCAAATGATTATCCTTTATTCTTGGATGAATTAAAGACTAAAAATGGTGAAATTTCAAAAGATGTTAGAAATAAATTTGCTTTAAAAGCTTTTGAACATACTGCTAATTATGATTCAACTATTGCTGATTATTTCAGAAAACAATATGCTGAAAACATTTCTCAATTACCTTTAAGATATGGTGCTAATCCTCATCAAAAACCTGCTCAAGCTTTTGTTGAAGAAGGTGAATTACCTTTCAAAGTTTTAAGTGGTTCTCCAGGTTATATCAATCTTTTAGATGCTTTAAACTCATGGCCATTAGTTAAAGAATTATCAGCTTCATTAAACTTACCAGCTGCTGCTTCTTTCAAACATGTATCACCAGCTGGTGTAGCTGTCGGTTTACCATTATCAGATGTTGAAAAAAAGATTTACTTTGTTAATGATATTGAAAATTTATCACCATTAGCTAATGCTTATGCTAGAGCTAGAGGTGCTGATAGAATGTCATCATTCGGTGATTGGATTGCTCTTTCAAACATTGTTGATTTACCAACTGCTCAAATCATTTCAAAAGAAGTTAGTGATGGTGTTATTGCTCCAGGTTATCAACCAGAAGCTTTAGAATTATTAAAGAATAAAAAGAAAGGTAAATATTGTGTTTTACAAATTGATCCAAATTATAACCCAGATTCAATAGAAACAAGACAAGTTTATGGTATTTCATTACAACAAAAGAGAAATGATGCTATTATAAATAAATCAACTTTTAAAGAAATTGTTTCTAAAAATAAAGATTTAACTGAACAAGCAATTATTGATTTAACAGTTGCTACTATTTCATTAAAATATACACAATCAAACTCAGTTTGTTATGCTAAAGATGGTATGGTTATTGGTCTTGGTGCTGGTCAACAATCAAGAATCCATTGTACAAGATTAGCTGGTGATAAAGCTGATAATTGGTGGTTTAGACAACATCCAAAAGTTTTAGCTATGAAATTTGCTAAAGGTGTTAAAAGACCAGAAAAGTCAAATGCTATTGATTTATACGTAACTGGTCAAATTCCAACTGAAGAACCAGAAAAATCAGAATATGAATCAAAATTCGAAACTTTACCAGAACCATTAACAGAAGAAGAAAGAAAAGAATGGAGATCAAAATTAAATAACGTTGCTCTTTCATCAGATGCATTCTTCCCATTCCCAGATAATGTTTATAGAGCTGTTAGATCAGGTGTTAAATACATTGCTGCTCCATCTGGTTCAGTTATGGATGCTGCTGTCTTTGGTGCTGCTGATTCATTTGATTTAGTTTATGTTGAAAACCCAATTCGTTTATTCCATCATTAAAGAAATCTTTTTTTCTTTTGAAATCACTATTGTTATTATTATAAATATATAAAACTTTATTATTATTATTATTACAACTACATATAAATAAATTATTTCTCTTTCATTTGTTAATTGATTTGTATTTTGATCTACGATTTAATAAAAAATTTTGAAATAAGAAATGAATCAATTGAAATCTATACAAAAGCTAAATAATAAACAATAAAAGAAGATATATGCAACATGGTTTTACCCAAATGATCACTGATTCATAGAACCTACATAGCGTCCAGGAATATGTTGCATTGAGATAAAAATTGGTCAAACTCAATCAAAAAAAGATAAATCTAATTTAGAGAGTTCAAAACCAGGTCCCATTAATCTACAATCCGTCGACGAGGTCTACCCCTGTTTCAAAGATTTCAAAAGAGAAATCAAAAAGAATAATCCATAAGTAATTCATTGCTACAAACCCCTAAAAGAAGGAGGACCAATAAATTTCAAACTTCAATATTCTTATGAAACTAGCCTTGCTGAGCGTCGAAATTGTTATAAAGACAAGAACTACACTTCCAGAGAGATAACCTTTACAGATTTAATCAATCTTTCAATGAGACTATCAGAATAACACAGATTGAGGACTTTAATATAAAAGAAAAAGTTTAAAGAGAAGAATGAAAAATTTTTCTCACAGAAATTTTTTTATAGTAGAAATTTTTTTTTTGGTTTGGACCACATTTTGGAATTTTTTTCTATACAAAAAATTTATAAAAGTTTTTATAATTTTAATTTAAAAAGTTGTTTTAGGGCTTTCAATTAGATTTTGTTTTGTGATTTTGTTAGTTGAGATGATTAGAAGACCAGTTAAGAAGAGAAGTACCAGAGTTAAACAGAACTCCAAGGCTAAACAGCAACAGAACAATGGTATTAATAGCGATGAGGAGGATGATTTTGGTGATGATGATCTAGAGACTGAAGATTATTACTGTACATTGAATAAAGATAACGATGAAAGACAATTGCCAGTAAGTTCAGATTATACATTATTACCAGATGATCTATTGAATCTATTCAACAATTCTTTCCAATACCTTTTAAATTCACCAAATTTAGAAGTATTTATTCAACAAGTTAAAACTGATTTATTTAATAGAGATTATTTAGCTGCATTTGGTGCTGAAGATAAAAGAATGGCATATGTTACAAGATGGACACCTTCAAGAGCTTTAGCATATCAATCATTATTCAGTTCTTTAAAACCTGTCAGAGATTTGCTGAGAGGTAGATATAGAGTTAGTAGTGATGACAGTACTAATGATAGTGATGAAAGTGATGATGATGACAATGATAATGATAATATCGATAATGATGGAATAATAGAGACAAATGTTCTATGTATTGGAGGTGGTGCATGTGGTGAATTAATAGCTTTAAGTTCAATTTTTACAAAGACAATGGTTGATTTTGATGTTAAAAGTAATGATGAAAGTAAAGTTTTAAACATTAAATTAATTGATATAGCTGATTGGTCAAATATTGTTAATAAATTAACTAATGAAATTAAAAAGAATTGGGTTTATAATTTTAAAGATAATGAATTTAAAAATTATAATATTTCATTTGAATTAGATGATATTTTAAAAAGATTTAATGATAATTCAAAAAAAGATATTGAATATTTAGAAAATTTAAATTTAATTACTTTATTATTTACAACAAATGAATTATTTAAAGAAGATAGAATAAATTCAATTAAATTATTACAAAAATTTAATTCAAATTGTTCAAAAGGTTGTTTATTATTAATGGTTGAAAGTGCTGGTAGTTATAGTAATATTAAAATTGGTACAAAAAATTTTCCAATTCAATTTTTAATTGATACAATTTTATTAAAAGATAAATCATGGGAAGTTTTAAATCAAACTGATAGTTCTTGGTATAGATGTGATAAAGATTTTAAATATCCTTTAAAATTAGAGAATATGAGATTCTTTTTAAGATTATATAGAAAATGTTAGGTTATGTATATGGGTAATAAATATTTAAATTTAATTTGAGATATAACAAACTAAACGAAATGTAATAGTAAATATTTATAATTACAATACCCAAAAGATATAAAAAAACATAAACGGAAACATAAATTACATAAAACTTGGAAAAAACATTAAACACATTAAGAAGTGGTATAACTAATTAAAAAGGTTAAAAAAGATTATATAAAAACCAAAAAAGAATAGAAGACAATACTTTGAAGGTTCTAAATTAATATAGAAGTTTCTATACCAATTAAAAGATTCTTAATATCATTTTCCTTTAACATTCCAAATTGATTTTCTTTTTTTGAATAACCTAACTTTTCTTTTAAAATAATAATAAAATAAAATCAGAAAATTTATTCTTCATCTTCTTCATCAGCAGCAACTGAGTAGAAAGTTAATTTGTAAGTGTTTTGTTTGATTGAAACAAATCTGATCCAATCTCTGATTTGGTTTTTCTTTAAGTATTTCTTTGTTAAGTACTTTAAGTATTTACCAGAGAATTTGGTTGATGAGATAATGGTAACAGTTGAGTTTGATTCTTCAATAGTTAAGTCATTACCTAAGTTACCAGTGATACCATCAACTTTGATGTGGTCTAATAAGTATTTGGTGTATGAAGCTGGGTCAAAGACACCATTTTCAGTTGGGGCTGAGACATCGACAGTGAATTTGTTTGAAGCTTTAGCTTTTTTGTTGGTCTAATTGAAAAGGAATGTTAGTAAACCTACTTTTGAATCAAAATGATCCAGCTAACTCTACTGCTATTATCAAAATCAAATATAAAATAAAATTTTAATAAAATTCAGCAAAAGTGTTTCCATTTATTCTATTTCTTTTGTCTTTGATTGTAGTCTGAGTAGGTAGATAGATTTGCATTAATGATGACTTGTACATACGATTGGAGCCATTTTTACTTAATTATTAGTTGATTTGGTAATAAAGATCTTAAAAGAAAGAAAAGAAGTGAAAAATTTCTTTATTGATTACAAAATAAAAAAAAAATAAAAACATCCAAACATTTTTCTTCAAAAAAAAAAAACAGTCACAAAAAATTTAAATTAAATTCCGAGGGTTAAAAGTCGGATTTCAATTAAATTTTTTTGAATTCCGGTTTTTAAAATTAAAAAAAGTCGGAAATTGTTTTTGGGACGGAGATAATTTTAAGGGATTGGAATTTTTATCAATTCGAAAGCAGTAAACATTAAATAAGAAATAATGCCACCAAGAAATTCAAAACAGAGAAAGACTAGTTCATTGGCTACTCCTGCTCCAATTATTGAGTCTAATACCAGTATAATTCGTGAAAGTCTCCCTGTTAACAATGTTGGTATTCAAGAAACTTCAATAATTAACAATAACAATAACAACAATAATAACAATGAAGAAATTTTACAAATGAAATTAGATTTAGATTTAGAAATAACTAAAAACTTTAATGATCCAATATTAAGTAATGATTTCTTAAAGAATTATAGATTAGAAATTCCTGATATTGAAGAAGAAAATGGTTTAATAGTTGTTAAAGGTGCTCCAGTAACTTCAATGGAATATTATTATTTAATTGAACATCTTAAAAATGTTAATATAATTGATCAACCAAAATTAAGATATAATAAAGGTGAATATATTGAACATATAAAGAAATATTCAAATATTATTAATAATGCTTCAGATCTTCAATTATTAAGTGTAAAATTTCAAGATTCAATTTTAAGAAGAGTTAATAGATTTTTTAATTTAAAATTTAGATATGATTTAAACAATAAAGTTTTATTCTCTGCTAAAAATAATAAAATAATTATTGAACCAAAATTAATTTGTGGTATTGTTCTATACATTCATGAAACTCATCAACATTGTGGTATTAATTCAACTTTACAATTTATTATAAATAAAAATATTTCAAATATTCATAAAGTTCAAATTGGTTTCATTTTACAAAGATGTAAAGTTTGTCAAGAGACAAATGAAAAGAAAGCTTTAAATAAATTAAAATCTATACCACCTCTTCAAATTGGTACAAAAATAATATTAAAACAACATCCAATATATGGTAAAAAGAATGGAGTTGTTGTAAATATTTTAGGTATTATTATTGATCAAATTGAAATAATAATTGATAATGATGATGAAAATGTGAATCATAAATATCAATATAAAATATTGACAAAGTATGGTATACTTGATCAATTAATTAATTTAAATGAATTAGAAATAATTCCAGCAGATACTGATATAGGTTTCAACGTTGATTCAATGAACACAGCTCCTGGTAAGAACTTGGTAGGTCTACGTGGATTACAGAACTATATCATTGATAACAACAACTTCTATTAATGAATAAATAAATGAAATGTCTTCTTCTTAAGTATTTTAAGTCCGTATCCCATACAATTTATCTCCGTCTGATTATATAATCAATTTTTTTTTTTTTTTTTGCCCAACCAAAAAAGTCTAAAATTAAAAAAGAGGATAAACATAAATATTTTAATTATTTAATAAATTTATCCAATTGAGAATTGATCTTTTATTTCTTTATTACTGTTAATTCATTTTTTTGTTGCATTGTTTTTCACTTCTTTTCTCATTTTCCATCCTTTTTTCTATCCCAATTTCACCCACAAATAGCATAAAATCATTTAAATGACAGATAATCATAAAAGCAATACAAATAATGATGATAATGATCTAAAAGAAAGTAACCCTATGGGTCTTCAACAACCTAAATCTCTTTACCATTCATCAACTTTTGGTTCTGAATATTCATCTCCTTTCCCTACAATTTCAAATAATGACAATAATAATATAAATAATTCGTTATCAAGATTAAATTTAAACTTTAATGAACCAAGTTTTAATACTTTTAATCATTCAATTGATCAATCTGGATTATCAAATCTTTCACCACTACCCAGTCTTTCAAATCCTTTTAGTGATTCATATAGTCTCAATCAGAATAATAATATTACTACTACAAATAATTTTGGAGAAAGTGATGAAGATGAAGAAGATGAAGGTGATGATACATTACAAAGTTCTAATAATCAATTTGTTGAATTCAATTTAAGTAAACAAATGTCTCCTTCTCATAATTTATCAAGAATAAATTCAAATACTTCTGATATTAATCAATTAAAGAGAGTTTCAACAAATTCAAATATTTACAATAATAAAACATTCAATATATCAAAATCTTCTTTAGCTAAAGATAAAGCTGCAAGACTTTATGATGATGAAATTAAATCAACTGGTGTTAAAAGAGATTTAAATGATAAAAATCCGATAGATGGAAATAATTCAAACTTTCAAACCTTTAATGATAATGAAAACACCCCAAAAGATGATGATCCAAAAATCTCAAGATTTAGAGATAATGTGGTTAATGGAGAAAGTTTTAAAGATGATACTGATCAAGTTGATGATGACGATGATGACGACGATGATGATGGATGGCAAGAAATGGAAACTGCTGCAAATATGGATGTCTATAATGAAAAAGGTGATTTAGTTTTAGGTCATGATAAATTTGAGATTGAAAATAATAGATTAGCTGATAATTCTGAAACTGGTTATACAAGAATTGAAGCTGAACAACAAGCTAAATTATATCAACAAGCTAATAAAAAGACAGATTTCTTATTTAGTCATGGTAATATAAATAGAAAACCAAAATCCAAAAATGATGATAAAGATAATAATTCTGATGATGAAGGTATTGAATTAGATTTAGATGATGAAACTTTAAATGAACAAAATTTATCACCATTAACTCAATTAAATACAACAAAGAGTTTATTGAAAGATTATCAAAAAATTGCATATGCTGGTTTATTTAAAATTATTGTTAATGATATGGCAATTGATTTAGCTAAAAATTTTCTTTTAAAACCAAATATTAAATCAAGTAGATCAAAATTTTTAAATAGAGTTAATTTTGCTCAAAATAATTTTGCAAGTTGGCAATCAAAAATGTCTGAAAGATTATTTAGTCATTTAAATTTATCAGATGATGAAATAAAAATGATTGATAGACTTGTATCACATGGTATTTTAGCTGAAGATTTGGTAAAATCTTTAAAAATGTCTGAAGTTATTGATAATCCTGCTTATGTTGATGATCACAAAAAGAGTAGTGAATTTGATAATGATGATATAAAAAACGATGATGATAACAATACATTTAAAGATGATTCAGATTCAAAAAGAATAATAAACCCTGATGAAATTTCAAACAATAAAAAGATTGAAATTGATGTTGCTTGGACAGTTATATGTGATTTATTTTTAGTTTTATTAGCTGATTCAGTTTATGATTCAAGATCAAGAACTTTATTATTTAAATTTGCAAATTTAATTGGTATAAATACTATTGATCTTGATCAATTTGAAAGAAGAATTACTGATGCATTAGAAATGGAAGAAGGTTCTGAACAAATTTGGGATGAACAAGATATTATGAAAGATAGAAGAAAGAGAGCAAAGAGAAAAAGATTAATGTATGTTGGGTTAGCTACAATTGGTGGTTCATTAGTTTTAGGTTTAAGTGGTGGTCTTTTAGCTCCCGTTATTGGTGCTGGTATAGCTGCAGGTTTATCAACTATTGGTATTGCTGGTACTTCAGGGTTTCTTGCAGGCGCTGGTGGTATTACACTGGTTTCAGTTACAAGTACAGCAATTGGTGCTAAAATTGGTAATCAAGGTATGAGAAAAAGAATTGGTGATGTTAAAACTTTTGAATTTATTCCTTTACATAATAATAGAAGAGTTAATTTAATTATTACAGTTTCTGGTTGGATGAAGAGTAAATCTGATGATATTAGATTACCATTCTCAACAATTGATCCAGTTATGGGTGATTTATTTTCTTTACTTTGGGAACCTGATATTTTACAATCAACAGGTCAAACAATTGGTATTCTAGCAAATGAAATTTTAACTCAATCAATTCAACAAATTTTAGGTGCTACTATTTTAATGGCATTTATGAGTGCTGTTCAAGTTCCAATGGCTTTATCAAAATTAGGTTATCTTATTGATAATCCTTGGAATGTTTCATTAGATAGAGCTTGGAAAGCTGGTATTATTTTAGCTGATACTTTAATTCAAAGAAATTTAGGTGTTAGACCAGTTACTTTAATTGGTTTTAGTCTTGGTTCAAGAGTTATTTATTCTTGTTTATTACAATTAGCTAAAAAGGGTGCATATGGTTTAGTTGAAAAAGTTATTATTTTTGGTTCACCATTTGTTATTTCTTTAGATAAAATGATTTTAGCTAGATCTGTTGTATCTGGTGATTTTATTAATGGATATTCTAAAAAGGATTGGATTTTAGGTTATTTATTTAGAGCTACAAGTGGTGGTTTAGGTAGAGTTGCAGGTTTAGCACCAATTGAAGATATTACAAATATTCAAAATTTTGATTGTACAGAATTTGTTAAAGGTCATATGGAATATAGAAAAGCTATGCCTCAATTATTAAAGAAATTAGATATTGAAGTTTTAAGTGAAGAATTTGTTGAAATTGATGATCCAGATCCTGAAGAAAATGAAAGAAATAGACAATTAATTTTAGAATTTGATGAAGCTAGAAAACAATTTGAATTAGAACAATCTGGTAAAAAGAAGAAGAGTACATGGCATAAATGGTTTAAACCTAAAAAGAGAGAATGGTGGCAATTATATGCAGAAGCAGAGGCAGAAGCTAAAGCTAAAAGAGAACAAGAAAATGATCAAAATGGCACTAATAGTGAGAATGGTGATAATACTGAGATTTTCAATGTTGATGAAATTTTGGAGAAAGCTATTGATAATAAACCAACTAAATTTGAACCTTATGAACATGAAGAAGAAGATGATGATGTTGAAGGTGATAATAATACATTACAAGATGATAATTTAACTGAACCAGCTCCAAAACTCAAACTAAATGAAGAAGAAGAAGACGATGATGATGACTTTTATGACGAGAATAATGAAACCAAGAATTCAAAAGGTGATAAGTAAATATTTATAGAAATTATGGCATATACATCCTTTTATTTCAGGGTTAACTGATTTCAAAACCAATGGTAGCACAAGACCAAACAGAGGGATACTACCACACTCCAATACCTTCTGAAATACACCCATAAACTAGTAAATTTAACGTATTGTAGTTCTCATACGGGTAACACAAAATTGACCACGTGACTATTTTTTTTATTTTTCGTCGATTTCATTTTTTTTGATAAAAAGATATGAATTTTATAAAATTTATAAAGAGATAGTAAAAATTCATTGATTACATTCTTTCTTTAAAACCCTTATACATCTCATTTGATCTCAATGACCGACGCAATTGCACATTACATTCTTGTCTCTTTGCCTCCAGGAACATCACCGGATTCAGACCATTCAGTATCATCTGGTAAATGGTTAAGGGAGAGTTTATTAGGGGGTAAAGCACAAGTAGATAAATTTACTATACCAAGTTTAAAGATTGGTACACTTGATTCATTAGTTCTTGAAAGTGAAGAATTAACTAAATTAGATGATCAAATTGGTAATTATGTTAATAAAGTTGTTGAAATATTATCAAATATTTATTCAGATGATAAAGATCTAATAAAATCTGCTAAAAAAGTTGATGGTACATTTATTGTTGATTATCTAAAAGATTTTAAATGGAAATCAAGTAAATATAGAACTGATAAACCAATCCAAGATTTAATTGAATTGTTATCAAATGAAGCAAATCAAATGGATATAGAATTAAAAAATGCTTCACAAAATTATAATAATGCAAAATCAAATTTAGCAACTTCTGAAAGAAAACAAAGTGGTGATTTATCAGTAAAATCTTTACATGATGTTGTTCATGCAACTGATTTTGTTCAAGATTCAGAACATTTACAAACTGTTTTAACAGCTGTTCCAAAAAATTTAGTTCATGATTATTTAAATTCTTATGAAACTTTAACAAATATGGTTGTACCAAGAAGTGCTAAAGAAATTGCATCTGATGATGAATATGTTTTATATTCAGCTGTCGTTTTTAAAAAATATTTACCTGATTTCCAAAAAGCATGTCGTGATAAGAAATTTGTACCAAGAGAATTTAATTATTCATTAGAATTAGTAAATGAATTAAGAAATGAATTTAATAATAATAAACAAACAGAGACACGTTGTAAAAATGATTTAATTAGATGGGCAAGAACTTCATATTCTGAAATCACTTCATGTTGGTTCCATATTAAAGCAATTAGAATATTTGTTGAAAGTGTTTTAAGATATGGTTTACCACCAAATTTTGAATCAAGAATTATAACATTACCAAATTTAAAATCATTATCAAAAGCTCAACAAGATTTAGTACATGAATTTGGTTATTTAGGTTCAAATGCATTTACTAAAGATAATAATGGGAAAATTAAGAAGGATGCTTCATTGAATGAATATGCTTCCTTAGTTGATACTGAGTATGAACCTTTTGTTATGTATACTGTTGAAATTAAATAGATTTAGTTGACATTTTTAAATCAATATCCCATAATAATTTTTAATAATAATAATACAAGAAAAAGCTTAATTAGAATTTTCCAATCAAATAGATCTTATAACAATTGTAGTCTACAAACTGATTAAAATAAATTTGAAATTTGGGGGGTCATTAATTTAAAAAATCTCTCTATACCTTTAAACTATAAATAAAATTCAATTTATAATTGCTATATAACAAATAAAAATAAGAAGAAAGGAGTTGGTAAAAATGAAGTTAAAGAATCTATAAGAAGATTTCAGCATTAATTTCAACAGATGATGCAGCATATGGAATTTCAAAATAATTTAAAACTTTTGGATGTAAAACACCAATTGAACCAACAACTTTTGCTTCTTCACCCTTTCTTGCTCTAAAGAAAATTTTAGCACCTCTACCTGGGAAGAAAGTTTTATTATCTAAATCTTCTTCAATCCAATAACCTCTATCATTATTTGTTTTTGGATCTTGTAACCAAGAAGTTCTTAAAGTTTGCATAATTTTACCCAATAAACCTTGAACATATTCAAAACCTGAAGTTTTACCAGTATAAATAGCACACCAATTTCTTTGATTATATGCTCTTCTTTCTAATTCTTCATTTTTGAAAACAACATCACCAGTTTCAAAGACTTGAATTGGTAATGAATGTTTTCTATTTTCTCTGATAGTTTTTAAAATACCTGGTATTAAAGAAGTTCTAACAACTTGATATTCTTGAGTCTTTGGATTAGCTAATTTAACAGCTTTTGTATTATCATCTTCTCTTAATAAGAATTTGAAGTTTTCATCATGTGAACAAAGAGTTAATGGCATTACTTCTAACCAACCTGATTGAGCAGAAGCATTTCTAATAATATCTGAAATTTTATTAACTGGTAAAGGAGAAGCACCATTTGAAGAATTTGAATTCATTTTAGTCTTTGGTAAATTGTTATAACCATAAGCAATAGCTGCATCTTCCATTATATCAGCTTGATGTAAAACATCTGGTCTTGTTAAAGGAATTAAAACATCTAATAAATTTAAATCATCTTTATTTGGTGTAGCTTTTAAAGCCATTTTTGATAATAAATCACAAATTTCTTGACTTGATAATTTTAAACCTAAACAACTATTAATATAATCAATTTCAGCAGTCATTAATCTTGGTGTTATATTTGGAGTTATTCTTGTTTCATTATTATGATTTGAAATAATTTTTAAAGGTTCAATTTCAAATTGATTTGAACAATAATGAGAAAACATTGCAACTAATTGATTAATAACGATTTCAACTTTAGTTCTATCAGTAGCAGTGACTTCAATAAAGATATTTTTAGAATCTTTTGAAATTTTAGTTGGTTCACTATTAATAATTGGTGGTAATGATAAAATATTTCTTGAACCATCTAAAATAACTGGGAATTTTTCAAAATTTTCAATAATATGTAAATATTTACCTAAATTTTTATCTTTTGAATAAAATTCTAAAAATTCTTCACCATTAATTGATTTTGTTTGATTTAATGGAATAAAATTAATTTTATCTTTTGATAAAAATTCAAAAGAAAATGAAGAAGGATCTTGAATTTTATCAAAATCATGAGTACCCATAGCTACTAAAGTTCTATTACGACAAAGATTTGTATGTAATTTATCTTGTAAAGAAATGAATGATTGATAAGTTCTTTCATTAAAAGTAACATTTCTTAAGATTGCTGCAGCAGCATAAGGTCTTTGAGGATAAGTTGATTCATCAATGGTTAACGATAATTTTGGTTCTAAAAGTTTGAATTCTGGAGCTGATTTTTGACCTAAGAATTCATTTAAAGCTTGAGCAATACCTTCAATACAAAGCATATCATATCTATTAGCAGGAATTTCAATTTTATATTGAGGACGTTCACCTGGTTGACAATCATCTGTAGTATCTTCATCTAATTCAATACCGAATTCAAAACAAAGTTCATCGAATTCTGGGGTGGTGTATTCTTTACCCAATAGATCAAAAAGATCTTGTTTATCAACAGCAACGGTAGGCATATTTTGATTCTTTAAATAAATTAAATTGATAAAATATTTAATTTAATTTTAATGATGATTTCTATTATTTTTTTTTTCTTCGTCGATTTTTTCAGTGGCTGGTGCATTTTGTTACCCTGTGGCAGTTTTGTGAGTGTTTTGTGTGGTTATTTTGGGTGTGTTTAGGGGTATAGTAAGGTGTGTATGGTATATATATGTACTTATGTTACATAGCTATCGATTGACACGAAAAATAGAGAAATAAGTTGAGAATTGGTGCAATTGATTCAGTTTTATTAGTTTTTACATAGTTAACGCTTTGGGTGGCTGGTGTGCTTACCCGCCTCAGAAACAAACATGAATTCGTCAATTTAAACACCTTAGAGTAGAGATATTCACTCAGTTTAAATCTGTACTAATACATCTAACCATAAACTAACTATTTACCCACTAATACAACAACCTTCACTAACAAATATCACCTCAAATTCATCAAAAACTATCAAAAATTAACAAATTTCAAAAAAAACCCCTTTAAAAAAAATAAAAAAGATCAAAAATAAATGAAGAAACGAAAAATCACGAAAACTAAACGAAATAAATTAAATTATTTAATTTAAAAATCTATTTAATATTTTCTTTTGTTTTTGAATCTATTTTGAATTGAAAGAAATTGATCTCTTAGTGTACTTCTATCATATATTTATTTCACATACACTTGCCTTTTTTTCTTAATTAACTTGTGTTTTTTGTTGGAATAGACGGGCAAAATCAAATCATATAAATTTAAAGCATATATAAATATAAATAATAATGGCTACAAGAACTCCAAGATCATATGATTCCATATTGAAACTACTTTTAGTTGGTGATTCAGGTGTTGGTAAATCATGTTTATTATTAAGATTTGTTGAAGATAGATTTAATCCAAGTTTTATTACAACAATTGGTATTGATTTTAAAATTAGAAACATTGATATTGATGGTAAAAGATTAAAATTACAAGTTTGGGATACTGCAGGTCAAGAAAGATTCAGAACAATTACAACCGCATATTATAGAGGTGCCGCTGGTATTCTATTAGTTTATGATGTTACTGATGAAAGAAGTTTTGAAAATATTAGAAATTGGTTCCAAACAATTCATCAACACGCTAATGATGATGCTCAATTGATCCTTGTAGGTAACAAGAGTGATGAAACTGACTTAAGAACAGTCTCTTATGAACAAGGTGAAGCTTTAGCTAAAGAATTGGGTATACCTTTTATTGAAGCAAGTGCAAAGACAAGTGAAAATGTTGATGCTTTATTCTTTAAATTAGCTAAAATTATAAAAGATAAAAACTTAGATTCAAATGCTGATGCAAGTGCAAATGGTATCAATGTCAATTCAAAGAACTCTTCTTCTTCAGGTGGTTGTTGTTAATTTATTTTTACAAAAACAAATTTTAAAATATAAGGAATAAAGTAGTTGAAAAATATGTTATATGATGAATTGGACATTCACCTATTTAATTTACTCTTTAAATTAATAAATAACAACATTAAATTCAATCTATTTTCATTTTCTTATCACACCTTTTTTAAAAAATAACATCAACTATAAAAAAAAGACTGTTAACTACTATTAATGATATACTATTTATGTCTAACTACTTATACACCAAAAAAGCAGTAAAAGAAAAGAAGACCATAAGAATCACTTGTAACTAGTTTCTTTATATTTTTTTTGTCTTTTACTTTCCATCAACCTTATATCTCTGTGTTTATCTGTTTGTGTTTTTCTTCTTTTATTCTTGTGTCTATTTTTTTTTTAACAAAAAACTTTTACTTCATCAATTCATATACAATTTTCTTTACTTTTTTAACTATCTTTTTATTATTAAAAATATATTGCTACTATTTTCATATTCTTATAATTTAATATTTGATGTATTTTTAATGAAATAAGAGTAGATTCTTTTCAAAATTTCAATTTTTTTTTCTTGATAACACCCAATATGTTAATCACATCATTATCATCCAACCCAATCAATTTAACATAGTATATTGAAGAAGAATTGTTGATAATGAATAAAGATGTTAGAATTAATACTGAAAATCAGTCTTTTCAAAAAAAGTGGAAATTTGATGATTCATGAAGATTTTTATATTTATTTTTGAGGATTAAAATATTAAAAAAGATCAGCCTCAAATCACTTAACCATTTCAAAATTCATTTAATTAATTCGGATTTTTGAGTAGGAAATCTGATTCTTAGACCCTTAGCTGTATAAACTATTAGTCAATGATATCAATTTAGTTTAATCCAGAAAAATTGGGTTAGGTTTTTAATTTTTAGAGTTGATTTTATTGAAAAGTTCATGGGTTAGAAATTGAGGTTTTAAAGAACAAAATGGTTTATAATGTTCTAATCTAATCAAGTATACCAATACTTGAATGGTAAACTCATTAAAGTGTCCATTATCTTTGTGAATACTCGAGGAAATTGGTTATTTGACTCAACCAATTGACTTATTAAACATGTTTCTACACTTCAAATTGGAAAGCCTTTCAGTTAACTGTAAATTATCATAAATATTATATAATATTTAATAAGAACAATGAAGAGAATATCATGTACATGATACATATTCTTCTCAAGATTCCTAAACAATTTTTTGACAGTAGTATTCTATTGGTTAATCTGATTTTGAAATTTCCTTAATGTAAACTAACTGTATATCATTTGTAGTTAACTGTTAACACTAGTTGAGAGTGTAATATACTGTACTACTGAATTTCTTTTCATTCTTTGGTATTACTATTAGATATACAAATTACAACCATTTATTTGGTTTAATTGTGTATTGTATGTCCATTATAATTCTAAATTTTGATGTTATTGACAAAGTCTATAGCAAATTTTAAGTCCAACAATTATTCAAATCTAACATTATTCATTATTCTGTAATCTTAAATAATATTGAAAGCGATTAAACTATAAGCAGGTCCCACAATTCAGCAATTTTTGATGAAAATAGTAACTTTGTAATTGTAATCATCTAGTACGGGACCTAATATTACATTATCTCTTTTGGCTTCTGAAATATCAAATATCAAATATTAAACATTATCCAATTATCCAACTATCCAACTAAACATATCACCTTATTTGAAATTTATTCATGTAATGTTGATTGAATTTTTGAATTATCATCTTTTCTAATTCCAATTTAATCAATTTTAAGACTATTTCCACCAATTAAATTTATGGAATACATCAAACTACCAAAGATATTTGAATAATAAAAGGCTCAAATATTTTCAATAATGCAATACTATTATCTTTCACCCAATTAACAAAGATCAATTCTTTTATTCACACAGTTAGGAAATTAAATCCATATTAATCGTATGAGTTTATCCTCTTAGAACCGGATTAATTACTAAGATTAACCCAAGTTTTGTACTAATAAAATATTTGATGATTGATGGAATTGATATGAATGATGATAATTGACACATTAAAAACCAATATTTGAATTAAATTTCTCGGATTGTTAATACTATCTTCTTTGTTTCAATGTTATTTAGTAGTAATTTCAATGATGGTTATTCAATTGAGTTTTCTCGTATATGACAACATTTCTTACCTCTCTAATATCTCCACAAATAGATTATCAGCGCCATCAAATTTCCCTCAATGATCCCTCAATACACATGTTGGTGCTTGTTCTTCTCTTTAGAGGATTGTAGATAATAGCATACCGACAAATACCACCATCAACTATAGCTCTTCAAGTTGACATTCCTCGAAGTTCAATTCTTCAAGTCCACTCAATTGTCTTCTAAACCACTCAAATGACCTTATTATCATAATTGATCCAATAAAAAAGCGGTGTTATGAACTCTTCAACTCCACTATTAGAATTTAATAGTACTGTTCAATAACCAAGAAATTCCTAATTCAAAATCTCAACCATTTACCACCAATAAAATTTTACAAATTAGGTCAACTGATAACCACGTTGCATAAATATACCTCTTTACAATGGGTCAAATTTAAAGTTTGGCACATTATTAATGGCATTATATTATGATCATCTATATCAAAAACTTTTCAAAATTTTAATAGAGGCAATTGTTCATAATTTCCAATGGTTTTCATCCAATTCAAAGTTGCACAAGGATCATTTCACTTCATCACAATCCTATCAACTAATGAGTATCATCCTCATATATTTATTATGATTATCCATTTAATTCTGAAATAATAAATCAATATTTGGTTCAACTTACGTACATAAGATGTATAACTGTATAACCTAATTAAAATCAATATTTGTTAACAATTAAACATGCCCTTTAATTTTAAGATTACATGGTCTAAGAATTTAATTAAAAAAACCTTTCTTTAATCAATGTAATGATGCATTTGGTAATTCATTTTTTAACTCTTTTAGTTTAGATTTGAGTGATTTATTTTAGTTATTCAATTTAATAATTTGGTGAAAAATTTTGAGCTAACGCTAACGCTTTAAATACTCAATTTTCCAGTTCACAAAACTAAATAATCCTTATAAATTTGATCTTCATGAGTTGTGGTTCTGGATAACCTCCAATTTTGTGTTGTTGAATTCATCTGGGTTTTCCACTTTCTCAATTACAATTGAACATAAATATTTTGTCTATAAATACAGAGGTTTTGAACCATAAAATTTCAAAATTTAATTCACAAATTCATATAAACCAACAACAATTCAAACCATTAAATCAATTAAAGATGAAATATTCATTTGGTTTAATTACTAGCTTATTAGCTGTCTCTTCAACTTTTTTCAATTTTGCAAATGCAATTCCAATTGCTAAAAAAGCTTCAAGACCTCATAAATTAGAATCATCAATTATTCCATTAGCTTATCCAACTGAAGGTCAAAACATTTCAAGTTATGCCACTCAATGGAGTGATTGGGTCTTAGAACAATTTGCTTTGAATTATACTGAATATGAAATTTCTTGGGCAATGTCAAGATTATCATTAAATGAATTATTTGCTTTAGCTGAACCAGATGCAGGTTCTTATCCAAATTTTAACAAAACTTTTGAAACTAACAATTATCCAGAAGCTAAAGTTCGTTGGTTTGTTGAAGCTGAAAATAGAACTGAAGATGATCCAGTTATCTTTTATAGTCATGGTGGTGGATATTGTTGGGAAATGTGTGCTGGTCAATTAATCTTTTTAACTGATCTTTATAAATTAGTTAACAATTCAAGATTATCAATTTTAACTTTTGAATATACTTTATCAATTTTTGATGAATATCCTCAACAATTAAAGGAAAAGGCAATTGTTTATAATGATTTAGCTAAAACTTCTAAAAACATTTGGTTAATGGGTGATTCAGCTGGTGGTAATTTAATTTTTGGTTTATCAAGACATATTTATTATCCAGTTGATGGTGTTCCAACAGTTTCTGAGGATGATGCCCCAACAGGTTTCTTAGGTATTTCACCTTGGGTTAATTTACAACCAAATATGACTGGTTCATTTGTTACTTATGAATCTTATGATTTCTTATCAGCAACAGTTTTAGATCAAATGGGTCAATTATTAACACCAAATTTAAGATTATTAGAATCTTATCCATTAAATCCTTATGATGATACAGCTGCTAATTGGACCAAAATTATTCCAAATCATGAAAATGTTTTCATCTCTTATGGTGATCATGAAGTTTTAAGTGATGATATTCTTGATTTTGTTAGAATTGCCAATCTTGATGATGAAGGAACCATTTATGCTGAAGTCAATGGTGTTCATGATTCACCAACAACAGAACCATTAACTACTACAGTTACTTCTGCTTTAGCTGCTTTCTTAATCAAAGTTTTAGCTAAATAAATAGTTCAATATTGACTATTGAATTTTGAAATTATCTTCTTTAAATTTATTATTTTAACAATTATTTTATCTTCATATTCTATTATTTCTATTAACAATTTTTTTCTTCTTATATTGAATTATATGATCGTGATACTTAATCTTTGCAATGTAGTACTATTTGTGAATTCTACGAAGTCCAATTGAAATCAGTTAGAAGTTTATTCACAATAATTAATTTTGAAATATTAAAATTCTTCTCTCCTTTATATAGTGGAAAGTGCAAAATCGGATCACAAAAATATTTTAATGTGTCACTCAGTCTTCTATACTCTATAATATTTACTAACAGGAGTAATTCATATCTACTAGTAGGAGTAAGTAAATCTACATCAATTATTAAGATTGAAATAATATATGTATTGAAATTTCTTAATTTTACATATTGAGACATATTTAAAAATTACCAAAGCCAGTTTGGTTAAAACATAAAAAGAGAGACGAAATAAAAGAAGTTTATAATGGTAAACCAAGTGCTTCTCTTTGAGATTTTGAATTTGGATCAAATACTGGAGGAGCACTTAAAGAAGTAACTCTACCAGCGTGTCTAATTGGACCTTCCCATTCATCATTATAATCAGGAATAGCAACATGTTGACTAATTCTATTATCCCATAAAACTGAAGTACCTAAACCTTTTTGATTTGGTCTCCAATTAACTCTAACTTGAATATCTAAATTTTTAGAATAAACTTCATTAATATATTTTAAAACAAAATCACTTTCTTCCTTTTCTAATTCTTTAATTCTAATAACATGAGCAGGATTAACAAATAAAGATTTCCAACCAGTAACAGGATGAGTAAAGACTAAAGGATGTTCTCTTTCAATTGGTCTTGGACCACTTAAGATATCATCACGATCATAATAGACATGAGCAGATCTATGAATAGCAGTTTTACCATCCAAGAATTTTTTAAAAGCTGGTGATAATTTATCATAAGCAGCATAACCAGAGATAAAACCTGTATCACCACCAACATCAGGAATTGAATCTAAATGTAAATGAGTAATACCAGCTGGATTAAATTCATGATCTAAATCTTGATGCCAAGCAGAACCAGAAGTACCTCTTTTAAAACTTCTTAAAGCACCACCACGGTTAAAATTTCTCCAAACAACAGTAATACCAGGTAATAATTGACCAGTTAAAGGATGAACTTCTAAATCACCATAATATTTACCAATTTCAACATGTTTTTGAGGAGATAAATCTTGATCTTTAAAGACAACAACAACTCTTTCAGCAATTAATAAAGCTAATTCATCTAATTGTTGATTATTTAAATCTTGTAATTGTAAACCTATAATTTCTGTACCAACATATTTTGTTAAATTTCTAACTTCTTTAGCAGCACCAAATAGAGCAGATTTATTTTTATCAGCATTTAAACCACGTTCAACAAAGTTTGGATTAATTTTATTTCTAATTTGATAAGCTTCATCTAAAAATACAGGAATATGATCAGGTCTCTTTGGATAACCTTCTGAAACATCAATACCATATTTAGCAAATCTCTTTTTAGTTGATTCAGGTAATTCATTAGCAAAATTTTCATAACCTTCATTAATACCACCATTTGGATTTTTTAAAACAACTTGAATTTGATCATTAGCTTGAGGAGAAGAAGTTGATAATTTAACCTTTAAATTATCTAATTTATCATTCTTGATTGATAAATGATTTAAATTTTGAGTAATAGTAGCAGTTTGAATTGGCATTTTTTTTTGTAATTAATACTTAATGAAAGAATAAAATAGATATTAAAGAAGGAATTCTATTAGTTTTTATAGTTATTAAAAATAAATGAACTGATGAGTAATTATAATTTATATGCCATAATCCACATTACTTGTGTTTACTCCATATTTCAATTTACTATTTGTGGGAATAAATCCATAACACAATAGCTAACACAATTAACTAATACAACCATTACTAATTATCAAATGATCTTACTTCTATTTGCTGAATCTCTATTACTCCTCAATTTCAACTTATAACTAACAAATCTGCCACACTAAAACATGCCATAATACATAACTAACAAATAACAAGAATGAACTAATGAACTTAAGGAATGAAATAAATTTTAATAAAGTAATAAAATATTTGTGTGGTGGCATTTTAACATCTGGACACCACTAATATTTATTCGTTTAGACCTCAACTCAACTCTTTAATACCTTCAGATTTTATTTGATGATAATGAGCTTTAATTGTTCAAAGCTTCAATGGTTCAGTCAATAAATCAACACTGATACCCTTTCAGTTTCCCCAAAACAATAAAACAATAAAGAAACATCAAATTTGTATTGGTTTTGGCTGCCTTATAAGTTATAAGTCTATTTTTGTATTTTCATCGAAGACTCAATTAATATAATTATTTACAATTTTGACATTTTAAGATCAATTGAATATTCATATTTCATCAATATTACATAGAAAACATATCAATAACCAATAACTTCAATAATTCATCAAATCAACTTTCAACATTACTTCAATTTTTGATCAACAAAATAGGGTGAAAAATTTTTATCTGCCTTAATTCTTAATTCAACAAATAAAAACAAACAAATTACAATACAATTAATGGTATAATGGTATAATGATAGGCTAAAGTCCATTGGATTTACACCTTACACCTCAAGATTTATTACCATAATCACGGATTACGATGTCAAATATGTTACATCAATGATTACATCTTTCCTATTTTGGATTCAAACTTCATAGATTGATCAACAGTAACTATCATCAAATTCATTTCTTTAATTAATATAAATATTTTCTTTATTCCAACTTCATATTTTGGATTCATGATTTTCCAATTAAACAGTTTGATCTAAAATGATTCTTACTTCAAGGTTAATTTTTTCAATTTTAACAATTTCAACAAATTTAATTGATATTGTTAATGGTATTCCTTTAGCTAACAACAATAGCAATGATCATAAGTCAAATGTAGACCATAATGCTAATGATAATTACAATGATCAAAGCTATCAATTAGATACTTCCTTAGATAAATACTATATTGATCCAATTATTGAAAAATTAATGTCTTCATCAATAACTCAATTAGATTATCCAACTCAAGATCAAGATATGGAAACTTATTCAACTCAATGGACTAATTGGTTATTAGAACAATTTTCTTTAAATTATACTCAATTAGAAATCTCTTGGGCTTTATCAAAATTATCTTTAAATGAATTATTCACTTTATCTTATTCAAATACAAGTTCTTTCCAAAATTTTAATAAAACTTTTGAAACAAATAATTATCCAGAATCTGATGTTCGTTGGTTTGTTGAAGCTGAAAATAGAAATGAAAATGATCCAGTTATTTTATATAGTTTTGGTGGTGGTTATTGTTGGGATATGTGTGCAAGTCAAATGATCTTTTTAACAAAACTTTATAATTTAATCAATAATTCAAGATTATCAATTTTAACTTATAAATATTCTTTATCAATTCATGATAAATATCCAAAACAATTAATTGATCAAGTTACAATTTATAATGATTTAATTAAAACTTCAAAAAATATTTGGTTAATGGGTGATTCAGCTGGTGGTCATTTAATTTTAGGTTTATCAAAACATATTCATTATCCAATTGATGGTGTTCCAACAGTTTCTACAAAAAATATTCCAAAAGGTTTATTAGCTATTTCACCTTGGGTTAATGTTCAACCAAATATGACTGGTTCTTATGTTACTTATAATGGTCAAAATCTTTTAACTGCAACAATTTTAGATCAAATGGGTCAATTATTAACAACAAATTCAACTTTATTATATTCAAAAGAATTAAATCCTTATATTGATTATTCTGTTGATTGGTCTAAAATTATTCCAAATCATAAAAATGTATTTGTTTCTTATGGTGATCATGAAGTTCTAAGTGATGATATTTTGAAATTTATTAATATATCTGGTTTAAATGATAACAAGGCAACAATTTATAAAGAAGTTGATGGTATTCATGATACTCCTGCTGCTACTCCTTCAACAAGTAAAGTTATTGGTGCTTTAGCAGATTTCTTAAAAGAAGTTTTATAATCTTGTATAACTCTCTAACAAAATATAGAATAATTACAATCTAAAAGAACTACTAGAAAGATTAAACACACACATGTTTTTAGATATATTAAACAAATAAACTAACTAACAATTTAAAAAAGAATTGACTTCTTAACTTCAAACTTTTCAATCAATTCAATATCATCAACTGAATTACCAACCAAAACATTATATTCACCAGCATCAACACTCCATTTTTCAGCCCATTCATCATAGAATTTAGTTGAATCCTTTAATGATAATTTAATTTCAACATTCATTGATTCATTTGGTTTTAAATCAACTTTTTTATAACCCTTTAATTCTTTAATTGGTTTAGTAATTGATGGATTAATTGAAGAAATATAAACTTGAACAGTTTCTTTACCAGCAAGAGAACCAATATTTTTAACATTAACAGAAATTGTTAATTCATCATTTTCTTCAACTAAATTTAATTTTAAATCAGAAATTTCAAAATTTGTATATGATAAACCATAACCAAATGGGAATAAAACTTGTTTACCTAATTTTTCATAATATCTATAACCAACAAAGATATCTTCACCATATAAAACTCTACCTCTTTCAGTCTTAAAGTTTAAATAAGCTGGATTATCTTCAAATTTAATTGGGAAAGTTAAAGGTAATTTACCACTTGGATTAACATCACCAAATAAAACATCAGCAATAGAATTACCTAATTCATTACCACCAAACCAAGCTTGAACAACTGCATTTGCTTCTTTAATCCATGGCATTTCAACAGGTGTACCTGATTGATTAACAATAACTGTATTTGGATTAGCTTTAATAACTTCTTTAATTAATTCATCTTGTAAACCTGGTAATTTAATATCTTTTCTATCATAAGATTCAGATTCCCATTCACCATTAGTACCAACAGATAAAATAACTTTATCAACAGATTTAGCTAATTTAACAGCATTAGCAATTTCTTCTTGTGCATCAATAACTTTAGCAGAACCAAAAGAAATACCACCAACACCTGCAAAATCTGGACCATTTTTACCTCTTTCACAAGTAAAGAATTGAGCAGATTCAAAAACAATTTTAACTTTATATTCAACATCCTTTTTTAATTCAATTAAACCTCTTTCTTCAATAGTACCTGAATTAAAGAATGTTTGACCTTTAACTTGTTTAGTTTTATTATCAACTATTAATTCATCATTAATAAATAATTGAGCAGTACCAACAACTGCAACACCAAATTCATAAGTACCATCAGATTCTGGAATAAAGATACCTTCAAAATCTGCAAACATTAAATCATCAACCATTTTATCATTTTTATAATCAAACATAACGTTATAAGAAGAATCTAAATCTAAAGAATCAAATTGTTCACGATCTTCAGTTTTAAAAGTATTTGGTTTTGAATAACAAGATAATCTATAACCTTTTTCACCAGTAATTGGATTTTTTAATTGAGCACCTAAACCTGGTAAAGAAATATGAGCATAACAACCAATTGTATAATCAGGTTTATTTGTTAATTTTGAAGCAATACCTTCAAATGGGGTAACGGTATAATAAGCAGCTAATGAAGCTGAACCACCACCTGAATAAGCAGCAAATTTAGCATTTGGACCAATAATTGCAACTTTATCATCTTTATTTAAAGGTAATAAATTATTATTATTCTTTAATAAAACTAAAGATTCTGAACCAATTTGTCTTAAAAATTTTGAAGTTTCTTCAGTATTATTTAATTCATCTTCACCAGCATTTTCTGGAACATTTGAATCTGAAGTCCAATTAACTAATTTTAAAACATTACGAACTCTATCATCTAAATGTTTAATATTTAATTCTTTTGAAGCAATTTGTTGACTAATAGCATCAATAGTTCTAAATTTTGGAGGACCAGGCATTTCAATATCAAGACCAGCTTCAATTGCCTTTGAATTAGTATAAGTACCAAACCAATCAGACATTATAGTACCAAACCAATTCCAATCATCTTTTAAAATATCTTTTAAAAATTTTTCAGATTGAGAAACATGTTCACCATTAATTTTATTATAACCAGTCATTAAAGCAGCAGGATTTGAATTTTTAATAGCTAATCTAAAAGGTTCTAAATAAATTTCTCTTAAAGCTCTTTCAGTTAAGATTGAATCTGAAGAATTTCTTTGATCTTCTAAATCATTACAAACATAATGTTTAACAGTTGCAGCAATTTTTTCATCTTGAATACCTTTAATAATGTTTGAAGCAACAATACCAGTTAAATAAGGATCTTCACTAAAGGATTCAAAACCTCTACCACCATTTGGACCTCTTGCAATATTCATTGTTGGACCTAAGATTACATGAGCACCTTTATGTTTAGCTTCTTCGGCCATTAAATTACCAGCTTTGATTAATAATTCTTCATCAAAAGTAGCAGCTAAAGCAGTACCATTTGGGAAGACAGCACCTTTAACACCATTGAAAAACTTTGTACCTCTAACACCATTTGGACCATCAGAGAATCTTAATGAAGGAATATTTAATCTTGGAACAGCATAAGTATGCCAAAAATCAATACCAGCAATTAATTTGATTTTTTCATTTATAGTTAATTGAGAAAGTGTTGATTCAATATCAATCTTATTATTAGTCATGGTTGATTGATTTTTAGTTGTAGTAGTAGACACTAGATATTAAAAATATTAAATTAAAAAGAAGGGGGAAATTTGAATTTCTTTATATTAAAAAGTTTTTTATAAAGTGGAAATTTCAAACGACAGCCACCTCAATCGGATTATTTTTTTTTTTTTGGTGGAGAAATTCGAAAAAAAGGGACAAATTTAAAATTTTGGTCATTTTTAATTATGAATAAATAAATCTTTAGTAATTTTGGTGAAAATTATAAGAGAATTGATGATAAATTACACCTGTTAAAAGTCTTGTCTATTAGTTATTTTATCTGTATTTTATCGGTGAAAGATCATAAGGTGGTGACAGTAAATTTATGGAATAATTAAACGATCGACTTTCTTAATTCTACTTTTGAAAAGGTTATTAGAATTATAGAATTATATTATCTGGGAAATCTTCTATGTTCTAGTACTTCTACTATTACTCTGTTATAAGTTTATACGTTTATAATTTATATATTTTTTAATGTTGAAAGGTTAAATTATAACCAATGAAAATATAAAAATGTTGTTTCACCAAAATAAACCTGTGGAGTGCATAAACTATGAATAAAAATTATCAACGAGAAATGAAGTGAAAACCAGCATAAAATTAAAGGACAAATCTGCAATAAAATGGAGAATCCGATATTCCAGACAATTTTGAATGATTAATGTTGATTGTTGAGTGTCATCAACAAGCACCATCATCTACATTACGAGTTACTATTTACTAATAGGCTAACAGGTGATGATAGATCTAGACATGTAGTCTTTTAATGACTAGTATTAAAGATTAAAGTGGTGCAGTAATTAATTTTTTGTTGGTCCCTGGAAATTTTCTGAAAGGATTATGATATGGAAAACAATTCATGTAAGAATATGGAGAAATTTTGTTTTAAGTTTTTATGGATAATTTTTGTAAAAGATCTTGGTCAAAACTTTGTAAATAAAATTTAAAACTTTATACTTCGAGTAAAAATAGATTACAGATTTCACAGTTTAAACATTAGTAGAGCAATAGTCTATAGACTATATGTCTACGAATACTAAACAACACAGTGTTAATCAGATTTCACTAAATAAATATTTTACAAAACTTTTTGGAGAAATAAAACCAGCAAAAAGAATTAAACAAAGTATGACGTTTAAAATTGAAATTTTGTGTCGTCGAATGCCCCGGAAAGTACAAATTTTACTTGGAAATATTTAAAATTAAATTAGATTGAATCATCTGGAGAGCAGATGGTGCACCGATCAAGCGGAGTGATGATACCCACTCTCTTAGTAACAAAGATGTGTCATTTGTCATTTCAGTTTTTTCATTCAACCTTTCTGTTAATTTTTGTTAATTTTGTAAGCTTTCGGATAAATAAAAATTAAAATGTTAAAATTTCCCCGGAGAAAAACAACAACAAAAAATTTTTTCGAGAGAAAAAATTAAAAAAAGAAATTCCGAAATATAAAAAATTTTTTTGGACAAAACAACAAAACCTTTTTGAAATTTGTTGTTGGTTGTTTACTTGTTTTTGGATTTTGAGTGTAGTGTTGAAGTGAGTGAGTGTGTTTAGCTATGTTGTTGTTAATAACACTTTAATGAAATCAGCACTTTAAAATATCAGTATTCGCACTTCTCGTTTCTCCAGTGTTTCCCAAAATATTCGTAAACAAATTCGAACCAAAATTAAAATATACGCTGAAATGCTTAGAAACTCGAAAGATTATGGGGAAGTGGAAATATTGGAAGACAAATGGAATCTTATTGGCTGAATCTTTGGGTCACACAACTTCATCAACCAATCATAGTCTATTTTTACTGCATTTGTCTTTTGTCCCAATTCTTTCCCCAGTTTCTCTTGCTTTTTTTTCCAGCAGTTTGTTTTATTTTGGACAACAATTATTCCCAAATTTCAAAGTAAACAAAAAACATATAAAAGGAACTAAAGATCTTCTTATTTTCTTTTCTTTTGTTATATTCTTATTCTATATTACAAAAATAACAAAAATACAAATACAAAAAATATAATGGTTAGTCTATTAGCTGATGAAGTGAAAGATCTCTTCACTAAAAGATCATCAAAATCAAAAAACTCAAATATTGATTCAAGTAATGATGAAAAAAATTTAAATTCAACAGATGATTTAGATAATGTTGAAACTTCTCAAACTCAACATGCTAAACATGATTCAACAAATTTAATTAATAATTATTTACCAAAACTTGATAAACCTTGGTTTAAAGTTCCTCATTTATTAAGATTAAATTTATTAATTTTAATTATTTCTTTAACTTCAACAAATACTGGTTATGATGGTTCTTTATTAAATGCTTTTCAATCAATGCCAACTTGGATGGAAGCAATGTCTGAACCAACTGGTGCTGTTTTAGGTGCTATTAATAATGGTGTTGTTTTTGGTGTTTTATTATCTTTCCCATTTGCTTCTGCAATTTCTGAAAGATTTGGTAGAAGACATGCTATTACTATTGGTAATTGGATTATGATTGTTGGTACTATTATTCAATCTTGTGCTGGTACTTGGTTAACTGTTAGTGGTGAAGGTAAACATACTGATAATCAAAGAACTTATGCCATGTTTTTAGTTGCAAGAATTGTTTTAGGTCTTGGTAATGGTATTGCAACTGTTTCTTCTCCTCCATTAATTTCTGAATTATCTTATCCAACTCATAGACAATCTGTTACTGCTTTCTATAATTCAAATTGGTATTTAGGTGCTATTATCTCTGGTTGGATTTCTTTTGGTACAAGAAATGTTGGTTCAAATTGGAATTGGAGAATTCCAACAATTATTCAAGGTTTATTCCCTGTTATTCAAGCTGTTTTAATTTATTTAGTTCCTGAATCTCCAAGATGGTTAATTTCCAAAAATAGAAATGATGAAGCAAGAAGTATTTTATTAAAATATCATGCTGGTGATTCTGAAGAATTAGGTGGTGCTTTAGTTGATTTTGAAATGAGTGAAATTGAATTAGCTATTGAACAAGAAAGATTAGCTGCAAAGAGTAGTTATCTTGATTTCTTTAGAACTCCTGGTAATTTAAAAAGATTTTGGTTATTATCATGGGTTGGTATTTTAATGCAATTATCTGGTAATGGTTTAGTTTCTTATTATTTATCAAAAGTTTTAAATTCAATTGGTGTTACTTCAACTTCTCAACAATTAGTTTTTAATGGTGGTTTAATGATTTATAATTATGGTATTTCAATTATTATTAATTTATTTGTTTTCCAAAACTTTAGAAGAAGATCAGTCTTTATTACTTCTGTTGCTTCAATGTTATTAACTTATGTTATTTGGACTATTTTATCAGCTATTAATCAACAAAGAAATTTTGAAGATAAATCTTTAGGTAAAGGTGTTATGGCTATGATTTTCTTGTATTATATTTCTTATAATTTAGGTTTAAATGGTTTACCATATCTATATTTAACTGAAATTTTACCATTTACTATTAGAACTAAAGGTGTTAATTTATGTTTATTTATTCAACAAATTGTTCAAATTTATAATGGTTTTGTTAATTCAATTGCTATGGATGCTATTGAATGGAAATATTATATTGTTTATTGTTGTATTTTAGCTGTTGAATTAGTTGTTGTTTATTTCACATTTGTTGAAACTTCTGGTAGAACTTTAGAAGAAGTTGCTGAAGTCTTTGATGAAAGTATTAATGATATTGATGTTAATATTTTAAAACAAAAGGCTGAAGTTGATCATGTTGAAGATGTTGAATCAACAAAGAATAATAAATTATTGGTTTAATAGTTGATTTTAAATGAATGACAATCTCTGTACTCTTTTTCTATAAAAATAATTAATGATGTTAAGTCTTTTTCATGTTTAATAATAATATATGTGTTATGCTTCTTATGTTTAAACTTTTTATTGTAGTATGTGTTATTGAAGACAGAGTTTTGATGCTCAGTAATGATGATGAGTAGAGTAGTAGGGTTAGAGTAACAATCGATAGTAATAATATGATCACAAGAGAAGACAAGAAAGAATTGATTAGTTAATTCTTTGTTTAATTTATTGGTTAATAGGCGACTTAATTATAACAATTCAACAATGATAGCGATGAAGGCAATCGAATTAATCTGAAGATTCAGGGTATATATAACGCTTATTTCATAAAAGGAAAGGATAACTGTTCTAATTATACTATTTATGGGTGTTATGGTGTAATTACTAGAGATTACTGATTATATGATAACTCAGTGCTGCTTGTTGTAATAGTTTTGTAAGTAAAGATATTACAAAGATACAAAGATACCAAGCCAACAAGACCAAGATAAAACGATAAAACAAGAAATTAAGCGTATTTACTCTAGGTAACGTTATACACTATACAGTTATACAATAGTACAATAGAATCTATTGATAGTAGTAGTAGATTCCGTCCATTGATTTGAATTTTTCCAATTATTTCAACGTTATGATGCTTTAATCTTTGTATAATTTTCCCAACCTTTCAATATTACGAACAAGATGTTATCCAGTTATATACCATAGATCATATAGAGTACTACTACCCTTAATGAATAGCTGTCGTTGATGAAGGTGCTGCTGGTGAAGTGGACCCTAGAGAAATTACCCAATCAGGAAAGCGCTCTTTAGGCGACGCCCAGTTTCCGTTTTTGGAAATTTGGCGAATCACCACCAAAAATTGCAAAAAACACCATCAACAAATACTGCCTACGGTATAAGGTATAAGGTATAAGGTAATGGTGTTCTACTATCATACTAATTACTATCAACTATCCATTAAATGCTAAGACTTGATCCTTGATCCCTAATCATTTTAGTACTTCATTGCTTTGGTGGGGCTAGTTCTTATCGAGATTATTACCTTCCTTGAACATTGATTAGTTATCTAATTTACAATGGGAAAGATCAACATATAAATACAGCTATGATTCTTCATATATTTCAACTAACAATTCATAATTACAATCTCAATACAATTCTTTTAAAAAAACAGCTGGCCTGTATTTATTTAATAACACATCCTTTCAATTCATAATTAATCTTATTATTCCTTCAAAAACTTAATAGAATATAATTATGTCTTCATCACTTAATAAAGAAAATATCGTTGATGATAAATTAAATCAATCAAATATTGAATCTCAATCTGAAATTGTTGATCAACAAAATATAAGTCGTTTCACAAAATTTTATAGAGGTACTTTCTTTCATGCAAATTTATTAGGTATTATTTGTTTTACTCAAGTTGGTATTTATACTGGTCTTTTAAATTTAGGTGCTGGTGGTCAAGCTACTACACATACTGTTTATGTTGCTACATGTATTACAAATGCTTTTATGACTGCTTTAGCTGCTCCTTCTGCTTTCTTTGCTAAAAAATTTGGTTTAAAATTAACAATGTTTATTGGTAATATTGGTTATACAATTTATTCTGCTTCTTTATATTATAATAGTAAAACTGGTAATCAATCTTTTATGATTGTTGGTTCAATTATTTTAGGTTTCTCTGGTGCTGCATTTTGGATGGCTGAAGGTGCAATTGCAATGACTTATCCTGAAGAAAATTTTAGAGGTATGTTTTTAGGTATTTGGCAATTTTGGTATAAATTTGGTAGTATTATTGCTGGTGCAATTGTTTTTTCAATGAATAAAGATAATAATAAAGCTGGTTCAATTAGTTTAAATACTTATATTGTTTTATTATCAATTCAATGTGCTGGTCCATTTTTAGCTTTATTATTATCACCACCTGAAAAAGTTATTAGAACTGATGGAACTAAATTAAAAATTGATAATAAAGATACTTCAATGAAATATATGTTAAAATGTTGGGTTAAAGTTTTAAAAAGAAAAGAAATCTTATTAATTTTACCAATTTGTATAAGTAATCATTGGATGGCTACTTATCAATCAAATTTAATGACTCATAATTTTTCAGTTAGAACAAGATCTTTAAACGTTTTAGTTACTGCTTTAGTTGGTTGTGTTGCTGATATTATTGGTGGTTGGTTTTTAGATAATAAAAAAATTACTTATAGAACTAGAGCTATTTGTTCAGGTTTTATGTTAGCTTTAACTTTAACTGCAATGTTTATTTGGGCATTTGTTATTCAAACATATATTGATGATCATGATGATCTTGGAACTTTAGATTGGTCAACTGGTGGTTATTATTATAATATTTATGTTCCATTCCAAATCTTTAAAGTTCCTTATGAATTAATCTTTGTTTGGATTTATTGGATGGTTCGTTTATTCCCATTTACAAGTTCAGAACTTTATTATGCAGCTGGTATTATTAGATCTTTTGAATCTTGTGGTGGTTTATTCGCTTATGTTGTTGGTGTTGTTAATAAAAATGATATGGTTAATTTATCAGTTGCAGCAGGTTTCTTTTGGTTTTCTATGCCATTATTCTTATATTGTGCTTTCTTTGTTAAAGATGAAGAAGTCACAAAAGCTTTGAAAGATTTTGATAATAATCATGAAATGGAATCAATCAATGATAGTTCATTAAGTGATAGTGAAGCTGGTGTAATTGCTGTTACAGAGGTTGCTTCTATTAAAAAATAATTAATAGAGTTAAGTGATCTATAGATTATTGATATTATTTGTTCTTATGTTTTTTTGTTTTTTTTATTTTAAACATGTTTGTATGAGATAATTAAATATATTTTTAAACTGTCCTTTCTTAATAGTATGTAGAACTGTTCTGCTTTCTTTCTTGTTCAATACTAAAAGAAATATAGAGCCCTATAAAATATCACGTGACAAGCTAGAAACATCTGGACATCTTTCGGTGGCAAATTTTCAAATTTTTATCCTTTTTCTACTACTTTCAAAGAGTAAGAATTTTCTAGTCAAATCAAGTTACCAACATAAGTCTATACAAAAGGAGGATATTAGGATATTATATTAAATAATCAGAAAAATAGATAGAATTGAGGTCAAATATATTGGTATCAGTGATTCTGTAAAGAAATGAAATATTGGTAAAGGATTGGAGAAAGAGTTGGTTGAAGAAGATTAATAAATTTAAATTTGATGAGATATCCAGGATTAATAATTTGTGATTATTTTAATTCTAGTTGGGTTTAAATTGATGTCAGTTTTGAGGGTTATTTCGTTATTAGCTTGAAATATTAATCTTGTATGATGTTTTAAACATACTACAATATCCTCAGAGTTCTGATGAAAATATTTCAAGTTAAAATTTGCATACATATATATTCAATTCACCATTATTTAAATAGAATCAATCATATAAGATAATTTATATCACTCAAACTTTATCATCATCTCAAAAAAACAGTAATGAATAACTAGTAGTAAAATTTGACAAATGAATAAACACACATAGCTCAATAAATCAATATTTATATCAGTTACACCAAATCTTATTGAGTACCAGCTCCTAATTTTGAATCACTATTAATAACTTTGGATTTAACTTCTTCAGTGTTTCCATAATGTTGAGATGATAATTGTTTTCTCAATTCATTCCTCTCTTTTACTAATTGATTCTCTCTTTCTAATAGTTTAACCCTATCCTTCATCAATTTTATCTCTTCTTTCATAAGCATATTTCGCTCATTGAGAAGATTCGTATAAAGACTATCAGATTCATTTGTACTTAACGTATTTATCAGTGTCAGTGGGTTTGAAATGTTTGGATTAGCAGTATTTGGATTAGAATTAGGAGTAGTAGTTGGATTAGCTCCAATATTTGGGATTGATGGAGTGTTAGAAGGACTATTTGAAGTAATCTTTGGTGATGTTTGTGAAGACATGATGAAGATATAATCAGTAATTCAATTGATGTTTTTGTAGTTTAAGTTTTTATAACCGCTGATTTAAAATTGCTATTAGTTTTAAAATGACAGAATTTATTTTAGCCGGAACTATTCATGTACAACTAGAAAAAATTGATCTACTACTTCAAAAAACATGGTGAATACCAACAATTATCACAATCATACTGACAAAAATTTTGAACCAACTTTTATAAATTTCTCAAATTCATGAGTTTTAGCAACATTTGAAATTTAAATTAATCAATAAAAAAAAAACTATATAAACTATGATTTCTCCCATTTATTCAAACACTCATTAAATACTCAATTAATTAATTGATCATCATGGAAGCTTCAAATTATCTTCAACCAATTGAATACTCTACCAAAGTACATCCTTTACCAAACCATTTCTTTAGGTTATTTCCTGATGCTCATGCTTTGTTTTATTTAAAAGCAAGTAATCTACTAATGACTAAAGAGACATTAGCATTCGAGAAATGGACTTCATTCACGATGAAACTTTGCAATGATAATGTTGAAAAGCTCTCCCACTTCTTGAAAGGATTCCATTGTTTACTGTCAGATTATGGATTTACTGATGAATTGGTTAAAGGTGCTTGTTGTATTAAATTTGTTGGTTTTTTGAAGCAAGTTACTATTGACATTTTGATAAATTTTCTGTTCGAGTTTTATGCAAATTGTAATTTAGAATTTGATGGTTCCAATTTAGAAGAAGAGAAAAAGAGATTACAAGCTGTTGTGTTGTTTTTAAAATGTCAATTTGAAAAAGGTGATATGATAGGAAAAAATAATCAATTAAAATGGTTTATGGTGTATTTAAAGTTAATTTTTGGATATGATGATATTAATAAATTAAAAGATGAGATAAATGATCCAAAAATGAAGAAAAATGTTACTTTTAAAACTGCTACAGAAAATGTCAAAAAGGCCTTAGAGACAAAAATATTTCATTATAACTTTTTCAAATACTATTGCGTGTTTTTAATTGGTTTATATACAATACCAGCACCTGATTTAACAGATATTTTGTTTTATGCTGAATCAGAAATATTATTAAAAGCTACATTGAACTTCTTAAATAGACACAAGATAAAAAATTGGAATTTAGAATTCTTATACAAAGTTTTTAATAAAAGGTTTACTCTTTCTGGAAAATTTGAACCTCAAAATTGCTGGAATATATTAGATTTTGATAGTCAAGAATTTGAGTTTGTTGAGAAAGAGGAAGCTATAGAGAAAAGCAGATTGAATGAAATGTCTGATGGTATTATTAAATATTGGGAAGAAAAGGATGCTCAAGCTAGAGCTGGTGATGTGGTTGAAGAAGCAATTCATAATGAGTTTGAAGAGGACCTCAGGAACTTTAGAGATACACTTCTAGAGTTGGGATCTCTATGGGAACGTGCAAAGGCTAAAGGATTTAATATAAGGGATTTAGAAGCTAATGCTGAATTTTATAGTGGAACTAATGATGAAGAAGTTAATGCAGAAGTTAATGGTGAAGCTAAACGAAGAAGAAGAAGCTAATGCTGAAGATAACAGTCAATGAGGATTACTGGACTTGGATTTGGATTTGGATAAAAATGTATCATGTTATAATCAACAAAAAATTGATTTTGATAAAAGATTGCAAGATATCATTGGTTATCTAAGAGTTATATCTTTCAAAGGAAGGATGACTGATACATATTTAGGCCCTCTTGATAATCATCGTTTATGAAGTTACATTGTTTAGTTTTTGATATATGTTTATGGTTTAAACCTGTTTAACGTATTTGGTTTCTTTTGAATAAGTTTAAGAAGCTATAGTGGAAGGATTGTTAAGCCTGAGTACTTGAAGATAATTAATTAATAACGGTATATTATAATTTATAAAAACACTATTAAATCCATCATCAATTAATTAAACATTATTTTTTATTTAAATATTCTGGATATTAATTTTCAACAACATAATCTAAATCTTTATCACCTCTACCAGAAAGATTAACTAAAATTGTTTGATCTTTTGACATTGTTGGAGCTAATTTAATAACATAAGTTAAAGAATGAGCAGGTTCTAAATCTGAAATAATACCTTCTAATTTAGATACTCTAAAGAAAGCATCAACTGCTTCTTCATCTGTTTCACCATCACCCTTTTCTTCTCTTCCAAAACTGATTATCGAAATGCATGTTCAGGTCCAACAGAAGGATAATCTAAATCTGATGCAACTGAATGAACAGGTGCAGGATCACCTTTATCATCTGTTAAAGTATGTGATTTGAAACCGTGTAAAACACCAGGATGACCATAACAACTGTTAAATTAGCAGTAAAATTTAATTCTTTTTCAGAAGCTTTTGTATTTACTAAAACACCTTTAACGCAAGCTTTATCTTTAACAATTTTAATAACAGTACTTTCTAATGTAGTTATATTTTTTTCATTCTTTGCAATTGATCTTAAATTTGATATAAATTTACCATGTTCAAATGAAACACCTCTTTCAAACTCATCTTCATAATCATCAGCACTTAAAGTATTATCATCTAAGACATTATCAGTACCATCAAACACACAATTTGGGACATTTACAATAGGATCTATCAATTTGTTGGAAGGATATGGAACATCAACAGTTTCATGTTAAATTCATTTAAATAATTTGCATAAACAATTAATAAAGGATCAGGATTTAAAAATGGGAAAGAGTTTTTATATATTTGATATTTCAAGAAATCATACATTAAAATTATCAAAATTCAAAATGGATATTAATATACAATAATCAATTAATCTGCTATAGTATTGATGAACCTTTTTTGCTTGATATTTCTAGTTTCACTGACAATTTATAGCTGTTTTCTTAATTTTTTGCCTATAAAAATTTTATTTCTTATTATAACTTCCTTCATTCTTTTGTTTCTACTTTAATTTTATTAAAATAAAGAAATTTTGTTATTTAGAACTTCTAAAGAAGATATGAATGATTCAAAGAGTCTTATTCTTGTTTTAAAGAGTTCTAAGCGTTAGTGGACCTTTCTGACACGTAGCTTTTCTGCCATTTGCTTATAAAAATATTTTCAGTTGCTTTTCTCCTTCTCTCTACTTTTTACTTTCACAATCCAATATCAATCTAGTTCCAATGTCCAATATATCTTCATTACCTGTTGAAATAACTATCAAAATTCTCAAAGATTTGAGTGCCTCTGATATTGAGAAATGTTTACAGGTTTTTGGAACTAATTGCACTGGATCAATTCAGAGATTTAAGGGATGTTTTGATTATTACATGGATGATTTGAATCAACCACCATATTTCCCAACTATTTATAAGATAAGTAATATAATTCATTTATATAAAGACCCAGATAAAGAAAAATTGAAACAACAATGGGATCCAAAGAATATTGATTCAAATGCAATATTTTCAATTTTTGATATTCATAATTTTAGAAATTCAATGCCAATATTAAATATTTTCTTAAAAGGTTTACACTCAAAGAAATATATTGTTATTAATGATCCTATTGATGGAGAAGAACTTGAAAATCTAAATCTTTACAGCCCAACATTGGATCGTAAAATCAGTCGCTTAGAGTATCTTAATGTTCAGTCTCATTTAGAATGTTTAACGTTTGCAGATGATTCAATTTTACCATCTGTTCAAAGTTATAGTTTTGATATAAATTTTCATGAAGTTTGCCCTCTTCATTTCATAAAGACAAAATCAACTGCAGAAACTAAATACTTTCACACAGAATTACCAAATTTAAAAAAATTGTTTTTAAGTTTAGAAGACAATGAATTTATGAAATCTAATGATTTATTATTAATTAAAGAATATTTCTATGAATTATTTTATATTAAAGCTCCAAAGATAACATCATTAAGTCTAATGATTCCATCTCAGTGTTTGGAAATTTTTTTAAAAGTTGCATCATCTTTAAAGAACTTCTTTTTACAACTTAAAGAACTAAGAATATACATGTTAAAGAAAAGGAGAACTGATCCTGAAATCAAGAAATTAAAATCTTCAATTAATAATTATAATATAAATGAGTCTATTCCATTGGATCATTTATATTCATTTGGGTTATATGAATCTGAAGATGTAAGTTTATCTGTCAATAATATTGAATTTAAGAATTTAAGTATATTATCAATTTCATCAACTGAAATGTTTCACAGTTGTAAGTTTGCAGAATTAGAAATTTTAGAAATTGGTATTGAAGAAAAACGTAATTTTTATCATTGCAGATATAAAGAAATGGGAAATGATTTATTAAATAAAGAAGAAACATCTTTTAAGGTCAATTGTGATAAATTAAAAACTTTAAAACTTTCATATTCATCGGAGAGTTTGATTCAATTCATTAAAATCAATAAATTGGAAACTAAAATTGAAATGATCTTTTATGATGATAGTAGTAGGTATTTTTTTCTATTCGATGAATTATGTTTCCCAAATGTCAAATCTTTAAAAACTGGTTCCAATTATGGACCTAGGTTATCTTCTTTAGAAATGTTAAAGATATTTCCAAATTTAGAAGAAGCTGTTTTTTCTGATATGATTTTTGATTTAAAGAATGATCCAGAGATGAAAAATTTTCAATCATTGAAAAAGATATCTTGCCTTTTAAATGGACATTATATTTCAAATGAAATTGTAATTTCAGGTAATTATTCAGCTGGTGATAAAAAGGGGATGGTTTTGGAGGAAGGAAATATACCAAGTGATATTGATGATGATGATCTTTGGAATGATTACACTTTTGGTCAATATATCAACAAAATTAAACTAGAAAATTTAGAAGAGTTATATCTAGATAATATGAATGATTTTCAAGTCTATATCTTTAACGAATGCTCTTTCCCAAAATTAAAATCTCTATATTTTAACAATTCTAAACATGAAACTGGTTCAAATAGTTTTATGGATATTTCTGCACCAAATTTAAGAGATCTACATATAGAAGGTTTATTATTTGATGTTTTAGATCTTTCATGTTTCCCAAAATTACAAAGGTTCTATATATATTGTTTTTATCAATTGAATAAACTTATATTAGGTGATGCTAAAGAATTATTGGTTCTAAAATTAGGAGGTTATAAAATTGACGAATTGGAAATTAATTGTACAAGTTTACCAAAATTAAGAAAAATTATGGATGTTGATAATTTAAAAAGAATTGGTAATGATGATAAAACTCTTGAAAGAACTAAATTACTTGTTGATAAAGTCAAAGAATCAATTGGGAAAGATATACCAATGTTAAACAATTTTGATGATGGTATTGATGAGAATTATTTAGATTTTGATTTGGATCAAAATGTTTCAGATTACAATCAACAAAGAATTGATTTTGATGAAAGATTGCAAGATATTATTGGTTACCAAAGGGTTGTACCTTTCAAAGAAAAGTTCGCTGGTGGTTGTTTAAACTATCGTGGTAGTGGTAGTTATCGTTTATGAAATTAGTTTGTTTAGATTTTGATATATGGTTTTTACAATTTTAATCCATAAGGTATTAAAACGTAATTTATTTCTTTTTAAGAACTATTTGAATTGTATTGGTAATTTTATAACTTTATTCTACTCCACTAAAAGAAACAATGGTATTACATACCGTTCACGATATACTTCTGTAATAAGCTATAAGTTAAATTTATTTATACACAAGCTCTAGGTAGTTTTTGTGACAATCCGAGGAAAAAACCCGAACACCCCATAGTTAAGTGACAATCCGATTTGTATGTAGAGGTCTCGGATTGTCAACTCGAAGAATTCAAAATGACAATCCGAAATGCTGAACTCAATTTAATTCATTATGAGGTATAAATTACACCATCATGTAGCCATGACATTGAAATATACTTTGCCCTCTTTAATTCTTTCACTATCGTAATTTTTAAGGCTGTTATTAGATGTTGTAGGTTTCCACTATTTTATTGGTTCGGGCAGCATATTCTCTTAAGAATATTTATTTTAAAGTGCTTTAAAAAAGTTTTTGGAGGTATGATATATAGATTCTCTAATAAAAAAATAAATATATATTATTGAATAGTTTAATATTTAATGCCAAATTTGCATCTAGAAACCCTATATTTCTAATTAATCTTCAATTTAAAAGTACGTGTTTCATACAAAATTTGTGGTTTATCTGTATATTTCTGTTTATTTAGAAGCTATAGGTACGCTTATAAAGAAATCCTCTGCCTGGCTCGGTCGGTCCTGCCTAGAGTATTTTTAGAGCGAGCCTAGAGAAAAAAAAAATCAAAAATAAAAAATTTCAAAGACTTTCTTTTCCTTTCTTCTTTATATCTTTTATCTAATGAACTTTAACAACAATATGGATATTATAACTTAAAATGGATTGAGCAATGGTTTATTTATTAGTAATTTAATACAGTTAGTGAACTTCAGAACAACTGATTAACTTCAGGACGATTGTGCCTACATTTCTTAATCATCAAATTTATCCCTTAATTTAATAATTGATCAAATCAAAGAAGGTAATACAATGGAATACATTTTATAACTGTATAAGCTCAGAAGTATTGAATCATTTAAATCATCATCAGTTAATTAATCTCAAGAAGTAATAGGTTTTTTTATAACTGTTTGAATTATAAAATCATTTCATAATTAAATTGGTGATACAATGTGGTAGGATGAATAAAGCTTCTATTAAAAGTTGTATGTGAATTTGGATAATATTCAATTTAAAGCATCGTCAATGATTGTGTTCAAGTGTTTAATATATCTTCAATTGGAGCATTGGTGATGTATGAGATATTGTTAGATAAATGAGTTTTTGTTTCAAGATCAAAATTAAAATTAAAATTAAAGTTATAGTAATTATTAATGATAGGTAAGATAAAGAAAGAAGTCTTTATCCAAATAACCCATTAAATATTATAAGGTCAGTCTGTTCAAATATTGTTTTTGTTTGAGTATATAAAAGAGTCAAATTCAAGATCAATTATTTCATATTGCTGTTAAAGTAAATGAAGAAAGGGATGAGTTATTAGAGGAAAGAGTATTCCAAAATGAAAAGAGATTGTTATTTGAATCTATTATTGATGTATAGAAG
>JAJMKA010000042.1:0-107698 GCA_030563805.1 Ruyongia namnaoensis
AGCTCAAAATACTGAACAGTTAAGAAAAATTGTAATTCAAAAGAAGGCAATTCCAACTGCTACTGCTAAGAAACAGTTATTACATAACACATTACACCAAATTAAGAGTGATACTTCAAGTTCATATATTTACCCATCATCGTCGTCATCAGCTTCAGCTACAAAAACACCTACTCCAACACATCCTCAACAATTCAAACAAGGTCCTCCTCCAATAATACAACCGTCACCAATTCCACAACAAGTATACAACAAAATCTCATCACATCCAAAAAGTCCAATGAAACAATTTATTCCTCAAAATCAACCAAGACCTACAGAAAATAATGTAAATCGTGGTGTTAATGGAGTTCCTTTAAATACTAGAACAATTCAACCTCCATTACCAAATAATATGAAGCCTATATCTCAACCACCAAAAGTTGCACCACAAAAGTATGAAAATAATTATAATCAACCTCAATTCAATGGTAATAATAAATCATCATCAAATCCACCATCAGTATCTCAAATGAAACAACCATCACCAATAGTGAAAGAGCCAACTTATCCACCACAAATTCTTCAAAGATTAGATGAAAATGAGCATGTAATTAAATCAGACTATATTAATATGACAGATTTACTTTACTCTTCAATAACTACATTTGATCCTAAATCATCATTAGCAAAATTCAAAAAGGGTGTTGGTCTTGATGACGTTATTATTGATGAAATAGTTACTAAATATTCCCATATGTTGGCAGAAAAGACTAGAAAAGTAATTCTTGTTATTACAGATTCATGCAATCTAATAATTTTTTCACAAGCTTTACAATTCTTTATCAAAGTTGATTTAGCTGATAAATTATTTGCCATGTATGATTATGAGTTTAGTGAATTCAGTGGTAAAGGTTATTTAATATTAGAATATTTGAAATTAGATAAGTTAATATTTTTATCACCAATGCCTAAAAAAGAACCAAATACAAATGGTGTGGATGTTCTTAAATATAGACAAGGATCTGAATTTAGTTGGATTGAAGCTCTATTGAATACCAAAAAATTGATGAAGAATAAGACTGCTTCTCCTACAACTACAAATGGAGTTTCCAAACCTGCTGCTCCTAAAGTATCATCTCCTAAAGTATCACAAGCAAATAATACAAATGGAACATTTGCTTCTACATCATCACCAACTACTAAAACTTCTACTTCAACACCAACTACTAAGAAATCATCATTATCATCATCGATTACAAATATTAGTGCATTTAATTCTGCTTTATCCATTTCCAAAAAGAAATCAGCTACAACTACAAATTCTAAACCTAAACTTACAGTTCCATCATCAGCTATTCCTTCATTGCCAAATTCACCAACAATTTTGAGTTCTCCAAAGTTTTCAACTGCTTTCTCAGGATCTAAACCAAGAAATAAAAAAGAGTTGGAACAACAAAATAAAAAATTTGCAGGTGGTGCAGCTGCAGCTGCTTTTATTAAAGCATCTAAATAATGATTCTGGTGGTACATGGTCCATATTATAAATTTTCTTTATTTGTCATTATTCAAACATATTATATTCAAAATTGTGCTTATAAGTTTTTCTTTCTTTCTATAAAAGTTCTATATATGTTATTTCTGTTTTGATCATTCTAATTGATTTTTCCCGTATAATGAATAGCTCTTTCGAACTCTAAAAATTCTACTTGATAACGATCCTTAAACATGCCTATAACACTGTTTGCTCTATCAACATAGCAACAATAATGATTTTATTCGGCCGGTGATGGATCAACTATGTGATCTTCATCTACGGCTGTATTAAGATTCATAACATAATCAAAAATTGTTATATTTCAACTATTTTAATTGCTAATAAGAATATTTGGAAGCTGTTTAGTGTAATGTATACATAATTTAGTTAAAATATCCAACATAGGCTTCAATATTGAGGTTTTTGTAAGAAATTTAAAAAAAAACGAAACTAGTGATACTCTTTAAATTCCACAGTAGGTGTGACAACTCGATTTTAAGCCAAAATTAATATATTATTTAATTGAATTTCTTTACCCCTATTTTTATGATTAAATACTATTTATCACTAATGATAACTTGCCTAAAATTTTAATTTCAACCTGATTAAGTAAACTTTTCTGCTTAAATATTTTGGATATATTTTATTCTATTATTTCTCTGCCGAAGCGTATAAATTTTCTGAAAACTCAAGCCTAGAATGAAAAAACTTAGGCACTAGACCAGTGAGAATTCCAAGCCTGTACTCAATTAGAATTTATGTTACTTTCTTACACATTTATAAAACTTATATTATTTTCATTAATTATGTATCTTATAAATATTTCATATTATATTTGGTATATTCCTAATTACTTTTGATTTTCCATCAATCTTTCATAAGAAGCTTGTTGTGCTTTCATTATAACTTCACCTCTTTTTTTACTCTTTAAACAGTCCACATCTTGACTTAAAGATTTCAATATTGAACCTGCAAAGGCATCACCAGCACCTGTAACATTGGTAACGTTTTCAATAATATTTGTTGGTGCAACTGGATAATATTCAAATAATGCACCAATTGTTCTACCATCATTAAGTTGGAAACCAACTGAATTTAAAGATGCTTGACAAAGTTCATCATTTGAAACTTCAACTTTTTCTAAATCATCAATTAAAGAAATTAACATAACACCATTTGGTCCATCTTTAACTAAAATATTTTCAACAAATGGTAATAATGAAACACATCTTTGTACTATACCAGTTGAAATCATATCTTTTAAGTATTTATTTTGACTTGTTACTTTAATTAATTTTGGTATTAAAGTTTTATCTATTTGCATAGCATCAATTATTGGGAACCATTCATCAACATCAAATTTTTCATTTTTATCAAATTCTTCATAAATTGATACTAATTCATTAACTGTTGGTGTTATACATTTAATCTCATGATTTTCAAATTTTGGTTTTAAATCTTTAATATTTGCAAATCTCTTTGATTTAATATATGATGTTGGTTCAAATACAATTTTAAAATTAATTTCTGAACTATTACTTAATTTTACTAAATCATTCATTAATTTATTTGAAATATTACCATCCATTAAAATTAATTTTGGTTTAGCTTCAATAATTGTATCCTTTATTTGATCAATTGTTAAATCTTCAATAATTTTCATATCAGCACTAGCAAATATTAATTGTGAACCATTTTGAATTGAAACATATTGTGAAGTTTTACCACCTTTTAATTGAATTAATTTATTATCAAATTTTAAATCATTTGATAAATTATTTCCTGTTATATCATCACCAACAATTGAAACAAATTTTAATGATTCATTACCTGATTTAGAATATGAAGAATTAGCAACGTTATAACCAACACCACCAATTTCAGTTGAAATATTTGAAGGATTAGAATCACCTAATTTAACTTCAATATTTGAATCAACTTCACAATGTGTATCAACTGCAATTGAACCAATAACCATAGAATCATAAGTTTTATTTTGGATTATTTCTTCTTTTTTGATATCTTTTTTATTTATTTTAGTAGAAGTTGGTAAATTTATTTCATTTGGAATAAAAGGTTCTGATAATTTATTTGAATATTCTGGATTTATTAATTTATTATGTTCTATAGCAATAAGAGATGCAGATTTAGCATTATTTAAAACAAATTCAACATTACTCTTGACACTAATACCATCTGTAGCCTTTGCAATATTTCCTAATAAAAATGGTGTTATATGTTTACCTTTAATACCTAATTCATTTGCCTTTTTTAATGAATCATCAATTACACCATTTATGAATGAACTATCTAATGCAACATCTTCTGGAGGTGGGATACAGAACAAATAACCAGTATTAAGTTCCATTAGATCTGTATTATATATTATTGAAGCAGCTTTTGAAAAATCATCAAAATTGTAAGCTGATTCAATACCTGAATCTCTAGTATAAAAACCTGGAATATTAGTACCTTTTGGACCATAAGTACCAACAAATACACCTTTAGTTTCTAAATATTCCATAGTTCTACCAATATCCAAAATTGATTTAGGACCAGCACAAACAACTGCAACATTTGTTTTACTCAATTCATCTAAATCTGCTGAAACATCCATTGTATTTTCACCATCTCTATGAACACCACCTAAACCACCTGTAGCAAAGACTTTAATACCTGCACGTTTGGAAAGAATCATAGTACCACTAATAGTAGTACCACCGTTCAACTTATTTGTAATTGTATAACCAATATCACGTCTTGATACTTTATTAACACCACCTTTTACAGATGAAGCTTCAGCCAAAATATTTAATTCTGAAGGTGAAAGACCAACTTTAGCAACACCATTTACAAAGGCAGTTGTAGCTGGTATACAACCCTGTTTTCTAATAACGTTTTCAACACGTAATGCCATTTCAATATTTTGAGGATATGGTAAACCATGTGTAATAATTGTTGATTCTAATGATACTATTGGTTTTTTATCTAATTGAGCTTGTTTAATTTCTTCAGAGACTTGGAACACACTTGAAGATATTTTTCTTTTGAATGAATTGGAGCATCTCACCAATGACGGTAGTCTTGAATGAGCTCTTAACATAGTGTCTGCTTTCCTTGATATAAATATATTGAAAGTAAAGAATAAATTCAATTTTTTTTATTTTTATATTTTTTTTTTCATTGTTGTATTTTTCACCGTTGGAGATCGTCGTTTTAAATTAAGTCTCATCTCAAATAACGTCGAACAAATTATTCAAGACTCTTTTTGAAGTAATAGAACTGCAGGTACAACGTATATGTAGAGTGTGAAGTACTATGGGATAATAAAATACAGACAACAAAAAAATATATTAAAAATCTATATAATGAGAAATACTAGAAAGAAATTGATTTTGAATTTTTTTTTAATTAAATGCTTAATTGTTTTATTTATATGCTAATTGAGTTTTTTTAGTTTTGTTTTGTTCATAGTGAATTAAAAGTAATCAATTGGTACTTCATCAGCAACATTAACAGGTTTACCACGAACTTTCATAAATTTTTCTGTTGCATATTTTGTTGAATTATATTGTTTCCAAATTAAATTATCATGACAACAACCAATATAAGTTTTATCAAATCTTTCCTTTTCTTCATCTGGAACATATTGACATTTAGAATCTTCAACAAATAATCTTAAATGTTCTTCAAAATGATAACCATGATGATTATTTGAATCTTCAGGTAAATACCAAGGTGCATTTGTTAATTTACCTTGGAATAATGTTCTATTTAAAGGTAATAATGAAGGAACATACCAGAAATTACCTTTACCAGTAACAACATATTCAGAAACTCTTGGATCATCAAATTTAGCAGTAACTTCACTTGGAACTCTTGGAGCAACAATAGCACCATGTAATTCAATATATAAACCTGTTGTAGTATCAATGATTCTTGCATCTGCAGCATCAGGAGCAGCACCACCATCATTATATCTAGCTCTTTCTAAATACCAAGGAGAAACATCAATTAAGAAATTACCAGTATTATTTCTTGGATCAGCAACAATTAAAGAATAATTAAATGAATTAGCAATTCTTGCTAAATCAGCAGCTGGTAATTCAAATTGAACAGTATCTTGCCATGGAGCAATTAAACCATTATAAGACCAAGAATCTAAAGTTTCACCAGCTAACCAAGTAGTAATACCAAGATTAACACATAATTGTAAATAACTTTCAGTAATTGCATGTAAAGATTTTAATTTATTTAAATTATTTAATTTTTTATTAAAAAATCTCCAATCATATTGTTCTTCAGAAGCCCAAACACCATCTTTTGATTTAACCATAACATTTCTAAAATGTCTATCATCATAATGTCTTGCAGAATTTGCTAAAACTGATTTTTCTTTTGAATTTGATTTTGATCTAAATAAAGTTGTATCAATATCAATATTTGATAATTTTGGTGTATTAAAATTAATAATATCTCTTTTTAAAACTTGAGAAATTTCATTAACTTCATCAATTGGATTAATTGGATTTTTAATAATATCAAGAGTTGAAAAATCTGGATTTAAACTTCTCTTTCTTTGAATATATTCATCAATCATTGTACCTTCAACTAAACTTGATTTTTTACCAACTTTTGTAACAAAAGCTAATTCACCAGCTAAAAAGATTAATTTTGTTGGTAATGGAGCAGCAGTAAAGAGATAAGATTTACCTCTAATTGATAATCTAAATTCAGTTTCTGGTGTTAATGAAGGATTAATAAATACAAAACCTAAATTTTTTGGTTCATCAAGACAATTTGGCCATGCAATTCTTGAAGTTGAACCAAGAGCACCAATTCTAAAACAATTTGGTTTTTCTTCTAATAAAGGTTTTAAAATATGTAAATCAACAAAATCTTGCCAATTAAAATTAAATACAGGAGGTTGAAGATTTGATGAAGAACCTGAAGTTGATTTAATAACATAATTTTTAATATGTTCAAAATAAATAGTTGCAGTTGATCTAAAATCTAATTTATCTTGAATACCTTCAAATGGAGCAATTGGTAAAACACTAATATCTGAAGAGAATGGGAAAGGTAATAATTCAGTTGGAGTTTTATAATTACTCTTTAAAGATGAAGGATCATTATAGTTAATATCAGGATCTGATAAATATTCATCATTAAATTTAAAATCATCTAAATCATCATCTATTGAATTTGATGATAAAGATTTTCCATTTAAATAAACAAATATAGCAAATATTATTGAGATTGAATATAAAATTGGAACTATTTTAATGAATTGAGACCAAAATTTCTTCAACCTTATTTTAAAGGATAAATTTTTAGGTACAAATTTAGTAGTTAATTCATCATTATATGAAGGTATATAAGGAGTACTCATAATTGTTGTGATGTGATATTGTTTGATAGATTAGTATTTTTTGACTGAATGAGTGGCAAATAAAAAAAAGATGGACGTTTTTTTAAAGGGAGGTAAGAAATGAAGTAAGAAAATGCAGAGAATAATTAATAACAAGAAGAAATGAAGTAGTTTTTATAGAATAGATTCTTTCAAATAGTTTTTTGTTGTTTAAAAAGATTTATTTGTTGATTTCAGGAGTTTTTTTTTTGTTGTAGAAAAAATTTCAAAAATTTCAACTGGAAAAATCAATGAAATATTAAAGTATTAGAAGAAGTAGAAAAGTAAAGAGAAGAAGTCTACAAGTATTTAAATGAAAGAATGATATATATAACGTATACAAATAAAAGAGATTTCAAGAGATTTCAAACATGAATCAGGTACAAATCTGAGAGCGAACTTAATCTTATACTCTCTCAGAAGGTAATTTAATTAAAAACTAGCTAATCCACTTCTGCAAAATCTCCTGCGCTTAGTTAAAAGACATGAGTCTATGGGTTTCGTTTACTACCATTACCTATGAGAGTTCTACTGAAAGAACAATGCCATAACCATAGAGATATCACCCAATAATAACTTAAAGAAGAGTGAAAAAAGAAGTTTAAAAAATTTTTCAGTTGAATTTTTTTATTTTGAGAGTCGCTTTTTGTTTCCAAATTTGATGAAATAGTTGTAAATTTAATTGAGTGTTGATGATGATAATTCTGGGGTATTTTTATTGATATTTATTTGTTGTTGATAATGTTAATACTCAATAGTTATTATATTAAATCTCTATATATTTAACTACAACATTCGCTGTCACCTGCCAAATATTCTACTTTTCGCTATTTAACTTTTTTTTCAATTTCGTCCAATATTTTTAATTTGAAAAATTGATTTTAACATCCTTTATTTTATTGTAAACTATTCCAAATATAATGGTTCAGTATGTTCTATATTAGCTACACACAGGTCAATTCATTGTACTAACAATTGCTACAGAAAAGTTTTATTATTAGGTTCAGGTTTTGTTGCCAAACCAACTGTTGATATCTTATCTGCTACTGAAGGTGTTGAAGTCACCGTTGCTTGTAGAACTTTATCAAAAGCTCAAGAATTAGCTGGTGATGTCGCCACTGCCATCTCTTTAGACGTCTCTGATGAAGCTGCTTTAGATGCTGCCGTTGCTGACCATGATTTAATCATCTCTTTAATTCCATACATTTATCATGCTACTGTTGTTAAATCTGCTATTAAAAATAAAAAAAATGTTTGTACAACTTCTTATATCTCTCCTGCTTTAAAAGAATTAGAAGATCAAATTAATGAAGCTGGTATCTTAGTCTTTAATGAAATTGGTTTAGATCCAGGTTTAGATCATTTATACGCTGTTAAAACAATTGATGAAGTTCATAAAGAAGGTGGTAAAATTGATTCATTTATCTCTTATTGTGGTGGTTTAGCTGCTCCAGAAGATGCAAACAATCCTTTAGGTTATAAATTCTCTTGGTCTGCTAGAGGTGTTTTATTAGCTTTAAGAAATTCTGCTACTTTTTATAAAGATGGTGAAAAAGTTTATGTTGATGGTCCAGAATTAATGGGTTATACAACTCCTTATGAAGTTGCTGAATTTACTGAAAAACCTTTAGTCTGTTATCCAAATAGAGATTCAACTGTTTTTAGAGAATTATATAAAATTCCAGAAGCTAATACAGTTATTAGAGGTACTCTTAGATTTAATGGTTTCCCAGAATTTATTAAAGTTTTAGTTGATTTAGGTTTATTAAAAGATGATGAAAATGATGTTTTTAAAACTGCTATTCCATGGAAAGATGCTTTAGCTAAATATTTAGATTCAAAATCAAATTCTGAAGAAGATTTAATTGCTACTATTGAATCAAAAACTAATTTTAAAACTGAAGAAGATAAAAAGACTATTATTGATGGTTTTAAATGGTTTAATTTATTAGGTGATGAAGAAATTATTCCAAAATTAAATCCATTAGATACAATTTGTGCAACTTTTGAAAAAAGATTACAATTTGAAAAAGGTGAAAGAGATTTAGTAGTTTTACAACATAAATTTGGTATCATTAATAAAGATGGTTCAAAAGAAACTAGAACTTCAACTTTAGTCGATTATGGTGCTCCAACTGGTTCAGGTTATAGTTCAATGGCTAAATTAGTCGGTACTCCATGTGCTGTTGCTTGTCAATTGATCTTAGCTGATAAATTACCTGTTAAAAAGGGTTTAATTGCTCCATATTCACCAGAAATTAATGATCCAATTATTGAAATCTTAAAAGATGAATATAAAATCTTTTTAACTGAAAAGACTTTATAAATTTTATAATTATTGTTCTCAATTAATTAAATATTTAAATTGATTTTATTATTATTTAATTTTGGAGAAGATTTAGAGATATTCTTTTTTTTGTGTTTAAACTCTTTTTTTATTTAAGAAATTATATACACAATTACTTTTAATTATAAATTGTAGGAAAAAAATTCATGTATATTGTCCAATGAAATATGATACTAATAAATACAATTGAGAATAAAAAGGAAATTAAACTATGAACTAATTAAATAATAATAATTATGGAGGAAAAAGCAAGGGAAGCAAGAAGAAATAATAATAAATTAAAAACATAAACAAGAATAGGAAAACAAACATCATTAAAAACTTTATATATAATTAATTAATTAAAACAAGAACCATTAAAGAATAGAAAATTAAAATAATAACAACAATAAACTAAATATAAAACACACAATAACAATTTGATAACTGAATAACTAACAACACCAAAAAAATAAGGATTAAAAAACTTAACACAACACAAGGCAAAAAAAAAAATAACAATACTAATACAATTGACAATAAAATAACTTTGTTCTATATTCTAAAGCAGGGAAATGAGTTCTCAAATGAATGCAGATATATAAAAAAAATTATCAAGTTTTTTTTTTTTTTTTTTTTTTCTTTCTATAATCTCTGTCATTAATTAAATAGCTATACCTTTACCACCAACACTCCAACTATAAGCACTTAAACTTTCTCTTCTCTTTTGAGAATTTTCTTTAAATTTATGAATATAATCACTTAATAAAATTAAATTTTCACAATCTTTTGAAGTCCAAAGTAAATGATTTCTACAAGTTTTTAAAAATTCACTTGGAAATGTAATAACAACTGGTTCCATAACTCTAATTAATGTTTTAACCATAAATTTAATTTTGTTAATTTTATTAACATTTTGATAATTATCATTTGTAATATCATTTAAAATTGATAAAACTGAACAACCAATCATAAATAAAAAGAAAGAAATTTGAAATGGATATCTATGCATATCATAATCTAATTTATAAATTTCATCTAAAATTTCAATTATATTTGTTAATGATTGTAATTGATAATCTGAAAAATCTTTAAAATTATGATTTAAATTATTCATCATTTCTAAAGAATTTTCATTTTTTAAAACAAATTGTAAAGTTAAAGTTATAAATTTTGCATATAATAAATCTAAAATTATATTTTTTTCTTTAACAATTGTTTCTTCATCTTTAATTAAATTTGGATTAATTAAAATAAATTTATTTTGAGAATTTTGATATTTTTCAATTGATAATAAAAATATTGAACAATCATTTTGTAAATTTTTAATTAATAAATTATTTAAATTTAAATCTTTTGATGATAAATTTTTAATATTCATTCTTGTTGTTACAAAATTACCAATTAATTTCCAAATTGGTATAAAACAACCATATAAACCATAAGTAACGTTATCAATTTTAATACCTTTATATCTATTTAAATCTTTTGAAGCAATTGATAATGGTTCAATAATATTTGAAGAAGTCCAAATATATTCATCTGATGGATTATAAATATTATTTGATAAAGATTCATCCATTATAATATTTTTATTAAAACAAAATGCAGTTAAATGATCTAATTGATATAAAGCCCACCAAGCTCTTCTCTTTTCTTCTTTAATTTCTTCAATTTCATCATTATTAATAATATCATTATTATGAATATTTAATAAAAGTGCAACTTCATAAGATTTTGCCCACCATTCTAAACAATCAATTGAATAAGAAATCCAAGGCATTAAAAAACCTAAATGAATAATAACCATTAAATCATCTAAAGTATAATCTTTTTCATTTTTTGGTAATAAATTTAAAATCATTTGATAAATATTTGAAGTTAAAATTTTTCTAATTGAACCAATAAAAAATTTATGTTCAATTTGAATAGCACCAGTTAATAAAATTGTTAATAAAAGATTTGATTGAGTTTTTCTTGTTGAATTAAGCATTGAAGAATGTCTTAATAAAGATAAAACTTTCCCAGTTGGAGAAAAAGAATTATCGAAATAAAATTCATAAAGTTGATCAGCAACATCAAAAGGTAATTGAATTTTAGATAATTGAGATGATAATTGATGTAAAATTGGATATTTTGATTCACCTAATTGAAAATTTGGATCAAAATTTGGTGATGGAATTAAAATTAACTTTTCTTTTTTATTATTTAAACTATTAGTTGAATTTTTTTTATTTAATGAGATTGTTGAAGAAGAATTTGATGATGAAGTAGATGATGAAGAAGGAGAGGATTCATTTGATTGTTTTAATAAATCAGATTTTCTAGGTTTTCTTCTTTTAATTTCTTTTGGATATTTATCACTAGCTCTACCTCTCTTTTTCTCTTGTCGTAGATAAGTGCAATCAATTTTCAATCTTATACAATGAGTACAAGGAGTATTACCATCACATCGTGTTCTTCTAATGTTACAACTATCACAAGCTTTTCTAATTCTTATTTTTTTCAAGTTGTTTATATCAGTTTCAGAAGTATCATTGATGTTGTTGATGTCAGTAGTTGAATTTGAAGTTGGGATTGAGTTTGATTGCTGTATAACAGTATTTTGAGCTTCTAAGGTAGTTATATTTCTAGTGTTTTCAATATTTGAAGTGATGTTTTGATTGTTGTTTACATTATGAGGTATCAGGTGAACAGCGGCTGAACTTTGAGCCAGATTGTTTGAGGCAGGGAGTTGAGATGTCATGAGTGGACAGAGCAGGGGAGGGAATAGAGTGAGGGAGAGAGAGCAGTGAGAGGACACTCTTTTTGTTGTATACAGAGAGGAAAGAGAGAGAAGTATGAGGTAAAATAATTTGCAGAGATGATAATTTACTTTTATATATCCAGTAATTTTTTTTTGTTTTGATTTTTTTCTTCCAACTAAAAAATAAGCAGAAGATTATTTAGAAGGAGGAATAAAGAGAGTGAAGATCTCCTCGGCAGAAACCTTGAGGCCAGAGAGAGCAGAAGTGGAACAAAGAGAGAGTTATGTCAGCGTGCACTTTGGTGGGTAAATTAGTCTCTGCACTGCCTCTCTGCCTGGGTCTTGGTTAGCCTCTTGGTCTCTCTGGGCGGATATATGGGCAGCGGTGTTATTTTGGCTGCCTAACTTGTAGATAAACGTTTCTGATTTTACAGGGTCTTTCTGCCTAAATGTCTTTACAGATCTTCTGCTTAGATATTTGAGTTCTATACGCTATTGCTATATACAGAGTCAACTGTACTACTACACTACTACTATCTACTATCATGTTAGGTGTTGTATGATTAGCCACTTCATAGAATTGATTTCGACCTTATTGATCTCGAATCTCTTGACAAAATTAAACAATTAATTAAAGCTATTTGAACCCGTTAATTAACCGTTAACACAAGTCTTTAACAATCAACTACTAATGGTAACGACTAACGAGGAACTTGGATGCTACAAAGCTACAAACATTAGATCAGTAGAAAACGTAGAAGCAAAAGAACCTGAGTTATCAATAATCTGCCCGTCATTTACTTCAATAGTTTCGCTAACATCAAAATAATTTACTCAACATTAATCTACAAAATTATATAACACAAATTCTTTTAATTCTTCCAATCAATGAGTAATATGTAGGTCAATAGGATAAACATATTAGCTTCATTAGGCACAAAAGACAGGCACACTTCACCGCAACCACAGTTGATTTTAAATGTTAAATCAAAAATCAAATAAACACAATCAAATATTTAAAAATAACCTATGTAACTATGTATGTATAGAAGCATAGAAATGATACTAGGATACGTCCGTGTTTGAACGTCTTTTGGTCTCATTACCTCCTAGTCTCCCAGTCTCCCCATATTCTTAAATTCTATAAGTCCTATAATAATCTTTTTAAAATTCCTTCTTCATTAAATTCTCAAATCTCATCTATTCTCTATTATAGAAATATTTGATGTATAATAATTCTATTTGCTGTAATAATGATGATGAGCCGTAGATCGTGTAATGTAGCGAGATAGTGGTAAATGCTACAATGGTAAAATGAATATTATATGTTTATTTTGTTGTTGAAATGTTGGATTTGATATTAGATTATTTGATCAATCTAATTTCTTACTTAATGTGGTAGTACATTTCGTTTCTATCTCCAATATTTACTCTATCGATAACGTGATACTTACTGTAATACTGTAATTTAAATTTTAATTAAACAACTATCCACATTTCATTTACTGATAAGAATTATCGTGTTGAGTTGTTGAGATTTCAAATCAATCAAACTTGAATCATTCTTGTGAATATTAGCGTCGAGAACTTCAATTCAATTTCTTTATACCTGGGTTGAAGGAATGATCAACTAATGAATGACTCGTGTTCTTTCGTTCAGGTCTTTCCGTTTCATCGTTAAACTATCATCTATCACCTATCAATCTATCAATTATCATGATCAAAATTTACAACCAATTATACTATGTACTATGTAGTTTGTTCTAACGTGTATTCAAGTCAGACTCTTTAGCTAAGTAATAAGAGTCCAGTATTGACTATTGAGTATTGAGTATTCACGTATTCAGTTCTCACCGTCCACTGTGTATGTCGGAGTGTATAGAATAGCTGTAACATTATGGGTATATGAACATGGTTAATTAAAATTTGCAGACGCTGGTTATATAAATTTTTCAAAATTCTGTAAATGCCATACTAAATAAATTATCGCCATACTGGAAATTGGAAAAAATTGAAAACATTTCCACTTATATACTTTCTACATATAACTCTTCTACTATAAAGCTATAAACTATAATGTTAAGGCAATTAATGGATATTCTATATGGTAAATAGTGCTCTAAACTTCATGATATAAATATAAATCTCAATATGTTCTTCAATTTCCATTATTAACAATCATACAGAATAATTGCTTAATTTTTTTTTAAAAAAACTCTTTTCAATAATTGTTGATTATTGAATTTATTGGCTATTTTAAAATTTGATCTTATATCATATATGGTTATTTAATTATTTTACCTTATAAATCATATCAAATTTTGAAATTTGTACTTCATGGATTAACTTTTTTTGTTTGAATTAACGAAAATTACTGGAACAACTCTTTTAAAAATAAAATTACATCTTTATTGTTCTCTAATCAGATTATTTTTACTATTGTCCAATTAATTTGATTGGTTACTTTGAGCTTTTGATGCTATTGTTTTATCAATTAATTAGTTCAAGACTCGAGAAACTCTTTTTTGTCATTTATCCAAATGTAGTACTTAATGTTAACTGTTAAGTGATAAGTTGAGCGAGATGCCAGATAGATGATAGGTTTGATAGTGGAAAAACTTGAGAAGATATTCCAGCTTGATATCTTCACATATGTTTACAGTGATCTAATTTCCAACGCTTAGATAGTGATACCATACATTAGTTTACAATTTGCTCTTAATGGTAGAATAAGGTGATATTAATCAAAGACCTAAACGTTCAAACGTTAGTCTACAAGACTCTAGGTGGATATATGGTTTGATGGGCTTACAACACAATAAGTAGTACTATATAACTAAATAACCTTCTACTACTATTTATAAAGGGTTTTATCGTTTTTCTTTAACTTTGTACCTTTTTAAAAATTTTTTTATATGTCAAAATTTAATTCTCTATAGTACAATGTACATACTTAAGAAAATTTTAAATTGCCTAAATAAATAAAAAATCATGAGTTTTTAAAGTTTTTCCACTGGTAATTTGAATTAATTTGAGTAGTATGTTAAAGAAACTAATTAACGAACTCATTTGGGTACAATAGCGAACATTTTGATATTCATTTATCCCCATTCATTTGTTGAAATCTAATATTGGTTTCTTTTTTTCTTTTTCATACTACCACAAAACCACAAAAACATAAAAATTATCAACAATTTTTTGGGTAATTGAAACAAATATTTGTATAATTTAGTTATGTAGTTTTGTAAATGTATTATTATTGTTTATACCTTTTTATCTATGATTAACGGATTATTATCAAAAATCGTTTATTCGTTTAATTCTTTATTTGAGTTCCTGTTAAACTTGTTAATTGTCTAAAATTCAAAATCAAATAGCTAAGTTCTAAGTCTTACTCCAAAAAGCTGCAAAGTATCTTATCTGGGGTTCCTATTAAAATCTACAACAAGTATACTTACAAGTTTTAAAATTAAACTTAACTAACCATACAGATTTCTATATTTGCGCTCTTTATAATTAATAATGTCAAATAATTATAACAAAAACAATAATAATATTGATGTTCATATTGATAGTAATACTATTAATGATTTAAATTTAAATACAAATCTATCCAATTTCAATAAATCCAATAAAATTTCAAATCTTAGAGTGAATAATAATGATCATAATAATTTTCAACAACTGAACCAATTAATTTCAAGAAATAATTCTTCAAGATTTTCTCTAAATTCAAATTCAAATCCAAATATAATTTATGATGTTGATGATGAGTATATAATATATCCTGGTGAATTATCAAGAAATAATACTAGATCACAAATAAATACCAATAATAGTTCAAATATTGATAATGAAAAATTAGAACAATATAACAATCATTCAATATTAACTCCAATTAGTAATAGTCAATTATCAAATAATGAATTATCAAACTCCAAAACTTTTTTTATAATATCTTGTGTTTCAATAATATCAATGTTAGGAATGTCAGATTTAACAGGTATAACAGTTATTCTATCTTCAATTTCTGATGAATTAGATGCTCATAAATCAATTCAATGGGCGAGGCACTGGTTGTTTAATTGTTTCAACTTTATTTAATATCATTATTGGTAGATTATCAAATATATTTAATAAAAAATCTTTATTCATATTTTCAATTCTTTCTTTATCATTTTTAGAAATTTTAATAACTTTTACTCATCATAAAATTTTATTCTATTTTTTAAGAACTCTTTGTGGTATTGGAAATGGTGGTATTTCAAGCCTATCAATGGTAATTATAGCTGATGTTTTAAAACCAAAATATAGAGGTACAGGTAATGGGATTTTAAGTTTATTCATTGGATTTGGAAGTTTTCTTGGTCCATTTATTTCAAGTGCTTTTATATCAAATGGTCATTCTAATGATTGGAGAAAATATTTCTTTTTACTTAGTGGTTTATTCTTCATTTTTGGTATTTTTAGTATTTTAATAATTCCAAGTAATAAATCTGAAAACCAATATCAAAATCAAGATAAAATTAAAAAATCAATATTTGAGAAATTTAAAACTTTTGATATAATTGGTGCATTACTAAGTTCAACTTCAATTATTCTTTTTTTAATCCCTTTAAATATAGCAGGTTTAACAGTGTCTTGGAAACATTGGATAGTAATAACTTGTTTTGTTTTAGCAATATTTACTTTATCCCTGTTCTTAATATTTGAATATTATTTATCAAAACGTAATGAAACAATGGATGATACTAAAAATGATGATGATGAAGAAGAAAATAACAATAACAAAACTTTACCAATAATGCCATTAAAACTTTTAAAATCATTCCAAATATATGGATTATTATTACAAGTCATGTTCATTAGTATAATTTATTCTTCAATGATTTATTATCTTCCTTCTTATTTTTTGATAGTTAAAGAATTTTCAATACAACAAACTCCAATTCTATTTTTACCTTTATTAATTCCAATGTCAATAGTTGGTTTAATTGGTGGATTAATTATAACTTTTATCAACAATTATAAATACCTTTTAATGTTAGGTCATACACTTTGTTTTTTAAGTTCAATTTCAATCTTTATATGTTTTAATGATCCAAAATTAAATTCAACTTTAAATATAATAATTCTTTTAATAATTAATGGAATTGGTATTGGTTTAATATTCACACCAACAACCTGTGGAATTCAAGCTCATACAAATATTAAGGAGAGATCATTAATAATTTCAATGAGAAATGTCTTTAAAACATTTGGAAATTCTTTAGGTGTAGCAATTTCATCATTAATTTATTCAAATTCTTTATTATCTGAAATGAATAAATTAGAATTAACTAGACTGGATAAAGATTATATTTTAAATAATATTAATAAGAAAGTTAATCTTTCTTATATATTTAATGGTTCAAAATTAGATGAGTTAGAAAAGATTTATGGAAATTCTTTAAAAAATGTTTTCCTCTTTTGGATTCCTTTAACTATGATTTCATTATTTTTAAGTTTTTTCATTATTGATCATGGATTAAATAGTGAAGATGAAACTATTGAAGAAATTGATACTCCTTAAAAAGTGGATAAAATGAATAAAGAAGAACAATCTAGCAAATGAATAAATTTATTGTAGTAGTTTATTATAAATAAAATTTCAAGTAACCTTTTCTTCTTCCCATAAATCTCTTTGAAATTTAAACCAATTTGGTAAATCATAATCTTTAGGTAGATCAACTTCAACAACTTCAGAATCTTTAAAACTAGAAATTTTTAAAGGATCATAAAATTTAGAATTAACTTCTTTATTATCCTTATCATTTTTTAAATCTTTTGAACCTGAACCATTAGAACTAATGTTCATAGAATTTGATCTTATTTTTTTCTTTTGTAATTCAACAACTCTCAGCAGATTCTTTGGAATTTGTGGTGATCCACTTAACATATCATCAACATTTACATCATCCATATCTTCAAGTTCTTCAGACATTCTTCTTCTATGATTTTCTATCATCTTTTTATCATTCCAATCTAAATCATGAATTGAACTATTTCTAGAAAATGAATCACCATTTAATGACATTTTGGAAGATGATTCTATAAGTTTAATCCTTATTAATTCTAAAAATGTTTCTGTAAAATAATTAGCATTTTTACCAGAGTATAATCTATATTCTGATATTATACTTGCATAATTCCATTTACAAATCTTTCTTAAAATACCAATAATACAATTTGTTTTATCTACTATTAATAGATTATAGTTTGATTTATCCAATAAATCCTTTAAAATTGTTTTTAAAGCTTTCTTATTAAAAATCATCCAGTCTTGATTATTGTTTAATTCCATATTCAGGTTTGTTGATTCTGTTTCATCTAATTCAAGTAAATTTATCTTATTCAGTTTCAAAAAACTTAATAACTTCTTAGAACGAGTTATATCACGATCCAAAATAAGAATTGATTTCAATTTTAATGTTTCTAAGAATGCAAAGTTAATTGAATCAACTCTTGAACAACGGTCTATAGAAACATATAAGGGCAAAGTTAGTACTAGAATAGCGCTGTGGCAATAAGAACTTCAAAAGACTTACAAAGACCTTCTTCAACGAATCCAAAATTATCTGGAGGTAATAGCATTGTTCAATTAGTTGTAAAGTTTGGATTTAATGGTGGTTCTGTTTTGAATTAAAAGAGTATTCAATTTAAAAGTTGATGTTTTTGAAGTTTTGGACCATGTTTTTTTTTTTTTTCTTTCTTTTCTTTGGAAAAAACCAATACAAACAACACAACACTTTCGTTTCCTAATTGGGAAGTCTAGGGGAGAAATTCTTTAAAAACTGTGTATTTTCTTCAATTTAAAAGCTTTAAACTACTTTGAAAAGTATATATTATTGGAAAATTTCTGAAATAATCTAGTAACAACTAATAAACGTACAAAATTTCTGCAAAACTCCTATTAATATCCCATTTTGAATGTTTTTCGTTGGTGATTTTCAAAAATTTTTGTCGACCAAAAAAACCAAAAAAAAAAAAAATGTCAACAACAAAAACTTTGCAATTAGAACCTATTAATTAAATTAAAAATTAAATTGAACATAACTACTGTATTTTTATCCAATTTTTAAGTTATAGATTTATCACATCATTTAACAAATAGTTCAATTTATCAATTCATTATTATTTTTAAGCATTGATTATTTTTTTGAAGTGAAGAAGAAAGGTATGTTATTTATTTATGAAGTGGCAAAAAACTAGATCTATCCATTTGGTATCTAGTAATTAACTCAATTATAACTGTTACTAACATTGATTTTTATAATCTATTTAGATTTTGAAAATAGTTTTTACCATTAATCTTTAAGATCATCATTTTTTAATCATCAATTTCCAATTTGTTTCATGGTCAACAGCTCAAACAATAAAGAAAATCAAGAAGATACAAAACAAGAAAATACAATTAATCCTATATCATCATCTTCAATTGATATCATAAAAATAGCTGCTACTCAACTTGCTGTATTTGTTACTTCTATTACTGAGAAAAACTTTGCTTACACTCATAAACGTATTCTTGATTTTTGTGAAACAGTACCTCAAATAGTTCATATCCAATTCTTAAAGAGACTTATCATCACAAGTTCATCTTTCATTAAAACAAATAAAGTTACAAATCCAACAGTAGAAAGATTAATTCAAACTTTATTAACTGATTTAATTAGTGATTCTGAATCCACTGAAATATTTCCAAAAGTTATAGAAAATCTTCAATCTGAAGTCAATTTTAAATTCACTCTTGAAGAATTTTTTAATCATTTTAAACTTGACAATTATCAATCTTTATTTTTAACTCTTTACTTTGAAGATAAAAGTCAATTAGCTGATCAAGTTTTATCCATTATCAACAACAATTCTCTTCTTGTTATTACTGAATTTTTATCACAAAAGGAAAGTTTAAATCAATCACAATTAATTTTTTTGAATAAATACCTTGAATCTTCATTAGTACCACAAGATTTAAAATCAATATTTGCTGTTAAATTATTTGCTAATAAAGTTATTCTGAATCAAGAATCATTATTAAGAAAATCATTAAAAATTATATCAATCATGACATTTGATAGCTTTTTATCTCAATTACGTCCAGATCAAGTTGTTCCAGAAATTCTTCTAAAAGAAGTATTGTCTTTACAACAAGGCGACGAGCTAAATGATGCTTTAGCCTTATTACTAGCTGAAATATTATCTCCTGGTTCTCAAGATTTAACTAAAACAGGATCAATCACTGCTTTGACTCCTCCTAATATCCCTGAAGCAGCTGCAAAAGGTTCATTATTTGGATCAATGTTACGTCAATTACCTTCTAAACCAAATTGGTCCATAATCTTTTCTTTAATTAATCACAAATTAACTACATGGAATATAACACATGCATCTTTAAGTGAACTTTTATCTGCTTTAGATGATTCAACTATTGATCATTTTTTGGAATTTGATTGGTCATTACAAATGAAAATAAGATTATTCATTACTTTGAGAAGTATGAAGTCATCAGAAGGATCTTTCGATCTATTAAGAACCAATTATTTGAAACCAATAGTTACAAACTCTGAAGTTACCAACATGAAAAATACTGTTTTATTCTTTGCCAATGTTGTTAAATTAGAACTTTCATGTATTGCAAATTCAGGTAATATTGATAATTTAGAATTCAAAAGATATTTACATCAAATTTTTGAAGATGATATAAGATTAGCTCCTGAATTGATAGCTTTAGGTGCTTTAGATTTTACTCCACAATCCTCTACTGTTGATGACCTATTAGAAAGTTTAATTGTTCATCTTTTGGATCCTAGTAATCCTCTTTATACATATATTTTAGAATCACTTGATGGCAAGAACAAATTATTTTCAATTATTACTAAAATTAGAAGAGCTAAGAAAGAAATTAATAACCAAATTATCATTTATTTAATTGAACATAGTTTATGTGATAAGTTATTAGCAGAAACTTCCTCATTTGATGAATCTTTAGGTTATGCTGTTTCACTTGACAAATTTGGTTGGAAAGGTTTTACACAATTTTTAACTAAGACTCATAAAACTTCACCAATTGTTATAGATAATATTTTAGGATACTTAAATGATCAATCATATATAGATGGAAGAAAAGAAAATCCTGTTCCTGTCACTACTAATATTCATGCTATTTATTTAATGCTAGATTTCTTGAACAAACAAGAATTATCATCTGAACAATTCCAAGATAATAAAGCACTTCAACCTCAAGTTTTCCAAGCATTCCCTCGTTTAATTAATTTTGGGTTTGGTCATGATCAAGCTATTTTAGCTAATTGCAATATTGATAATAGATTCCCAGATGCTGTTGAAAGTCAGATGAAGGCTCTTTACCAAAGAATGTATAACAAGGAAGTTGAAGTCAAAGATATTATTGATTTATTGAAGAATTTGAGAGAAAGTGATCAACCTAAAGACCAGGATGTTTTTGCTTGTATGATTCACTCTCTGCTTGATGAATATAGATTTTTCCCAGAGTATCCTCAACCAGCTTTGGCTATTACTGCTGTTCTATTTGGTAATTTAATTAGTCATGATTTAATTAGAGGTACTGCATTAACAATTGCATTAACATATATTTTAGATGCTGTTCAACAACCAAATGATTCAAACATGTTCAGATTTGCTGTTCAAGCATTATTTACTTTCATTCCTAAATTAAAAGAATATCCAAACTACTGTACTGCTCTTTCTGAAATTGAAGGTTTAAAGAACTATCCCCAATTATACAAAGTTATTATGGATGTACTTAATAAGGATTCCACACCAGTTAGAAATGATATTGTTCTAAATCAAGCTCAGCAACGTCAATTATTACAACAACAAATGGAAAAAGGTATTCGTTTATTCAAGTCTTTATCAGTTTCAGTACCAATGAATAGCTCTATTGTTCAAGAAAGTCCAAGACAAGATATTTCACAGCGTATTTTATTTCATGTTAATAACTTATCAGAAGAAACTCTGTCTGCTAAATGTGAAGAAATTAAATCCATGTTAAGTCCAAATAATTTTGAATGGTTTGCTAACTATTTAGTTCAACAAAGAGCTAAAACTGAACCAAATAATCACAAATTATACAGCTCTTTGGTAGATTTCATCGATAATCCTTTATTAGTGGATTATCTTATTTTGGTTACATTATCTCAAATTGACATGCTTTTAAATGGTAATGATGAATCCACAAATCAAAGAACATTTTTGAAGAGTCTTGGTAGTTGGTTAGGTATTATTACTGTTGCAAAGGATAAACCATTGATGTTTAGAAATATTTCTTTGAAAGATTTATTGGTTGAAGCATATGATTTAGATAAACTTCCTTTAGCAATTCCACTTGTTTGTAAGATTTTAGATCAAACAAGTCAATCATCTATTTTCAAGCTTCCAAATCCTTGGACTTTGGGTATTATGAAAGTATTATCTGAATTATATCATCAAACTAACTTGAAATTAAACCTTAAGTTTGAAATTGAAGTTTTATGTAATTCATTTAGTATTGTTATTGGTTCTATTGAACAGTCTACTATCATCAGAAACCACAGTACAGGTGGAAAGATTAATAGTGAATTTGCTGCATTAAAGATTGAGCAATCTAGACCTTTAGTGATGAACACTCAACAAATTATTGCTAGTCACTTGAATGAGCCTTCTCAAATTCTAGGTCGTGATTCTTCTATGCTTTCAATGCAAAATTTTGGTCAACAATTACCTATACAATCTCAGCAATTACTCCAAGCTCAACAACTTCAACAACAACAAGTTCAACAACAACAGCAACAACAACAAGTTCAACAACAACAGTTACAACAGCAACAACAACAAGCTCAGCAACAAGCTCAACAACAAAAACATACTTTTCAACTATCAGAAGCTATGTTCCAAAACTTATCTGGTAATACTGTATTTGTTACTCATCCAAACTTCAAAAGAATGTTTATTACAGCATTGATCAAATCTATCAGAGAAATTTTACCACCTGCTATTGAAAGGGCTGTAAGTATTGCTGTTACAACAACAAAAGCAATGGTTTTCAAAGATTTTGCTACTGAAATAGATGAAAATAAATTACGTGCTGCTGCTCATAATGTTGTTCGTCGTTTAGCTGAAGGTTTAGCTCTTGCTACTTGTCGTGATCCTCTAAAGGAGAATATTCAATCCACAATTCATACTTTTGCTGCTCAACTTTTGAATACTGAACGTTCATTATTTGAAGACTTACCACAAGCTATTAATGATAACATTGATTTAGCCTGTAGTATTATTGAAAAAGCTGCTATGGAAAAGGCTGTGCAAGAGATTGATGAAGTTCTAATAGCTTCTTTTGCTGTTCGTCGTAACCATAAAGAAACAAGAGCTGGTCAGCCATTTTATTCACAATATTTATCAAGATATTCTCTTTCTTTACCTGAACCATTAGGATTAACAGCAAATGGTGTTACTTTACAACAATTTCAAGTTTATGAGAATTTTGGCAAACAAATGTTATCTGTACCATCAATGGCAATGGCCAATCCTCAAGCTATAAACCACAACTCTGTTGATCAACAATTACCAGTTAATATTCCTAATAATTTGCAAAATCAACAAAGCCCAGCTGTTCAACCACAAAATCAACAACTTGCCCCTGAACAAACATTTAACTATGTCCAAAAATCTGTTGAAAACTTGTTAGCTATTATTGCAGAAACACCAGATGTTCATTTTGCTGATTTACCACTTGATAGTCCAATTAAAATTATTTTAACACAACTTTTTACATTAGCTGCTAGAAATTTGAGTAAAGATGCATTGATTTTAAAGATTGCTCAATTTATTGTCAATGCTTTATTTACAACTTCTGATTCAAATTTATCTGTTGAGGTCTTTGTTTTCTTACTTGAAAAGTTATGTGCAATCTCTGCTCCAACTAAAAAAGATGTTGTTTGGTGGCTAATTCATGCTTCAGATGAAAGAAAGTTCAATGTAAAGGTTGTTTTAGCTATTTTAAAGGTTGGTATCATTCAAGCTTATGAATTAGATGAAACTTTAGCTGAATGTATTGATGTTAACAATGAGAATTCAATTGACTACAGTGTCAAGTTATTGGAAGAAACTATTCTAAACTCTGATTATTTGGCATACCGTTCTGACTTTGCATTGACTATCGATGCATTAAGAAAAATTGGCAATGAATCTGAAAAGGTTAAAACTTTATTAGAATTATTGGATTCTTCTGCTTCAAAACTTTTTGAAGAGGAAATCACTTTATCTGATAGAATGGCTTATGTCTTTACAGAATGGGTTCGTTTATTACAGCATTTACCAACCAATAATAGAATTCAATCTATTTTTATTGAACAAATGGTTAAATCTGGTGTTACTGAAGATGTTTTGTTTTTCAAAAGTGCTCTGGAAATTTCTGTTAGCTTCTTTAAAGAAAGCGATCCAGCTACTGATGTGTTTTCTGCCGCTGATGCTCTTTCAAAATTAATTATTAAATTATTATTAGTTCAAGATGATGATGATTCTAACAGAGAACAATTCTTTAAAACAGTTCTTTCAATAATTTCTGTTGGTTTTGCCAAAGATCATGAAGATTCAAAGGAAAATTTCAATGAAAGACCTTACTTCAGAATATTCTCTATGATTCTTTCAGAATGGGCTACTGCTAATGATAACTCTCCAGAAGAAACTTCATTAGAATCATTCAATGAACAATTCTACATGATCTTAGCTGATTTCTTCAATTCATACCAACCATTAGCTTTCCCAGGATTTGCTTTTGCATGGATTACTTTAATTTCTCATAGAATGTTTTTACCTAAGATTCTAGAATTACAAAATTCAAAAGCACAATCCAAGTTTGTTTTGTTATTATTAGATTTATTGAAATTTGAATCCAAATATATCAAACAGAAAGACATGCCTGAAGTTATATCTGTTGTTTACAAAGGTACTTTACGTATATTTTTACTTCTACTTCATGATTTCCCAGAAGTTTTAGTTCATTACCATCATCAATTATGTTCTGAAATTCCATCATCTTACATCCAGTTAAGAAATATTGTTTTATCTGCATTCCCTGAAAATATTACAATGCCTGATCCATTTACTCAAGGTTTAAAGGTTGATAGAATTCCTGAAATTTCTGAAAGTCCTGTTATCTCATATAGTCCAATAAATGATTTGAAGAACTTGAGAAAACCAGTTGATAGTTACTTGAGAATTCCATCTGTTATGGTTTTGAAATCTATTTTAAGTGGATTAAGACAAGCACCAATTGAAGATTGTGGAATTTCTTACGATACAACTAGCTTCAATATTAAGTTGATTAACTCTTTGGTTTTATATGTTGGTATCCAAGCTGTTAGTGATAGATCACCAAATGGTCCTATCTTTAATCCAAAATCTTCATATTTCCAATTATTATCTGGTTTGATGCAAGAAGGTAATATTGAATTCCAATATCACTTGATTGAGGCTATTTGCAACCAATTAAGATATCCAAATTCTCATACACATTGGTTCAGCTATGTAATTTTACATTTCTTTGGTTCTCAATCATTATGGAATGGCAAGAAATTGGAAGTCCAAGAAGTTATTACCAGAGTTTTACTAGAAAGAATCATCTGTAACAGACCTCATCCATGGGGTTTATTAATCACATTTACTGAGTTGATAAAGAATAATGATCTAGCATTTTTTGATCTCCCTTTCACAAAAGATGCCCCTGAAGTTGAAAAAATGTTTGGTGCTCTACGTCGTCACTTTAGCGGTGTCAAATCTGCTCCTGTTGTACCAGCTTCTGCTTAATGATTATTTAATGTTTCCCTAATGATTTCATATTTATGTCCTCCTATGTATACTATTATCTTATAATTATTATCACTTTTAATTTAATATTGTAGCTTCAAGTAGAGTTGACTTTTGGTGTCCTGATGTTAATTTTAGGGTCGCGTTTTTGAAATTCTTGAATAATTGATAATGACTATAGTCAATTGTTAAAATAATACTGCATGCTATATCAATAGAATAACCAAGGAATTAGCTCCATCAAACCCAGTATCTTTAAATAAACCATCAAAGAGTTTTTTAATTGACCCCCAAAATGTCCAGTAAACATTTATACCAGAATATTCCCCAAGACGATTCAGGTAGACCATCCAATAATTCTGATGAAGAAGATGGTGATTTGAGTAACAATAACTTGGAGATGCATGATTTAGCTCAAATTGATTCTCTTGATTTTGAAACTGATGCCAATGGTATAGAAACTGATGATATAGATGATACACACGATGCAAGCCTTTTAACAGATTCATCCTTTTATCAAGAAAATTTAAATAAGTCAAATTTGAAAATGGCATTTATGAATATGGCAAATTCTATCCTTGGTGCCGGTGCTATTGGTACACCGTTTGCTATAAGAAGTTGTGGGTTACTTGGTGGTATATTGTCTCTTATATTCTTAACGATTCTTGTTGACTTTACGATAAACTTAATTGTTATTAATATGAAGTTATCAGGAAAGAAGTCATATCAAGAGACAGTAGAACATACGTTTGGTAATGTTGGTAGACTTATAATTCTTTGGGCACAAGGTTTGTTTGCCTTTGGTGGATGCATTGGTTTTTGTATTATTATAGGTGATACTATTCCTCATATATTAAGAGCATTTTTTCCTTCCTATAAGAATAGTGAAGCTTTATCATTTATTTTTGCAAGAAATTCAATCATCGTGCTGGTAACTGTTTGTGTTTCTTTCCCTCTATCTTTGAGTAAAGATATATCTAAATTAGCCAAAACAAGTGCATTAGCATTGGTGAGTATGGCTATCATCATAATAATTGTTCTAGTTGAAGGTCCTCGTTTACCATCTGAATATAGAGGTTCCCTTTCACTTCATCAAATACTTGTCACACCAAAGATATTTCAAGGTATGAGTGTTATATCTTTTGCTTTAGTCTGCCACCACAATACAAGTTTTATATACCATTCATTAAGAGATCCAACTTTAAAAAGGTTTTCGAAACTAACACATATGAGTTGTCTAGTTTCAATGGTTGCTTTATCACTGATTGGATTCGGTGGGTTTGCCATTTTTAAAGATAAAACTAAAGGTAATATCTTGAACAATTTTCCTAGTGATAATTCTGTGGTTAATATTGCTAGATTTTGTTTTGGATTAAATATGTTGACTACTTTCCCATTGGAAATTTTTGTTTTAAGAGATGTTATCAAAGATTTATTGAGGATTGAAGAGCTCAGTAATAAGCAGCATATAATTTATACCACAGTTTTAGTGTTTACAACAATGAGCATTTCTTTAGCAACATGCAATCTTGGTGCACTATTAGAACTTATTGGTGCTACTACAGCTTCAATTATGGCATATATTCTTCCACCTTTATGTACTTTGAAGATGACTTGGACTTCCAAAACTTGGAAAATGAAAATTCCTTACTATGTATCAATTGTTTTTGGGTTTTTGACAATGTTCATTGCTTCTACACAAACAATCATTAGTGCAATGAAAAATACAGATGAAGTTCATTGCCACGCTTAGAATTAATATTTAATATAGAATTACAATAATACAAAAGTTAATGCAATATTCATATTTATAAAAAATATATACCTTTTTCTGTTTATTCATCATCATCATCATCTTCACCATCTGAAATAATTTTAGTTGATCTTCTATTTATTGATTTAGATGGAATGGTTTTCATATCATTTTCTTCATCTGCGCTTGATTCAGATTCTTCATTTATATTAGATTCATTATTAGTCATGTCTTCATCAAAGTCAGAAACCTCAGATGCAGTTTTTGATAAAGCAGCTGTAGTTTGAACATGATTTGTTGTTTCTGAGTTTTCTTCAGCTTCAGATTCTTCAGAATCATTCATGAAAGAAGTTCTTGCTGGTGATTCCTTTCTTCTCTTTTCAATTGTATAATCAGATTCTAAACTCTTTCTTTTGTTAGAGTTTTCTGAAACTTTATGAACAGGTTCAACAGGTTCATCTGCTTCATCCAGTGGAATATCACTTTCTAAATCACTATCATTTACAAGTTCATTTGAAACAGGCACCGGTTCTGTTGTAGCCCCTTCAGCTGCTGTGTCTGTTCTATAATCTAATAACTGTTTACGTAGTTCAGAAGCATCAATCTTACCATTAGATTTTTCCAATAATTCACGCATTTTTCTTTCTCTTTCAAAGAACACTCTATCTGATTCCTCATCATCGTCATCATCACTTAGACTAACAAATTTAGATGACAAGTGATGACGATGTTCATCTGTTCTGGAAGTCTTCTTTTGATTATCATCTTCAATATCAGAATGCTCATAATCTGGAAGAGCTTTACCTTTACTTCTTCTTGATCTGGATTTATGAGAACGAGATCTAGGAAGTGGATCGTCATCCTCTGAATCATAATGACGTCTATGACGATGTCTTTTAGGTTTCTCTTTTTTACCTTTTGATCTTGCAATACCAATATTTGATCCATCCAATCTACCCTCACGAACAGCTAAAGTATCTTCATTATCATCACCATCAACAATCCACTGCTCTTCATCCCTGTATGTATCTGACCCATAACCATCATCATCATAATCACCATCAGCATCATCATCATAGATTCTAGAAACCACAATGTAATCATTAGCTCTTCTATCATCTTCAAAATGAACAGGTTGATTCAAATAAATCTTAACATAAGTTGAAACTCTTGTCAAAACTGTTTCATCAGCATCCTTTTTGAAAACACAATTATCTTCTGAAGTCATAGGTAAAGTAAAACCAGCAGCCAATAAAATATATCTTAATTTTGGTTCATTAATTAGTGCATTTTTATGTTTTTGATTATCAGGTTTGAGTATGAAATCTGTTACATTTGGAATAGCATTATCTTCATTTAATAACTCTGTTGGAACATCATGACCATTCTCTTGTGTTCTCTTAATAACAACTTCTTCTAAAACTTCAGAAATCCACTCAACTAGGTGCATCTTTTCATCATCAATTAATGAAGCAACAACAATTGAAACTTTTCTTTCTAGATCCATATCTTTTACAAGTGATTCAACAAATTGCATCCTTTTATTAACTTTAGAAACTTTCTTTTCTATTGGTTTCAATTCACCATGATCCATGAAATATTGTGTATCAGAGTCCAAGTTTGAAGGGAATAAAATTTCAACTAATAATGCTGGTGAATTATCTAATTTTGCTTTAAATTTTTTCATATAATAATTAAAAAAATTCTCATAATGCTTTCTTACACTTGTAGTCTTTTCTATACCATCTTCAGCTAATAATGTATGAAATAGGAATAAGAATTCTGCATTGAATAGTAATGTATGATTCTTACATACAATAAATACCATATGGAAATATTGAATAGCCTTCTTTAATAGCTTTTCATCTAACTCTCTATATCTGTTTAAAAGAGCCATATATGTTTCGATTGTTGAATAATTTGAAAATCTTGCACTATAATTTTTAAAATCAAATTCTCTTTTTCTTATAATATCCTGACCTACTCTTCTTGCATCAATATCATCATCTGGGGAAACTGAGTCAATGAGTTCTTGTTCTCTTGAAACATTTAAAGTAGCTTTAGATCTCCTTTTATTAGCTGATATCACCATCAATGGTGACTCCCCTTTAAATTCTTCTAAAATTTTGAAAGTTATTGAAACAAGATCAACGACATGTTCAACAAATAATGGTGAATGTTTTGAAGCCATCTTGGAAACATGTAGAATTAAGTCTAAATTTTCAGCTTTATGGAAAATTCTTTCTTTAATATTACTTGATATATCAATATTATCTTCATCTTTTGATTTACCCATGATAAGAGTTGATTCTAAAATTTCAGTAAAACAAATAACAACTGCATGCATTAATGACCAATCTTTTGCTTCAAGTGATTTGTCATATAATTGATGTAATAATCTAAATACTTCTTCAGTAAGAGCTTCTGTAACTAAACCATATTGAATATTTTTTGGGTCTGAACCATTTCTTGATCTTTCTGCCTTTAAAAACCATGTAATGACCAACAATAATTCAGTTGCTTCATTTGATGATGTTGAATCGCCCAAACTTGTGAATAATTTGATAACTTCACGTAATAATGTATTAAAACTTGCACCTAAGAAATCACTTATAAAGTTATTTAAAATTTCTCTACCTTCAATACCAATTGAATCATGTGTTGTAACAATACCTTTATCAGAATTATAAAGAAAAGGTTGTGATTTTTTCCAACTTTTTCTACTTTCAAAATCTCTAATAGGATTAACTTTATTTGATAATGAACTTTGACCTCTCATTGTAAATCTACCTTTACCACTATCTTTAACTTCTAAAGAAATCAATGAACCAAATTTGGAATGTCTTGTTGAAACATTACTCATTGCTCTAGCATGATTTTTCTTTTCTTTTGATAAAAGTTCAGATAATTTATCACTAACTTTTTCGCGATATAATAATTGTGAAGCTTGTTTAGTCTTAGAAGGTTCTTCACCATCTCTTTGAACAATGATTGAAGCATCAACAGGTTTAATGATATTGTAAACAAATTCCATTAATGGTAATGTTAAACCTTGTGGATCAAATTCAGATCTTAAATTTGAGGAAATAAATAAAATAAACATAAACACATCATTTTTTTTAAAAGATCTTAAAACTGCATCTAAAGATATATCATTTTTAGAAACATCACTTGGCAAATTATCTATAATTGTTCCTATTCTCTTTGTTGATGATGATTGTTTATCTTTTGAAACAACAGCTGGTTCAATTGCAACTAAATTCTTTAATAATATAACAACAATTTTAATTAATTGATTTTCTTTTTGAGTTCTATCAATTTTTAATTTTCTAATACTTGGTAAAATTAATCTAATAATTGCTTTTAAAGCTTTACCATCATACATTTGTAATAACCATTTTTTATATTGAACTTGATATTTCTTTAAAGCAAAATAATTTTCTACTTGTTGTTTATATGATTCTTCTGATAATTCTAAAGGCCAAATTAATCTACCAATAATTTCAACACATTCAAGAGCAACAGTTCTATAAAATAATGCATCACTTGATTTATTTTTAGATTTGATTTCATATTGATATAATAAAGTAATTAAAATTTTCATTAAAGAAGTTTCACCACAAGCAGTTGCAACTCTCCATGAATTTCTTAAACCATCATATCTTCTTAACCAAATCTTAATATCTTTTAAACTTTGAATACCACCAGTTAAATCTAAAATAAAATCATCTTGATATATATCTGTCTTATTACTATCTTTTGAATAATTTCTAGTACCAATATCTGATACAATAGTAGTAATCATAGATTTAACATAGATGTCTTCTGTATCATCACATTTTCTCATGATATTTTCTAAAGCCTTCTCTACAACTTGAGAACGGTTGAATCTTCTTTCTGGATCCAACAAAGTACCCATATCGTCTTGAACAGCTGTACTCATGGCTCCAAAAGTCTAAATCCAATATATCTTTATCTATTATTAGGATCAAGAAGGTCAGATTTGTATTTAGAGAGACGCGTTTCCCAAAAATTATACAAAATTTCGTGTTTTTTATTTTAAAAATTATCACGTGACTTCAAAATTGGTGTTCTGATGTTTCTGTTGCTGCTGGTGAAAGTTCAGTGGGAAGAACTGTTGTTTAGTGAATGATCAGTAGAAGAAGACATTCCGAGGTTTTAAACATGTGGTGATTAATAGTCTCATGATATGTGGATCGTTAACAATATGTCACTATTTCACACTCCGCATTAATTGATGGTTACTCTTTTGGGAATTCAATTTTATTATAATAGCAAACGATACAAGGGAATAGCCAATAGACTCAAGTATATAGTAGAAAGATATAGAGTACTGTTATGAGATTATGATTGAATATTATACAACTGTATCCGTTATTACTACTACTTTACTTTCTTTGATTGTTATACTCTACAAAGAAGCTGAAAATTTTTTAGCAAACTCCACATTATTACTCTTGTCACAAAATATCTTATTATAGAAATATTTATAGGGGTGAATAATAAGTTTCATGCCTCATTATAACAAAATTCTCGAGTTTTTAACTATGACTATTTACTAAATCCACATGTACTTCGAGTGGAGCAAACTTCAATATATTAAATCTCAAATCTATAACTATTTAAAGTTAAATAAATCTCTCTAATTTTATTTCTTGTTTAATACTCATACAACTTATTCAATTCAATTAATCAAAAAATCATTAGTAACAATGAAACATTCTTCAATCTTTTTTCCAGCTACTTTCTTATTATCTGCTACTGGCGTTTTATCTCAAGCTTTGTTAACCATCACTTTAACAAGTCCAACCACTTTACCTTATGATGAAACTGTAACGGTTACTGTTGCTGGGTTAGGTACATTGACAAGAACAATTGAATTAACTCAATCGCCAGTTAACACTTTAACTACTAGTGAAGGTATTCCAATTTCTGTTGTCTTTGTTTCTGGTTCTGAAGAGGAAGCTGATGCCAATTCTAGTTCTGGCTCTGGATCATCAAGTGAAACTTCTGATGAATCTTCAAGTGCTACTGATGCTTCATCCACTGAATCATCAAGTGAATCTGCTGCCTCTTCAACAGATGATTCCTCAAGTACTGCTTCCTCTGAATCTGGTGATAGTTCTAGTTCAAGTGCCTCTGAAACCGAATCAAGTTCAGCAACTGATTCAAGCTCAGCAACAGAATCAAGTTCTTCAACATCCAAAGAATCATCTAGTTCAAGTTCTAAAACCAGTTCTGAATCTGAATCTAGTTCAACATCTAGTTCTGAGTCAAGTTCAGCATCAAGCTCTGCTAGTGGTAACAATGCTGCTCAATTAAAGGGTACTGCTATTGGTTCAGTTGCTTTTGGTATTGTTGCTGCTTTATTATTGTAGAATAATTAATAGGACTTTTAAAACTTATGACTGATGGCTTTTATGAATATACTCGAGTTTTTAAATTTATTCTTGATGGATAATTAAATAAATACTGTCTCTTTCTACCAAAATACACTAACTATGGTTTCTATAGTCAATTTTTGTAGTTTTAATAGTTGATTCTATAGTAGTAGTGAAGTAGAAGAAAAAAAAAATAAAATCGACCACAAAAAAATAAGTACCCCAATAATAGATGACATTGAATTATATTCACAACAAACATCATATATCACAGCATACAATGTCACCTTCTACACCTTCATATGCTGATCAACCAGATAGTCCTTTGCACCCAAGTGGTGATGTTGAAACTGAGGGAATAACTGCTACCATTCCAGAGCAAGAATTAGATTTTCTAGATTTAAACCCTGAACTAACATCACGTATTAATAATAACATCAATTCAAGTGCAAATGTATCAAGTGGTAGTATATCTGAACATTATGATGATAAGAAAGATTTTGAACAAAACGTTATTCCATCCCCTATTAATCCATCTGTTGTAACACAACCACAAAGAAGATTATCATTATCTCAACAATCAAAATTTATTAATTATGTTGATGATAAATTATTAGATATTCAAAGAAAATTTGTTCAATCATTAGCAATGAAAGGTGATCAAGGTTATAAATCACTTTCTGAATTATTAATAGATTTAAAACAACTGATTAACTTTATTTGGTTATCTATTGATTCTAATCAAAATAGTACAAATATGTTTTTAAACCCTGAACAATATAAACAGTTAAACTCTACAATGTTTGGTCAAACAGAATATCTAATAAGGATTGCTAATGATTTATTAGATTATATAGTTAAAATGGATATAGTTACAAAAGAAAATGGCAATGATGCAGTTGTTCAATTGTTTAAAGTTATTGATAGTTTAGATACAAAATTTTCCAGAATAATTGATGGTGAAATACCTGGTGGACAAAGAATGAATGGAACTGAAAGAGTTAGACTAGTTGGAATAGTGGAGAGATCAAGAATTACAATTACTGAAGTATTAATGAAAGCAGATGTACATGGATTCCATTATGAAATTAGTAAGATTTATGAAAGAGTGTTGGTGAGAACTACTTGAGAAATTAATTACAATTCTGCAGATATTTATTAATTCCAAATCCATTAACTTATAACTAACATAAAATACTGTATATATCTAATAACTAATAACTAATAACTAATATCTAATATCTAATAACTAATAAAATACTATGACGTAAAAACATCCAAACCTCAGAAATTTTGCTCTCAAAAAAAAAAAAAAAAAGCCAAAAAAACACTTGTTTTCTACTGTCAAAAATCAACACTTGAAGAAACCAAATAACCAATTACATTCACTCATTTTATTTCCATCAATTTCACCAAGAACCAATTCAAATATCACACATACAACATAATTGAGTAAAGATGAGTTACGATGAGGCAATTTTCAGTATGTTTCCCACTCTTATTACCTATTCATTAGACCTTCTGTTTGGCGTCGCATTTTTTTCAAACTTCTCATAAGGGGAATTATTCATATTACTACCATAGTTTGAAGGAATATGCCTCACTAATGATTAATTATTTCAAATATAAATACTAACAATGTAACCAAATTATTTTAGGATCTGCTGAAATGTCTTTTGTACAATTATACGTACCGAATGAAGTTGCAAGAGAAACTGTTATTACATTAGGAGAAATTGGTAATGTTCATTTTCTTGATATGAATAAAGATGTTAGTGCTTTCCAAAGAAGCTTTGTAAAAGATATAAGAAGATTAGATAATACTGAACGTCAAATAAGATATTTCCAATCAGTAATAGACAAACAAAAAGATTTACCAGTTATTCCCCAAATTATTCATCAACATAATCCATATTCTGCAGTTAGTTCAAATAGTAATATGTCCACAATTGATAGTTTAGTTGAAGAAGCTGAACAAGTAGAAACAAGAGTTAAAGAATTAGATGATGCATTTGAAGAACTTAGAAAGAAAGAAAATAGATTAATAGAACATAGATATGTATTAAATAAATCAAGAGCATTTTTTACACCAACTACTCAAAATCAAGTTAGATTATCTTTAGATTCCGTTGATGATGCTCCATTATTAACTGAAGAAGATCGATTAGAACGTGGGTTTGGTGCTAATAATCATAATATTGGTCAAGCTTTTGAATTATCAAATTTAAATGATTTAGAAATGCATTACGTTATTGGTACAATTCCAAGAGCAAATATTGAAATTTTAAATAAAATTTTATGGAGAACTTTAAGAGGTAATTTATATTTTAATCATACTCTAATTGATGATCCAATTTATGATATTCAAACTGATAAAACTGTTGATAAAGATGTTTTCATTGTTTTCACTCATGGTCAAGTTTTATTAGGTAAAGTTAAAAAAATTATAGATTCTTTAAATGGTCTTGTATTTGATGACGTTAGTCAAGATTTAGAATCTTTCCAAAATGAATTACAATCCATTAATAATGAATTACATGATGTTCAAACTGTTGTAAGATCAAATCAAAGTACATTACAAGTTGAATTACATCTTGTTAGTGATAAATTACAATCTTGGAATACAGTTGTTAAAAGAGAAAAATCAGTTTATATAACATTAAATAATTTCAAAGAGAGATACCCTGGTTTGGTATGTGAAGGCTGGATCCCAACTTCTGAATTTGATTATACAGTTAATGTTATAAAGAATACACCTTCTTGTTCAGGTGCAATGTTATCTAAATTACCAACAAAATTTGGTGCTACTCCACCAACTTATCATAGAACTAATAAATTTACACAAGCTTTCCAATCCATTGTTGATGCATATGGTATTGCAAAATATCAAGAAGTTAATCCTGGTTTAGCAACAATTGTTACTTTCCCATTTATGTTTGCCATTATGTTTGGTGATCTAGGTCATGGTTTTATAGTATTTTTAGTTGGTTTAACTTTAGTTTTAAAAGAAAAATCACTTGGTCCTCAAAAGAAGGATGAAATTTTTGAAATGGCATATAATGGTCGTTATATTATTTTATTAATGGGTTTCTTTTCAATGTATACAGGTTTGTTATATAATGATATTTTTTCAAGATCAATGACTTTATTCAAATCTGGTTGGTCATGGCCAGAAAATTTCCAATTAGGTGAAACAATTGAAGCTACAAAGAGATCAGGTGTTTACCCAATTGGTTTAGATTGGGCATGGCATGGAACTGAAAATAATTTAATCTTTACAAATTCTTATAAGATGAAATTATCAATTTTAATGGGTTATGTTCATATGAGTTATAGTTTTATGTTTTCATTAGTCAATTATATCTATAGAGATTCATATATTGATATTCTTGGTAACTTCTGTGCAGGTTTAGTATTTATGCAATTAATCTTTGGTTATCTTTCATTTACAATTGTCTATAAATGGTGTGTTGATTGGATTGCTGTTGAAAAACCTGCTCCAGGTCTTTTAAATATGTTAATCAATATGTTTTTAGCACCTGGTTCTATTGATGATGAGTTATATTCTGGACAAGGTCTAATACAACAATTCTTATTATATATTGCATTATTAGCTGTTCCATGTTTATTACTTTATAAACCATTAAGATTAAAACAATTAAATAAAGAAGCTGTTGAACAAGGTTATGATAGTTATAATCATTTAGTTTATCTTGAAAAAATGAGAGAATTAGAAAATGAACATTTAGATTATAGTTTAGAAAATGATAATGATACAAGTCATGATTTTGTTATTACTCAATTTGCTGAACCTGAAGAATTTAATTTTGGTGATGTTATGATTCATCAAGTTATTCATACTATTGAATTTTGTTTAAATTGTGTTTCTCATACTGCTTCTTATTTAAGATTATGGGCTTTATCATTAGCTCATGCTCAATTATCATCTGTTTTATGGTCCATGACTATTGCTAATGCATTTGCTGATGGTCCAACTACACCATTTGGTGTTGTTAAAATTGTATTATTATTTGGTATGTGGTTTGTTCTTACTGTTTGTATTTTAGTTTTAATGGAAGGTACTTCTGCTATGCTTCATTCTTTACGTTTACATTGGGTTGAAGCCATGTCTAAGTTTTTTGAAGGTGATGGTAAAGAATATGAACCTTTTTCATTCAAACATGTTAATGATGATGATATTCAAGCTACTACAGCTTAAATCTGAATATATTATTGTTAACCAAAAAGCATACAAAAACTCTCACAAAAATTGTCATTTTATTTCCTTAAAATTATATAGAATTTGTTTGCTTAAGCAAATATTAACTTTAATCAAGAAATAATACCCTCATGTAACTATAAAATTACCAAACATTGAATTTACATTTAGATAAACATTGATTTTATGATCAACTTTTGTTATAGTTTACAAATTGTAGTATATTAATCATAAGTATTTATTATTATTATTATTCATCTATTTACACATAACATGTCCATTTATTCATTTTTTTTTTCTTCTTTGCCTAACTGCAGAATTTGATGACATCTTTTGAATGTTGAATGAATTCAGGATATTGAATAACTTGATCATAAATATTCATTCCATCTTTACCAAATTGTAAAATAATTATAATTTGACTTGCTAATATTATATCTAATAAATTTGGTTTTTCATTACCATTAAAAAAAGTTGAATTTCTTTCAATAAATACATTATAAAGATCATTTAAAGAAGATTTAAAATTTTTAAAATTTCTTTCTTTTTCAAATTGAACAGCTTTAAAAGATTTTGATGTTGTTAAAATATTTGGAATATAAGATTCAATTGAATTTTGATCAAAAAATTTAGTTATATTTAAATTTCTTAAATTAAAACCATTTCTTTTTATAATATTTGATAATAATTCATTAAGACAAAAACTATTTAAAACAAAATTATTTTGATAATCTGGATCAAATTGATACATTTTTGATTTTGTTTTTTGATCAAAATCAAATAATAGAGAAGTTATAAAATAATCATACATATTTATATCAACTAATTGAATTAACATTAAATCAATTGAAGAATAAAGATCATTATTTTTTAGAATTGAATCATGAATATAATCAAAATCTTTAACCAATCTTTTTGATTTACTTAATTTATCATCTTCAATGTAAATAGGTAAATAACAATCTTTACCATTTGCTTGATAATTTAATAAGAATAAAGAATTTGAATTTATTTTTGAATCATTTGTTGCATTAGCATTTAATATTGATTTTGGTAATTTTATACCATTTTTAATTGATAGATATAGTTCAATCATTAAACAACAAGGATCTGTTGCAAGTAATGCATCTTCATCTTCATTAATGAATATATTATAAACACCTAATTTAAAATATGTAAGTGATTTCATTGTATTTGAATAAATAAACTGTCTGTCTAATAAAGCACTCTTTGTAGCCGGAGTCATTTGATTGACAGCTGGGTATTGTACTAGAGGGAACATGTCGAATATAGTTTTCACAGGCCCTGGGACCTGCAGCAGATTGACCATTGTATGAGTTCTATTGATTTTAAATAAACGTTTGTTATGTTCATCAAACCAAATAAAAACAAAAATTCATCACAGATCCTCGGAACTCACAAAATAAAAACCGGAATTCAAATATACCGGAATTCAAAAAAACTTGGAAGTCGGAATTCAAAAAATTTCTCTAGAAAAAAAAATTAGCCACAGAAAAAAGTCAACAACAAAAAACAAAATCCATTTAAACAACAACTCCATATAACAAAAAACAAACAGATTGTTACAAACACAAACCAATTGCATACATTAGGACACACACTCTTCAACTCTTTTTTTCATTTCTTTTCTCCTTTCCCTCCTAAAACTCTTCTGATTCAGCTACTTCACAACCAGAGTTCAGAATAGTCATCTCTGTTACTTGTCCCCCTTACTTATCAGTATAGACTCATCTCAGATCTCAAAGCTCTGTATTTTTTTTAATACAAACTACAACAACAATAAATAGCATAGGTCTAGTATCAGAGCGGTCATACATCTCAACCGATATCTACACACTGACAGATCAAAGAAAAAGAATTCATACGTTTGAAGTGTTGTACCATTTTTTATTTTTATTTTTATTATAGCTAGATTTCAAACTTCTTACTCCAGATTTCAAAACACTCAACAAAAAAAAATAAACACCAACAAATTTATACAAGTGTGAATTGCTCCAACAGAAACCATTTATGTCAATTATCTTTCATTATTAAACACTATAGAATATCAAAAAGCTTTAGAAACAGACTTTAAATTAGTTGTCACTTTCAATTCAAAGTCCATCAAAAAGAATCCAGCAGAAAAAAATTTGAAAAACACAGAAAAAAATTCCAAAAAAAAAATAAAATAATTATAATTTCTTAACTTCAACATCAACAAACAATTTTATCAATATAGAAGATTCTACTAGTATTACATTCAGTGCATTCAAAGGACAAAAATTATTACATTCAATATTATAGAAAACTTGTTCCCTTCTGCTCTGCTTCATTTTTTTTTCTAATTAATTTACTTCCATAATTTATTTTTATACCGTTATTTTACAGAATTAAACACATCAACAACACTTTAAATTTAACTGCTAAGTCATCATATTTTTTTATATTTTATTATTTCAATTTTATTCATTAAACAAATTTACATTCAATTAATCAGGTATAAACAAGAACAAAAAAATTAGAAATGGCTGAAACATTTTTACATTATAATCAAGGTGGTCTGTTACATGAACGTTATATCAAACAAAATGATATCAGTGATGGTGCTTATGGTTTAGTCTCTTTGGCCCGTGATGTTCAAACTTCAAAATTAGTTGCCGTTAAATATATCTTCAAAGAAGATGATGATATTGAAAAATTAAAAGATCCAAATACTAGAGAAATTACTGCTAAAATGACTAATGGAATTTGTCAAGAAGCTATTCATGAAATTAATATTTTAACTAAATTAGGTACTCATCCAAATATCATTAAGATTGTGGATTATTTTGATTCTTTTATTATTCTTGAATATTGTGAAAAAGGTGATTTATATGAAGCTATTAAACTTAATGAAGGTCCAATCACAAGAAAAGAAATAGTTGATGTTACTCTGCAATTAATTGACGCTGTTGAATATGCTCACAGCTTAGGTATTTATCATAGAGATATTAAACCTGAAAATATTTTGATTGCAAGTGATAATTCAATTAGATTAACTGATTGGGGTTTAGCAACTACTGATCGTTATTGTACAGATTTTGGTACTGGTAGTGAACGTTATATGGCTCCTGAATTATTTGATGAACAAAATTTAGAGTATTATGATGCTTCAAAATGTGATATTTGGTCAATTGGTATTTGTTTATTAAATATTGTTTTCCATAAAAATCCTTTTACCGTTGCAAATGAACGTGATAAATCTTTTACTTATTTTGCTGGTAATAGAGAAGCTTTATTTGATATTTTCCATAACATGTCCTATGATTTATTCACTGTTTTACGTCATGCTTTAACTATTGATCCTGATAATAGAGATTTGGATATGATGAAGACTGAATTATTTAAATTACAATCTTTAACAACTGATGATGAATTTGATTCTTATGAATTATTAAGTTCAAGTAACACTACTATTAATGAAGATAGTTTCAAACATCCAGAACATCAATCATCAACTTCACCAATCCCTAAATCACATGATTACCTTGAAGTTCCTTCATCTGTTTCAAAACCAATTCAAATCAAACAAAACGATAATCATATTAGAAAAGGTAGAAAATCTTTTGCTATTATGACTCCAAATACTCATATTTCAAAACATTTTGAAGAATTTAGAAAGAATAATTATAATAGAAAAGATTTCTTTACTCCACCAACTGAATCTGGTAAATACATGAATGAAAATGCCAATAGAAGAAGAAGAAAGAGTCATAATCAACCAAATCCATTCTATAGTGCAAGAGTTCCTGGAAATAACAATGTTGGTCATAATAGTAACTCTTACACTAATAACAATTCATCATCAAAACCTTCAAACTTATATCCTATGCCAAATCTTTCAAGTTCAATCAAAGATTCAAAACCAAGAAAGAGTTCATTCAACACTCCTGGTAAATACATTCCACCAAGTTTCAGAGGTTCACCTTCTCATCCATTAATCAAATCTCCAATGCATAATTCAATCACTGTTAATGATATGGATGATCTTGATGATGATTTGTTTGTTTTAGAAGAAGTTGATTCACCTGTATTCTATGATGAAGATCATACTCATCAATCAATCGATGAACATTTAGACAATTCACATCTTGATCTGGATGATTTACAAAATGGAGTTTCAAATCTAGATTTAAATGTCAAAGTTGATGTTGACCCATCTGATGCTAATGGATATTCAAGTGATTCATCAGGTGCTCCTTCATTAGTCAATAATGAATCTATTTTAGGTGATGATTTAAGAAAAGGTTCATCCTCTACTTTAGAGAATAGAAAGAAGAAAATCAACAATAGTATTCCTCCAACTTCATCAGATTCAGATTCTTCAAGTTCAGGAACTAATTCAAAGAAGTATATCCCACCTCATCATAGAGCTAATTTTCATTCATTTTTGAATCCAGTTGAAAAGAAAGTTTATAATCCACCTCATAGAAGAAGATCATCAATCAACCATCACCAAAGTGATAATAGATACTCTGATTTCTCTAGTTCTGTCCCAACTGCTTCAAAGTCTACTTGGTTAGATGAAGATGCTGTCGAGGATGAAGATTTTGAAAATTCTGAAGCTTTCCATAAATATGCTTCAAGAGTTGGTCATCATACTGGTAACATTGGTAATAATAATCATCATCATAGTAATACTGTTCACAAACACAACAATCATCACTCTCAAACCAATCATGGATCAAGAACTAGAGTTATCACTGCAAGTGCAGGAAACTAGTATATTTGCTTTGCCAGTGGCAAAGTTTATCTTAATGAAGTTATGAATTCATTTTATTTTTTATTACCACATTTTATTTTTTTAATTTGTTCTTTTTTTTGGAGATATCTCAGAGTGAATTTATTGAGTATATCTAACATTCCTATGTTTTTTATGATTTATTCTGTTATTTTTTAGGCAATCTGTTCATTTTTTTTTATACTAATTTTTGGTTTACATTTATTTATGTCTTTGTTATCTACACACATCACATTTTTTTATTTTTTTTATTTCAGTTTCCATACATATCATATTTACATCATAATTGTCATCCAGGAAATTCTATATTTCCTATTTAATCATCATTGTTATTTTTTTATTTTAATACTTTTTTTATTTTTATTTTTTTATATGTTTTGACTCAATGAATAATTACAGTCTTCTGTCAATGTTAAATACATAGTAGTTACATCATGTAAAAGATAATATTTGTCTGTGTATATTATTTCTCATATTTATAGGAATCATTATTTATTCGTTACTCTGACAATTTATAACATTATTTTATAGAAAAATGCAAAACTAATTAGTGCAACAAACATGATTCTTAATGGTTGAACGAATTCATGAGTAGATTCATCATCTTCTTGTGTGATTTTTATCAAATTAGTAGCAAAATTATTGATTGAACTTGTATTGACCATATTGATATGATTTTCACTTTCAACTGTAATGTTTTCAAATTTACTTTCAGAAACATCTTCTTTATGGTTCATTAAATATAATAAATCATTTTCAACTTCATCAGTAACAATATTTTGAACATTGCCAAAGAAATCTGTAATTAATACATCTTTTGGATCTCTCTTAAATGAACTTGTACTTATACCAGCATGTGAATGAATATTTTCAAAAGTGTATGAATCAAAAAGATCTTGCATAGTTTTTGTAGAATTTCTTTCAATACCTTCTAAGAATTCAAGATTATAATATGTGAATCTATCAATAACTGCAACACCAATTTCAACATCACTATGATGACTATAAGAACTTTCATCCAGTTCAGATGAACCAACTGATAAAATATTTGGAGAATAAAATTTAGAGTACATGGTATTTGCTTGACAAGTATCAATCATAAAAAAGATTTCATTATATCTTTTCTTTTCATACATTTGTTCAAATGCATCAGCTATATCCCAAGAACTAATTTCTTCAGCATCTTGGAATTTTAAAAATTCATTACCACCATGACCAGTCATATAAATAAAAATGTTGGAGTTTTCATCTGTTAAAAGTCTCTTTGATCTTGGTTGTTCAGGACCCCATCTATCAGTTAATAATCTAATGAAGTTTTCAACTGTAACATCATATCCTCTATAATCAACTTCAATACTATCACCGTAAAGATCAATGGCACGGTTATGATTGTTGAATACTGAACCTGCAAAAAGATTTCTTGAATTACATGCAATATCATCACTCATCATTAGAATGATTTGAGAATCCGGAATACCTAATCTCTTAACTGTTCTGTACATACTTAGAACGTTTGCCATATGTCTATAGTTAAACCAAAATCTTGAAGTGGAGACTAAAACAGCCCAATTGTTTGTATGGCCTGAATTCTTATTGTTATTATCATTGTTTTGATTGTTTGATTCTTGTGCTAGTGCTATAAATGACAAGAATAGCGTTATTAGATACCTTATCAACATAATAGTTGTCTGTAATGTAGTTTGAATTATCCAGCACTGTGTCCTCTTCGAGTGAATGTTTGTTTGTGTGTTTTGAGTTTTTTTGTGTGCGCGTTATTGACACGTAGAATTTTATTTTTCAAAATGACAGATCAGTTTTCTTACAAATCCGGTTAAAGAATATATTTTTATTAGTTTTGTACACAAATTGTACAGTAGTTTATAAATAAGATGGATAAATAATTGAATATGATAAAAATAACTATTGATTATTAATAGATTAAAATTTAAATACCTCTATATGGATTTTTGGCTCTAATAACTTTACCAAATTTGAAAAATAAGAAGGGAATGGGTATCATTCCTAATGCTATGAAACCAATCAAACTAGCACCCCAATGGACACCTAGATTATCAAATAATTGCTTTGAAAATAATGGGAAAGAAGCTGCAAATACTGATCTTAAGAATGTATTAGCAGCAATAGCTGATGCTGCATAAATTGTATAAGTATCCACCAAATAGTTTAAACAACCTTGGAAAATTGTAATAAAACCAACACCAATGCAATAAATACCAATACAAGGAACAATCCAATGAATATCTGAAGAAGATGTCCAAGCAAATATCAAAATACCAACAGGCATTAACCATGAAATATACATCAAAAGTGGGAATCTCATTTCAGGAATAGCTTTATTACCATTTTTAATAAATGCTTTATTATATTGAGTTGACCAAATCATATTACAGAAACAACCTGCATTACATCCTAATAATAGTGCAACATTGGGTAGAGTGGAAACTGTACCTTCCCAACCTCTTGTCTTTGTAAAACTATATGGCATTGTAGTAATAATCAAATAAAAAACACCAAAAACATAACTTGCAAATAAAACAATTGTGAAAACAATTGGTGTAACTAACATAGCAAATGGTCTAACTAAATGAACACTGACAACTTCACGGAAATCAAGCTTCATCATATCATGTTTACAATGAATATTCCAATTACCTGTAGAAATTCTTAAATTTTTAGCTTCTCTTGCTAATATTGTTGGAATAAAAGTTTCATCTAATACTAGTTCACAAATTGCAAACAATGTCAATGATAATAAACCTGAAAAGTATTGAGGTATTCTCCATGCTGCATCTTTTTCTTCACTATACATTAGAAGACTTGATATTATAGGACCAGTAGTTGGACCTAAAGAAACAAAAAGAGCATAAAATCCAAAAAACACACCTCTAATACCAGGATTTGGAAATATATCAGCAAGAACACCACCAGCACTGACGATTGGAGCACCTGAAAAGAACCCTGTAAAGAATCTATAAATCATTAAACTTGGAACATTATAAGAAGTAGCAGATGCAAAACAACATAATGCTGCCATAAAGAATGGAATTAAAACACCAACTTTTCTTCCAAAGACTTCACTAATTGGTGCAAAAACCATAGGACCAAATGCAATACCCATCAAATATAGTGTTGTTGTTAAAACTGATATTTCTCTAACAATACCAAATTCATTTTTTAACAATGTAGGTAGTCTTGGAGAAGACATAGCTGTTGAATTCATTTGTGCACAAAAAGTAGTTAAACCGTATAACATTGTATGTAGTATTTTCTTCTTCATTGACCAATTACCAGGTTTCTTTGTTGATTTTTCAGTGAACGTTAGAAGACCTTCTTCATCTATTATAAAATCTGAAAAGAGGTCTTTATTCACTTCATTATTAGTTTCTTCTTCTTCGTTATCAATCATTATTTCTTTATTATGCAATGATACAGCATCTTGTTTTGTTTTAATAGAAGCAGATTCCATTATTTTATAGACAATATTTGATGTATTTATAATCTCTATCTCTTTGAGTGATTTTAGCAATGATGTATAAATATCTAGACTTTTACCGTGATGATACTTTGATTTGTAAGATAACTTTAATGCTCAAATGACCTAAAAACACACAAACGACCTGCTATTGTTTTTGCAAATGGCAATGTAATTAATGGTATAATGATTAAATAGAGTACCTAAGGTGTAAATGATGATATATAGCTGAGTTTATTCATCAATATCAGCAATGTAAAACTAGTTTAAAATGTTCAACGAGTGAGTCAAAATACTGTGGTGGATTTAAGTTTATAAATGGAAATAAAATTGTTCCGAAAAGCGGCGAGTGTGTTACTGCGATAGCGGCTGGTACTTTTTGTTAGTAGAAGTAGAATAGTAGAGGTAGTGGAGGATCAGATAGAAAGGTTAGTCATAATACTACTAGAAAGATTAATTCTATAATTGAATATTTATATGCTGATTGAGAAACACAAAAACCTATCTATATGATATATAAATATTTTTAATTAATTATAAGTCTAAACCAAAGACTTGTTTAATAGATTTACCTAATAATTCTAAACCTAATTCTAATGTTTCCTTTTCAGTAGCAGCATAAGTACCTCTGAAGAAAACTGAAGTACTTGAAGGAACACCTTCTTCTTCAACTTCGAACCAAGAACCTGGAGCAAGAATAGTTTTATTTTCAATACATTGTTCATGAACTGCTGTTTCAATAGCTATTGGATCAGAATTATATTTTGTTTTAAATTCTGGATGCTTTGTTGTATCAATTTCAATAGTGAAAAACATACCAGCTTTTGGAGTATTAATAGTAACAATATCTAATGGTAAATATTTAAAACAAGCATCAATAGCAATATCTCTCTTTATAGTATATTCTGAACGTAAAACTTTTAACCATTCTAGATAACCTTCTTGACCCCATTTATTTAAAGTAGCAACAATAATTGAACTTGAAAAACCTGATACAGTTTGAGTTGAAGTTTCATAATCTCTAATAAATCTTTCAATTAATTTTGTTTGACCTAAAATCCAACCAACTCTTGAACCTGGAGCTAAAATTTTTGAAAATGAATCTAATCTAATAACTCTACCATCAACATCATAAGTTAAAAATGAAGGAACTAAAGATTTTATAAATTCTTCATTTGATAATGTAACAGTTTCTTTTGATCTTAAAGATGGATCAACATAATCTTCTAATTGTAAGAAGTAATAAGGTTCATCTTCAATAATTAAAATATCATATTTTGAAGCAATATCATAAATTTTCTTTCTTCTTTCAGCAGGAATTGATGAACCAGTTGGATTTTGACCAGTTGGTACAGTATAAATTAATTTTGGTAATTTTTTATCTTTTGGCCAATTTGATAATTGAATTTCTAATTTTTCAGGAATAATACCATTTGAATCAATTGACATTGGAATTGTTTCAATACCTTTTGGATGAGCAGTTTCTAAAGCTGAAGCAAAAGTATATTTTTCAACTAAAATTGAATCACCTCTATCACAAAATGATCTTAAAACTGATTCCCAAGATTGAGTTGAACCAACAGTTGGAATCAAATCCCAATCATCATAAGCAATTTTATGAATTAATTTTGTATGTTCTTTAATATAATCAACTAATGGAGCAGGACCAGTAGCAGCACCATATTGTAAAGCTTTTGAAATTGGGAAAACTTTTGAATCATCTGAATCATCAATAGTAATATTTAATTCAGTTTCTGGAGTTGAATAAGCACCTAAACCACCTTCAAAAGGAACATGTCTAGTCTTACAAGAGATTGATTCCCAAGCAAAGTATTTTGGTAATGGTAAACCAGCAGCTAAGAATGCAATATCTGGTCTAGCATATTGTGAAATTTGTTTTAGTTTTGATGGTTTTCTAGATTTAGCTTCTAGTGATAGATGATGAGATAGATCTAAAGGCATGGTATTAATATTTTGTTTTTAAGGAAAGATCTATTATATTATGTAAACAATGAGTGTATTGTATAATAGAGAAGGTGTAGATCCAAAAGCAAGAGAAGAAGATGAACTGGGAACTGAGAGCACTTTATATACTTTAGACGATTTATCTGATATTAACGGTTAACAGTGGTGACTAACAAATTTTTCACTTTAGAGCCTCTTGAGTTTTGCCTTGGTTATCTTGAAAAAAATAATTAGTAGAAAGGGAAAGTTGGATCAAGCTGGTGGTTTATATAAAAAAACAGAGGTTACTCATGATCTGGGAGTTCATTGGTTGATTGATATTGAAGGTTGGAGGGTTGATGATGAGTCAAGAAAGTGTTAAATTATATCGAATTTAGGTGGCTAATGGGTGGAATAATTTTACTGCCTAAATTGGTTAATTAGCGAAATTCCTCCATTTTAACTATCTTTAAAGATAAATTAAAGTATATAAATATCAATAAATCTACAATTATTATTTTATATTTATCCCTTAAACAATTGCCCACCCTAAAAACCTTTATATTTGATTGAATTACTATTAAGATCATGTCTTCTATAAACACTTTATTGATTGGAACTGGTGGTGTTGGTACTATTGTTGCTTATGGTATCTATTATGTTAAGAAATCCACAATTTCTGTTGTTGTTCGTCGTGATTATGAAAAAGTTTCAAAAGATGGTTATGATATAGAATCTATTGATTATGGTGATATTAAAGGTTGGAAACCTGATAATATTTATTCAAATGTTGAAGAAGCTTCAAAATCAGGTATTGAATATGATTATGTTATCGTATCAACAAAGAATTTACCTGATATTACAAAGATTGAAGAATTAGTTGAACCAGTTATAACTTTAGAAAAAACTGTTATTATTTTAATGCAAAATGGATTTGATATTGGTAGACCATTTATTTCAAAATATCCAAAAAATGTTTGTATATCAGGTGTTTCACATATTGGTTCTCATAATCATAATGGTAAAATTATTCAAACACAAAATGATAAAACTTTAATTTCATATTTTGAAAATCCAAATTTATCAAAAGAATATCAAGAAAAAGTTACTCATGATTTTATTTCAATTTATTCAAATGATAAAAATAATTGTACTTATTTCCCAGATGCAAAAGCTTATAGATATAGAAAATTAGTTTATAATGGTACTTTAAATACTGTTTGTGCTTTAACATGTGTTGATAGTGGTAGATTATTAATCTCTGGTGGATTAGAAGCTATTTCCATTCCATTAATGCATGAAGTTATAAAGATTGCAAAAGCTGATGGTGTTATTTTACCAAAAGAGACTATTAATGTTGTTGTTCATGGTGATGATGGTGATTGGTTTGAACCTTCAATGTTGGTCGATGTCAAAAAGGGCAATCCAATTGAATTAGAAGTTATTTTAGGTAATTTATTAGTAGTTGCAAGAGAATTAAAAGTTGATACACCAAGACTTGATATGATTTATGAATTATTGAAAGTAGTTCAATTTAGATTAAAAGAACAAATTGGTTTAATAACTTTACCAAAAGAGAGACCAATTGATGATGTCTATTATGAATAACTCTGGAAGTTGAGAATTAATAATTATTTAAACATATACAGTATCAACATATATGAAAGATCAATGATTATATTGTATTGTAGTTTATTGACCTTATATGTAGGTATCTAATTTTTCAGGTACAATTAAGCTCAAATATTTAGCTATTCCACCACGAATTAATTAAAAAAAAAACTATATATATTCTAAATTTCAAACTGAATTCCAAGTAATGATCATAAAGTGTACTAATACAAACCCCAGTGTATTACAATATTACAATCACCTTCTCAAACTATACTATAATATTAAAACTGCTGGTAGGGGCCACACACTGTTACCCTCAAATCGGTACGCGCACACAATTATAGAATTCTCCTTTTTTAAACTTCGACGTTTGCTTGTTTACATCTGATTGTTTAGTCTCTCTTTATAAAAAATTGATTCAACAATTAAACATCAATTGATTGTGATTTTAATTGGTGCAAACGTTTTCAATTGCCCAAGATGATGAAAGGTTTCAAACAAAGGCTCTCGAGAAAGGGAAGCAGCAATGATAAAGGCTCCAATAACACTACTGGCTCTTCTGGTTCAAAGGAAACAAATTCCAGTTCAAGTTCTTCAACTAGTAGTTCAAAAAAATCATCAAAGGACGCTAAGGATAAAGATAAAAAACCATCAACAAATCAATCTTCCAAATCAACAAAATCAACACCTTCCTCTCCTTCAGCAATTGATAGAAATACACCTTCTCCTGCTTCTTCAAAAACACCAACAACACCTACCATAAATATTTCCACCCCTCCTCAACAAAAACAACAACAAACCACCAATCAACAACAACAACAAATACAACCTCAACCACAATCACCAACTACACAAAGTATACCTCTAAATCAACAACAACAATCTCCTAATGGAAACATACAATCATCTATAAATGCATCGGAGTTCACCTTACAACAACAACAACAACTTCAACAATCACCTCAATCATTCACTGGAATAAATTCTGGAATCAATCCGAATTTAATAACACCTCAATTCGATCATGAACCAATCATTCCAAAAGCATCTCATTCTTTTGAAAGATTAATGGAACAAGATATAGATTTAATAAAATCACCAAAGAGACATTCTTCATCAAGATTTACTGCTTCATCAACAACTGAAATATTACAAACTCCAGGTTTTAATGAAGTTCCAAATGATAAAAAATTAGATTTATTCTTATTAAAAATTAAACAATGTAATATTATGTTTAATTTTAATGATCCATCTGATGATTTAAAAGGTAAAGAAATTAAAAAGAATACTTTAAGTGAATTAATTGATTTTATTTCTTCAACTAGAGTTCAATTCACTGATGAATGTTATAGAGAGATTATTGGAATGTTTAAAAACAATCTGTTGAGACCTTTATCACCTCCAATAAATCCAATTGGTGAATTATATGATCCAGATGAAGATGAACCAATTAATGAAGTTTCATGGCCACATATGCAATTAACTTATGAATTCTTTTTAAGATTTATTGAAAGTCCTGATTTTAATCATACTTTAGCAAAACAATATATTGATCATGATTTTATTTTAAAATTATTAGAATTATTTGATTCTGAAGATCCAAGAGAAAGAGATTGTTTAAAAACTACTTTGCATAGAATTTATGGTAAATTTTTATCATTAAGATCTTTTATTAGAAGATCAATCAATAATATATTTTTACAATTTGTTTATGAAACTGGAAAATTTAATGGTATTGCTGAATTATTAGAAATTTTAGGTTCTATTATTAATGGTTTTGCAATTCCTTTAAAAGATGAACATAAAATCTTTTTAATTAAAGTTTTATTACCATTACATAAAGCAAGATCATTAAGTTTATATCATCCTCAACTGGCATATTGTGTTGTTCAATTTTTAGAAAAGGATCCATCTTTAACAGAAGATGTAGTGATTGGATTATTAAAGATATGGCCAAAGACAAATTCAACAAAAGAATTAATGTTTTTAAATGAAATTGAAGATATTTTTGAAATTATTGAACCATTTGAATTTATTAAAATTGAAATTCCATTATTCATTCAATTATCAAAATGTATTAAATCATCAAATTTCCAAGTATCAGAAAAAGTTTTAAGCTTTTTCCGTAATGAATATTTCTTAAACTTAATAAGTGAAAATTCAGAAGTTTTATTACCAATAATTTTCCCACCATTATTTGAAATAGCGTCAACTGCAAAGACTGGAGGTTTAGATGAAGATGCATTTGGTGAAGATTTGGATATGATGAAACCAATTGATGATGATGATATGAACCTTTATGATGATTCAAATGCTAATTGGAATAGATCAATACATTCTTTAGCATATAATGCTTTAAAGATATTTATGGATTCAAATCCAACACTTTATGATCAATGTACATTATTATACCACCAATCTATACAGGAATATAGAAATAAAGAATCACAAAGAAAAGAGAGTTGGAAGAAATTAGAGGAGTATGTTAATGAAATGAAGCAAGATAAATAATGTATGATAGAAATGAACCAATAATTTTTTTTTATAATATTAAAGATACATATGACTTGGAGGACTCTTTTGAAAGATTTAGCAAATAATGAAATAAATACCAATAAAGAAAAAATTGTCTGTACAATATGGATAGAAACATAGAACTTGGTTGATAGTTTATCAGTTAATTCACAATTGTATTGTGATGTTTAGGGTTTAAAATTCTCACCATTAGAATAATTACATTGAAGCTTCGAAAGCTTTTTTGAATGTTTGCATAAGGATATTATATAATTGAAACAAAAAAATAATAATACATACCAGGTACAACAGTAAATATATTTGTTAATTATTGTAGTAATTGGTAATTGAGGTTATGATTCGATAATTGGAGTTCGGCAGTCAACAAAAAAAATATCAACAAAAAATTCAACACGAAAAAATTAATAAACTTAGACAAACAGCAACAAGAACTCTCATATCATCAAAGATGGTTTCTGTTAAAATTACTTCCAGATCTAAGTCAATTAAATCTGACACTTACAATGTCGATTCATATGAAGAATTATTAGCTTCAATTTCAAAAGCAAACAAGATTAATTCAAACAGATTAAGATTAACTAATGCTGAAAAAAAAGTTGTCTCTGATGTTAAAGAAGGTGATGAATTATTAGCTAAAGATTTAGGTCCTCAAATTGGTTATAGATTAGTCTATTTAGTTGAATATTTTGGTCCAATTTTATTCCATTATTTAGGTTATAGATATTTCAATGAACCAAAAGAATATGATTTAATTTATAAATTAAATTTAATTCATTATATTAAGAGAGAATTTGAAAATTTAAATGTTCATTCATTCTCAAATTCTACTATGCCTTTATTCAACTTATTTAAGAATTGTGCTCATTATTGGATTTTAGGTTCATCATTATTATTAATGTATGGTAACATTGGTAACTTTGAATTACCATTTTCAATTCCAACTGATTATTTATTATATTTCTGGATCTTTTCAGAATTTTTCAATGGTGTTACACATATTCAATTAAGATTATTAGGTGATAAAACTGTTAAGAGAAATAAACCAAGAGAAGTTCCAAAGGGTGGTTTCTTTGAATTATTCATTGCTCCAAATTATACTTTTGAAATTTATGGTTGGATTTCAATCTTTTTAATGAGACCAAATATTTTCACTCTAATATTCGTTATTGTTGGTGCTTCTCAAATGTATATCTGGGCTCATCAAAAGGATAAGAAATATGGTTACACAAAGAGAGCCTTCTTAATTCCATACGTCTTTTAATTTTTAAAAAGGATTTACACAATACTATAATCTGAGAAAGAGAGTGTACATGTGGTTTAAAAATCTACAATACTAATTAGTATTGTAATCAATATTATGAAATGAATACATCTCTATTTGTATATATGCTGATTATTAATGCAATGTAGTCTCTTGTATAATATCTGATTATACTAATTTATGGTTTTTTATTTTGATGTTTGTTTGATTAATTTTATTAACTCTTTATCCTTCTCTATAGCCATTTGCTCACACTTCTTTATAGTACCACCTAAACTCAAACACCTTATTAAACAAGTCTTTGATTGTGAATCAAAATTAATACTTGTAACATATGTCAAAGCAGCGCGAATATAAATGTATGATTCTCTTGAACATCTTATTATTCCAACACTTGTTTTATTACTGAAATATTTTAACATTAATGATGATTCTACTATACCTAGTCCAAAATTTCCAAAGAGTTGTTTCACTGTTACTTTTATCATCTCTATTATTTGCTTATTTGTTATCTTTGATGGTGAATGTAATGATAATAAATGTTCATTATAACTTTCAATTGGTTCATCATCATTAACTGATGGATATAATATTTCAAATAAAATATATCTACTTTTTAGTCTGACCATTATGATTTTCGTTTTATTTTATATTTTATAATATTCTATTAGAGTAGCTTGAGTACTATTACCTTAGTTCAGATATATATATCAAGGATTAATTATTGTTGTGTTGTGATTTAAATTGTTTAGAAATTGTATAGTTGAATTTTTGTGTAATTTTTTTTTTTCAGTTTTTGGTTTGAGTCCCAAAAAGGAAATTACCTAGCTTGAATATCATCATTATGACTTTACAACTATCCAAAGAAAACATGATATCAACTAAATATACATTATATAATTATACATTATATGTATATAAAGATATCTGATATATCGCAGTATTAGAAATTTAAGTAAAATATGCAAAATTATTCATCTAAAGTAAATAATTTATAGACTAGCAAACTCATCAAAATTACTCATGAATAGACTTAACTTGTTGTTTGTTCTGAAATATCAACAATTTCTTCATTATAGGCAATATCATTGTTATTATCACCAGATTGGGTTGTTGTTGATTTATTATCCATAAAGAGTTCATGTTCTAACAAATTAGCATTATTTGCAACATCAATAGCATGTGCTATTCTTACATAAACCCAGAAACATGGTATCCAATATAAGTGACCCCAAACAAGACCATTAAGCCAAAAGAACAATCTATTATCAAAATAGAAAGGAATTTTCTGTTTAACACTTAATAATGAACCATCAACATTATTTGAATTGTTAGATTTTAATGCAAAATAAGTCTTATCCCAAAGATAATATGAAATGTTACCACATTGAAAGTATGGAACAAAAATAAATCCAAAAGGTAAAATGATCAAAGTTATTTGAGTTAATAAATCTAATGTGTAGGTGAATGGATAATAACATAATTTGTATTGGAATATTTCTCTTTTGAATAATAATGAACCATGTAAGTCATAATTTTCCAACAAATCTTCATCGGTACAAGAATTATCACAACCTTTATCATAATAGGTATTGAATGCTCTTAATTCTAATAATTGTAAATCAGGATCAAGATTTTGCATAATAAGAATACACCAATATTCAATTTGGAAAAGAACACCAATAAAACCAAAAATACCGAGTATAGGAACCATTGGAAACAACATAGTTAACAGGATATAGTATGGCATGAAGATTGTATGTCCAACAACTTGCAAAGTCATATTCAAACCAAATAGTTTTAACCAAAAGCTGGTAGGAACTTTTCTAAAAAGCTCAGCGGTATAAACAGTTTCTAATGCCTTTTTCAACAACACAGAAGCAGAGTGTTAGTAATCTTATTCATCAAGAGTAAACTGTACATGACATCCCAGTAACTGATTTTAAAAGAAGATCAAACTGGTACTGACTATTACAATTTATGCCTAAAGTTAAATATAATTGGATTGTTGGTATTTCATAATACTTTAAAAGGAGAGTTAACAGCATCTTTCAAAAGCTCTTTGTTACCTAATCTTGGAATGGTGTAGAAATCCCAGAAGTCATTTAGTTTAACCAAAGTAGAGTTTGAAATGAACATTATGGATCCAGTCTTCAACAACTATGAGAAGTATCTGTTTTGTTTTGTTACTATTAAAATATTTAAGAAGAGAAGTTGATTTGTTTTTGTTTTTTTATTTTTATGCGAGCCTTTTTTGAAATTCACTGCAAGCAAATTATCAATACTTCACTTCAAACTACCCCATGCTAATTACATAGAACTTCACAATGGATCCTCCAACAACACCACCAATACCCAAGTCTGCACCTATCCATTCATACCTATCCGATGCCACCAAAAATTTGAGAATACCCAAGACTGTAAGAACATCTAGTGGCCAGTCCTCAAGTAGTAATATACCTGGTATAAGTATATCTACACCTCCTGGGAACACAAGTAGTACTGGTGTTAATAAAAGTCATACATTAAGTCCAAATCTTGAGAGCCATTCAAATAGTACGTTGAATATTAATGATCAAGTATCACATTTTAGAAGCAAATCCTCTTCTTCCTCAGTTGATTTAATTCCAAAGAATAGATTAGTCAATAACTTCTATAATGAATCATTAACTACTTCAACTTCACTCTTACCAATAGCAAATAACAATTTGTTGAAAGTGAATACAAGTGGAACTAGTTCCAATAACAGTTCTAGTAAAAGTTCAAGTGGTAAAGGTATTACATTGAATACTTCAAATTCTTCAAGTTATATTAACCTTACTGCAAAGTCACATCCAAGTACTACAAATCTTGAAAGTTTAAATGGTTATACAAGTGATGATAATAGTTCAGTTTCTAATGTATTGATTCCAAAATTGAAAAAGTCTTCAAGTAATACTATAGATGATAAGGGAAATCCAAGTTCAAGTAATAATAACAATAATGTTAGTAACATCACTGGTGATACTGAAGATGATAATAATATAATAAAACAAAACCTTAATGATCTAATGACAAAAAATGAAAATCTAATCAAGAAACAAACAGAGACTAATAATGATGAAGTAGTTTTCAATCAGTTTAAATCAAAATTACTTAAATTAAGAAGAGATTTAAATGCTTTAATAAAGAAAAATCAACTCTTTACTGAACAATTAAGTTATAATTATCAAGAACTATTACAATCTTCTATTACAACTTCATCTTCCATACAGAATAATGATCCTTCTCTAAAATCACCAATTAATATTAAAGAGCATAAACAAATCAAAGAAAAATTAAAAATAATTAGTGATTATAAAGCTACTCTAAAGAAATCTGATAAAGATATTTCAAATTTTAAGAAAAAATTACAAGAAATTGATCAAATATTAGATACATTACAAGAGTTCAATAGTAATAGTCAAAAATCATTAAAACAAAGATTAAAATATATTTATTTCACTATGGTTATATGCTTTGTTCTAGGTACACTTTATTTAGCTATAACCTTTAAATTATTTATAAGTTCATTCTTTTAATTTCATTACATATCACATTCAAAATAAACAATAAATTAGCATTTAAACATAATTTCCAAATTCATTTCTTTCTTTTGTTGATAGAACCATTTGTATTGTTACCTGACACGTTTGAAGACGCTGTTATATTTGGTGAATAATCACTATCTTCATCATTTTCATCACTATTTGCACCTTCTCTCGACAGATGTCTGACAAATGTATTACTACTCAGACTAAATATTCTTTCTTCATCTGTAAACAGTAACTTAGACTTATTTGACTTTGAATTTGGATTATTTTGTGCATCAAAACCTTTCATTACTGATAAATCAGATAGATACAGTGTTTCTTGTTCATATATAGTTTCCTCTAAAGTCCTGATTTGTTTGTCTAGAATGCTCTTTTTCTGTAGTGCACTTCGTAGATTCTTTCTCAGACGTTCATATTCTTTTAGTTTATCAGCACTCATTGTGTGTATATGGTTATTTTGTTTTTGTTTATTTCTATAGTTTATAAGTTGGTGTTTATGTTTTTGTTCTGCTTCGCTTTTTTTTTTTCTTTCTTTACTTTAAAAAATAAGAAGGTACTCATACAATTAACTATTAGAATTTACTTTGTTACATTCAAGCACACTTATTTAACGTTATAGAGTCTCTTAGTACTGCTGGACAGTTTAATATACCACATATATCTTTTAAAGACCAACCTTTGTTCACTTACATCTACCTTAATACTCCTATTTTTTTTTCAAGAACTAATTTTAACTCAATACCCTTCACTATAAAGAATTAGAATATCATGTCCAATACTGTATCATATTTATTCCCTGATTTTAGAGGGTTAAATTCTATACCCAACATTCACTACGAAACTATAGATATAAATGGGTTTGAAAACTATATTGTTGAACAGTGGGTTTATGAAAGAAAGATTTGTTCTTTGATTACTGCATATACAGGAAATTCAAATGATATAATTAAAGTTGGTAAAATTAATCTGCCCATTGATTTATCAAATTGGAATAATGACAAATTACTGGAAATGTTTCAACAGATTATTGTTGAATCTTCTAATAACTCAAAATTAAAGAAATTTGGTAATGATGGATTTTTATTTGTTACAAGTTTATCATCTTTCCCTTCAAATCTAAATTTAGTTCCAATTCCAAATGGTTTATGTATTAATGATATCTGGGATAAATGTTTCTTGGTTAATGTTGATTTAAAAAGATTAGGATGTACTGGTAGATCTTCATTATTATTATCTGATCGTCCTTCTGATTCATCCATTGATAAGTTTTTACAAATTTATAAAACAAGTCCAAAAATTCCAATTCAGTACTCTATAAAACAAATCATTAAAATTGTTCAAATTTGTCTTGTTTATTTCAACTTATTTGACCCTTTATATGTTGATGGTCTTCTTTGTTCAAATACTGATATAATGATTAATAAATGGTGGGATTTATATGGTAACACATATTATAATCATAAAGGTTCAACTAATGGGAACGATGAATCCACAAAAATAAACGATGAAGATTATAATAATCCATTTTCTGCAACTTCTTTCAGTGCAATTATTGGTCTTATAATTAATTGTTTCTTAAGATTGTCACAAATTGGATTTGATTTACCAAAAGAACCATTTCATTATCCATATTTTAAAGCATTAATAACAAAATTTCAAAAACAATACAGTGGAAATGTTACTGGTTATTTAGATCCTTTAACTTTAAATAAGTTATTCAGTTTAAGTTCTAAAATCTCAAATTCAGATATTTCAAAATTCAAAAAAGTTGTTAAATCAAGAGTCAATGATCATTTGTCTTTAACAAGTTTATACAAAAAGAAGGTTTCAATGGAACAACTGATACATGAATCTTTAACTTTAGACCTTGATAAACTAATTGAATCTTCTTGTAATGTTTCACCAACATTAGAATATTTATTCCATGGTAAAGGTAATCCAAAAGATTTGAAAGATTTTAGTTATTGTGCAACTTCACATCATTCAACCACAGAAGAAGCCAGCTATTTCAATATGGACAATGGACTTTTAAATAATGATATTTTTGAATCTAGTTACAACAATCTAGTAAACTCATTACCTCAAAGTTATACAATGTCAAAGAAAAACAAAAATAGATCATATAGTGCAAGTACAAATGGTGATAGTAATGAAATTTCCACAAAGAAATTACTTCCACCTATTAAAACTTCTTCAAGCTCTGTTTTAAATATGGATCATGCATTCTCATATATGGATAGTGAATCTTATATGAATAAACGTCCATCTTCAGTTCAGATCCCACAATTACAAACACGTCAATTTTCAGATGCAAGTGATATGGCATCTTCTTTAAATTATATTAATGATAATAATTTTGATCAACATAGTCATCAGTTATTACATAGCCATAGTAAGAGTAATAGTGAACAGCTTGAATTAACTCTTGGAAAAAGTGGATCTCATAATGATGAAAGTATGTATGATCCATTATATAATGGTGAATTTGATGGTAATTATTTGGATCATAGTTATAGCGGTGACATGTACAGTGAAAATCCAGAGTTAACATATAGCAACACAAATGATACAAATAATGATATTTATAAAGATTTTGAGCATGAATTGAGAAGAAGATCATCATATCCTTATATTGCAACTGAAATGAATCTTGATCAATTAGAATATGAAAATCATCCAATGAATTTATTTTCTACAATTGAAGGATCAACTATTTTAAAAAGATCAAAAAGTTTTTCACTATTAGAAGATTATTTTATTGATGTTAATTCATGTTCAGAAAATAAGAATGATATGTTATGTCCAATATTATTAGCTAAAAAAGTTAAACATACAAATTTAATTCAATTAAAATCTAGAATTGATTATGAAGATTTTCAAAATAATATCAAACCTGATTCATATGATAATTTCTTAAATGTTGAAAATAATAAATTATACAATTTCCAAAATCAAACATTGCAATCAAAGTTTAAAAAATATGAATTTCAATTTCAAAATTATCAAAGATTACTTAATAAGTATGAAGATATTAATGCAATTTTGGCAAAATCAGATTATGAAATTCAAATTTTATCAACAAGAATTAGAGATAATACAGATTCAATAAATCAATTCAAATTAAAGCTTGAAGATTTGGAAAAATCTTTAACTGATTCAAAGCTATTCCAACAATCACACTCAACAATGGAGGAGAAAAAGAGACAACAAGCAGAATTATTATGTGAATCAATCAAGGAAAACAATAATGTTGAGTATTGTTGGTATCAAATATCCAGTAAATTAGATCTTGAAAGAGTGAAAAAGATCTGGGCTAAGTTTGATCCAAGTTTTGGTTGGGCTAATTGGATGTATTGTAAACTAACATCTGCATTTGCAAAAGATCCTGAACTTTGTAAGGAGCGTGAGATGTTATCAAGTCCAGATGATTGCTTGACCAGTTGTGCTTCAATATCAGATAGTAGTATTATTTCAAAGACAAAGGCACTATAGGCACATTCATATGGATATACAAATAATAATGACCAAATAAATAAAATTTATGATAGTAAATGTTGAAATGTAGTTCAGTGGTGTTGTGATGTTTAGTTTCTAGTAGTTTTTTTTTTTTCAACGAACAATTTTTTTTTGAAGAGAAAATCTTAATACTCATCATCCAATAGTTAGCGAATCACACTGGTCTATTGATATTTACATCATTGAAAGTTACTATAGGGAAACTTTCATAGCATTTAACTATTTATCATTTTAAAAGTGTATGTTCAAGAGATCATTTATTAATATTTTCAAAAGAACAATGTCATCAACCACTCCTGAACAAGTAGCTAAAGAAATTCCTCAAGCAGCTAAAGCTTCATCAGCTAAGGCCAAACCACAACAGTTTCAATTAAAAACACCAAAAGGTACCAAGGATTGGGCTGATAAAGATATGGTTATCAGAGAAGCTATCTTCAACCATCTTTCAAGTTTATTCAAACGTCATGGTGGTGTTACTATTGATACCCCAGTCTTTGAATTACGTGAAGTCTTAACTGGTAAGTATGGTGAAGATTCAAAATTAATCTATAACTTAGAAGATCAAGGTGGTGAAATTTGTTCATTACGTTATGATTTAACTGTTCCATTTGCAAGATTTGTTGCTATGAACAATATTCAAAACATCAAAAGATATCATATTGCGAAAGTTTATAGAAGAGATCAACCTGCTATGACTAAAGGTAGAATGAGAGAATTTTACCAATGTGATTTTGATGTTGCTGGTTCATATGATAAAATGGTTCCAGATGCTGAATGTTTAGCTCTTTTAGTTGAAGGTTTAACCGGTATGGGTATAAATGATTTCAAAGTTAAATTAAATCACAGAAAAATCTTAGATGGTTTATTCAAAGTTTGTGGTGTTAGTGATGAAGATGTCAGAAAAATCTCAAGTGCTGTTGACAAATTAGATAAAGCTCCATGGGAAGAAGTCAAGAGAGAAATGGTTGAAGATAAAGGTCAATCAGTTGAAGTTGCTGATAAAATCGGTGAATATGTTAAATTAAGTGGTTCATTAGAAGAAGTTTTAGCTATTTTAAACACCAAGGAAGAATTATTACAAAATGAAGATGCTAAACAAGGTTTAGAAGATATGGGTATCTTATTAAATTACTTAAAGGCATTTGAAATTGAAAATTATATTTCATTTGATCTTTCATTAGCTAGAGGTTTAGATTATTACACTGGTTTAATTTATGAAGCTGTTACAGCTCAATCAAAAGCACCAGAAAATGCTGCTGAAATTAAGAAGAAGAAGAAGAAATCTGATGATGATGATGCTTCTGAATATGTCGGTGTTGGTTCTATTGCTGCTGGTGGTAGATATGATAACTTAGTTAACATGTTTGCTAGTGCAACTGGTAAAAAGAATGTTTCAATTCCATGTGTTGGTATTTCTTTCGGTGTTGAAAGAATCTTTTCTTTAATTAAAGCCAGAGAAACTGAAAGCAATAAAATCAAACCAACTGCTACCCAAGTATTTATAATGGCATTCGGTGGTGGTCCAGATTGGACTGGTTATTTACCAGAAAGAATGACAATTGCTAAGAAATTATGGAGTAATAATATTGAATCTGAATACGTATACAAAGTTAAAGCTAACCCAAGAAAACAATTCGATGCTGCTGAAAAATCAGGTGCTTCAGTTGCTGTTATCTTAGGTAAAGAAGAATATCTTGAAGGTAAATTAAGAGTTAAGAGATTAGGTCCAGAATTTGCTGATGATGATGGTGAAGTTATTCCAATTGAAGATGTTGTTGAAAAAGTCCAACAAAAATTAAGTGAAGTCAATGGTGATGAAGGTTTAAATGATGTTACTCGTTTATTAAAAGGTTTATAATTAATCTCTGAATAACTTATCATATCATACCATGCTCATTTGTTGTTTTGATTTTAAAGCCTTATGTATAGAATTTATAATTAATATCATTATCTAGCTTATAATCGGTATACAAGAACTTGTAGTTAAATATCATTAATACTTTTTTTTGATTAAATATATACACATTAAAATTAAATAAAGACACAATTTTGTTAAACTTTTAAAGTTTTTATTCTTTCTCATAAAAACGTTTCATTTTGTACACACACTAACCTTAAATCAACCAACAATTACTATTATTACTTTTTTCAAGTTAAAAAAAAGATCCATTCATCATCACAATCATTAAAATTTAAAAAAACTAGATAAAGAAGATTTTCACCAGTGTCCACCTTGTTCTTCACCACTTTCAGACCAGTCACCTGCTAAACCTAATTTTGGTTTTTTAATTACAGGTTGTTCATTAGAATCACCTTTATTCTTTGAAGATTTGAAATTACTACTCAATATAGAGGATGATAATATTCTTTTACCCCAATTACCAGCAGCAGGGTCACCAGTTTCATCTCTACATTGTTTTAAGAATGGGATCAGAGATGTACCACCAGTACCTTTTTGTTCTTCTTTACCTGCACTTTTTGATAAACCTGATCTTAAAGTATTTGAAGAACCTGCACTTTTGAATTTTTTAGCTTGTAAAATAATATATCTTGTAACAATTTGAATATGTTTATCTCTAAAAGCTTTTAACATACCTAAACAAGCATCATAACTTAATGTTAATTCAGGATTTTTAGTTTCTTCAACAAATTCTTTAATATTTGCAACTTGTTGTAAATGATTTAAAAATCTTTGATGAGGACCTGGCATATATGTTTTCATTTCATTCATAAAATTATTTTGACCAGAATTTGCAGAAATTGATTTTGAATCTTTTGATTGATTTGGTCTTTGACCAGTTGGAAAATGTTCAACATTTAATAAAATATCTAAAGTTTGAATTAAAGAAGATTGAGCATTTGAACCACCACAATATTGTCTATATTCAGTTTCATCACCATATCTTAAACCTTTTGGTAAACCGGCATCAGCCATATTTTTCCAACCTGCTAAATAAGGTCTAATTCTATAATAAAAGGCATGTGGATCACACATTTCTTCCATTCTCATTAAAACTGAACCTAATTTATCAATTGATTCAGCTAATTTTTGTAAATTTTTAATAACTTGATCAACATTGTTTTCTCTAACAGATTTAATTGCATCCAGACCATCAGTAATACAATGAGCACCCATTTTTTCAAAATAAACACTAACTAAATAAAACCAACTTTCATCAATAGAACCAGTATAAGTATTAATAGTTGTTAAATTTTCAAGATCCCAATCATCAGTGTTTTCATCTTTAGCATCAACAGGTAAGATATGTTTGAAGTTCCAAAGAACGACACTAGCATATGTAGCAACTGGTGGTAATTCTAAGATTTTACTAACTTCTAATAGCGGAAGCGCTAAAGGTTTTGGTAAAACATCAGTTGGGACATCAACGTTCCAAACGTAAGCATGAGTTAAAAAGGATAGTAGAGAATAAGCTCTTCTTAGAGATCTTTTATCATCTTTGATACTTTCAACAGTCAATATTGGTAATTTTTCAACTTGACTTCTAATTCTCTTGGTTAAAATTAATGATGGTAATACATCAGCTAATCTCTCCCAAGGTTCAAAATAGCTGTCTTGTAGTCTTGAAAGGGGGATTTCACTTGGAAGGAACCCAGTCTTTGGGGACACATCATAATCCTCTAATACAGGGAGTTCTAACATTGCTATATGATTAGTTGTTTGGACCTTTAAGTGGTTTATCGAGAGAAATAAGGTGATTTAAGTGATTAGTAAATAAAATCTTAAGAAAAAAATAGAACAAAAAAAAAAGAAAAAAGGCTTAAACATCTGGACACCACATCACGTGTTAAATGGCTACACGGTTGCTCGGGGTAACTGTAAACATGTCGCCACAAAATAAACCTATTGGTCCGGCCACTAATAAATATCTTTCTACTATTTGTATTTTGTAACACTTTATTTGATGAGTTAAATAGAGAGTTTGTTATATATCGTTTCTACTTTCTAGTACTTTAACAGGTCACTGGGATTTCAGTTTGAGAATTGAGTTGATCTTATGTGTATGCTTATATCATCAATAATATGATCTCTCTGTCGTAGTATTAACAATGTAGCTGCATTTAATTAGCGCTACATATTAAAGATAAGGGATCATAGTAATAACTAATAATAAACACATCTACTCCGAATGATTCACTGGTTTTGTGTCCATATTGCTCATTAACTTGTGCTGGAATATTTGGAATATTATTCCACTTCAATAGACCCAAATACTAAATCATAAACAGGAGCAACAACAGTAAAAAAATTTATAGAATCAGAAGATTAATTACTTTGTACGTTCCTTATATAACTAGATGCAACTCCATGATTTTTATACTAGAAAAAAAAAATTAGTTGACCATTACAATTTACAACTTTACAACATTTTGACTTTCATTACAACTATAGCTTTGTGATATACACTATTCCTTAATAATGCCATCAACATCACATCTACAAGCTCCATTACCTACAAGAAGTTCTTTTGAACTTTTAAACACTACCGAAAGTGATAAGTCTTCAGATTATTTAACAATAGTGAGACCACCTGAAGCTTCAAAAACTCCAGAACCAACTAGTCATATTTTCTTACCTGATAATTTAAGAAGAAGATCAAGTACAAATTATCAATCTGCATTACTTAGTGATAATTTACAGAATGTTTCTTTTAATCAGTTGAATGCTTCTCATCATAAACCAACAGAAGTTGATATTGAAGTTGATCCCTTAAAATCAACTAACAGCAATGTTGCAAATACCATAACAAATAATAATACTAATCAACAAATACAGAATGAAATATTAAAAACAAATGAATCACAATCTCCAAGTAATATATCACCAAATAAAATTGAAGAAGAAACACATTGGCAACCAGGTTTTAGTAAAAGATGGTTACAAAGATCTTCAATGAACTCCTTAACAGATGATCCAAATGAATTAGAAAAATCAAGATCTTTTAGTGTTCAATATCAAGGATCAATATCAGTACCACCAAGTGAAGAAAGAACAAGTATTGATGAAATAGCACCAGAAGATGAAATTGTTAAAAAACCTGAAGAAACTAAACATGAACCTGAATTATTTCCATTTGCCAAAAGATTACCAAAATTTCCAAGTTTTAATTATTCAGATTATAAAAGAAGATTATCACATATTGGTCGTGAAGATTGAATTATTATTGAAATTCAACTAAAGAAATATTAATACATTAACACATTAACACCAAAAAGTATGCTTTTTAAATATAACATGAAAACACATTTGATAAAAAGTAAAACTGAATTCAAAGTTTATGATTATGATTATTATGATAACCTTAATACAAGTTAATACTACTGATACTACTAATAATATTTATGAATATATGATTACACTGGATTGAACATCTTCTTTATACTAGATTTATTGTAGTCTGATAATTCAATTTTAATATTTAGAAAGATTTTTATAGTATTACAATCAGTTTTACGATATTAGATATTAATATTTGAAATTAGTTAATATTATTTCACCAATTCTGTATTACGATTTCTGGGGAGAATATTCCAATCTTCAATCTTGTAATCATAATACCAAAATTTAGAGGTTACACAAAACCACTAATTTCTTTATTGATGAAATACCAAATCCCATAGAGATCTGACAGTAACAACAACTCTAAATTCAACATATGTGACATGTGGTTTAATATGGTTAGCCTCCCTGTTGTAATAGATTAGGTTTACCAATTATAACAGACCAAATAGAAGAATAGAAGGTACACTATTAATTTACCTGTAACTTGTAACTTCATTAACATGTCATGAGAAAAGTAATTTTTATATAACCGATAATTAAAAGGACACAACTCACAAGATCATCCCCCTTGTTTAACACTTTGAATATCTTCTGAAAGCCTAGTGTATATTGAACTCTTTATATACAGATTGTAGTATTCTATACCAACTACTACCAAATGCTGTTTCTATGAAGTATGATTCCCTTCAAACTTCTACGGTTTACTTTTTACATTTACAAGATGAGCTGGAAAAACAGAGAAGTAGAAAGAGAAATTTTTACTGATCAAAATGAGTAAATGAGTGCGCGTCAACCCGACAGAAAGCTGCATATCAGTCACTACATAACTCAACATAAAAATAGCTAGCGTCATGCAAAAGTATGCAACATGCCAATTAAAGATTGCAGACAAATAACAAAAAGTCTCCAATTGTCTGATGTCTGGATGTTTACCCTTTCCGCCTCAAATGTTTTTCTTCAATTCCGAGGATGTAGTTAGTCTAGGTCGGAAATAGAGATGGCTGGTTCACTATAAAAAAAAGCCATCAACAAAATTTTGATGTAGCTGGATACTTTCTTAAAACATCAAATAATGCTGGATCAGCTATCAAAATAATTAGTAGATCAAGCTATATCAAACCATCAACAATCAACACCTCATTTTAGATCTCATTGTTCTTGTCTCATTGCTGGCTTTCTAAAAATACAAACACCTTACTCATGTTTTCATACAACTATCCAGCATGGCTCATCACTTAAGATCTGATCTATAAATTACTCTCATCTTGCCGCTGAGATCAACAACTTTTTTTGTTTATAATTCTAGAAATCAAAAAACTATTCACTCATTTTCAATTCATTTGTTTACTTGTTTGTTTACTTTTCAAACTTCAAGTTATTAACCGCTGTATTCATTCTTTCATATATAAACAGAAGAGTTCCCTCCAACTTTATCTTCATTCTTTAAAACCTTCTTGTTTCTTAATCAAACAGCCAAAAGTCATTAATCTCAATATTTTGATTTGTGTTTTCATTATAGATCCATTCTTTATTCATATTTAATCAAATCAATTCAAATAAAGGTTCAATCAATATGAGATTCATCAATCCTTTATTATTCTCAAATTCAGCTCTTGCTGCTGTTGCTGTCATTACAAATTATATCAGCGGCTCAGAAACTACAACTCTTACTTTATTAGCTAAAAGAGATATCACTACAACTCTTACTGCTGTTCTTGAATCAGATTATGTTGAAACTCTGTCCTTAGATAGTACAACTGAAACTGTTGGTGTTCCTTATGTTAGTGCTACAACTATTGGTGTTACCTCATGTTCTAGTGATGGTTGTGATACCTCTTCTATAACTACTGGTGTCACTGTTACAACTGTTACTTCTAGTGGTATAGTCACTGCTTATACAACTTATTGTCCTTTAACTGATTCTACAGCTACTGATAGCTCTGCTTCCCAAAATATTGTTTATTCAACTTCTTATAAAACTGTTTATGCTGGTCAATCTGATGATTCTACTACTACTACTACTACTACTACTACTTCTTCAAGTTCTATTTCTACATCAGCTTCAGTCAAAACCACAAGAACTTTAGTTCCAGCTTCAATTGTTTATGGTACAACAGAATCAACAAGTTCAAGTTCAAGTTCAACCAGTTCAACAAAAACTAAAGCTACAACAACTTTAAGTTTAGTTCAACAATCTGATGTTACTGCTTTACCAACAAGTGCTGTTGCAGATACTCTTTCTTCATCAACTACTACTTCTACAATTTTTTCTGCTTCCACAAGTCCAACTACAACTGCTGGTACTGTTTCAATTGCTAGTATAACAACTACTTCACAACCTCTTGTTACTGCAACTGTTTCAACTGTTTCTCAATCAACAACTATTACAACATCAACTTTATCTGAATCAGTTACTATTTCACAAACCACTTCTTCATCAGCTTCTGCTTCATCAGCTGCTACTTATGATTTATTCTCTGTTATTGATACTGTTGCTCCACCTTCAGTTTTTACTAGAGCTGAATTACCATTAGATATTTTAGATGGTGTTTCAAATGATGGTCCTTTTGAAACTAATAAGTTCTATGCTAATTTAATTTTAGATGATCAAGATTTAACTTCATTCATTTATCCATATTCAGGTTGGAAATATGTTGGTGATTACTATGGTTTTGCAATCTCTCATACTACTTCTTCACAATACGTTTATGGTAATTATGATGATGATGGAAATGCAGAATACTATTTAAACCCAACTGGTGTTGCTTCTATGATTATTTCTGCTAGTGAATTTGGTGATGATGCTTTCTACATGGATGTCAGTGAAATGGAAGCTATGTCTGTCTTAACCACTTTCTATGCAGATGAAAGTTCTTCAACAACTAATTATCTTGATGTTCCTTTAGTTCAAGGTATGGGTTTTGTCTCAGGTATTTATCATGGTAGTTTAACATGTTTAATTAACTCTGGTGTTGGTTTCAGTACCATTGTTGCTGAAGATTCTTCCACTCTTAATGACAATACTATCAAATACCGTGTTACTTTATTCAATGACATTGACTGGTTAGTTTACTTAACTTTCCCAGATTCTTCTTTAGTTGATTCATTTGATTTAAGTATTGTTGATTCTTATAACATTGAAGCTTCACAAAGTGTTGATGGTTTAATTGTTCAAATTGCTGTTTCTCCAGATGAAGATGTTACTTATTATGATCAAGCTTCTGGTATGTACCCAACTACTGCTTGGGTTCAAGGTACTACTGATGGTTCTGTTGCTGATTATTCATTTGTTTATTCAACTGAAGGTTCTTCAATTTCAGGTACTACAATCATTTTTGCTTTACCACATCATTTACCAATCTTAACTGAAGCTACTACTTCAACTGCTACTGGTATTTCTTTACAATCAACAACAAAAGGTTTAATGTATGCTTACTTATCAAATGCATTAACTTTCCAACAAGATTTAAACACTGAAGTTCAATGGTTACCATGGAGTTCTCAATTAGGTTCAAATTCTTTAACTTACTCATCTGAACAATTACAATTATTAGCTTCTGTTGCCAATGATGAATTATCTGTTGATATTTCTTCTGCTGTCTCTGGTTTATCTAACTACTATGCTGGTAAAGTTCTTGATAAATATGCTTATATTTTACTTACTGTTGATGAAATTATTGGTGATTCTGATGTTGCCCAATCTGCTTTAACTAATTTAAAAGATGCATTTGATATTTACTTAGAAAATACTCAAACACTTTATCCATTTATTTATGATACCAGATATGGTGGTGTTACTTCATCAGCTGCTCAAGATGGTGATACTTCATTAGATTTTGGTGCTCCATACTACAATGATCATCATTTCCATTATGGTTATTTCATTCATTGTGCTGCTGTTATTGGTAAAATTGATACTAAATATGGTGGTGATTGGGTTTCAACCAACAAAGACTGGGTTAATTCATTGGTTAGAGATGTTGCTAATCCATCAGTTTCAGATTCTTATTTCCCTGTTTCAAGAATGTTTGATTGGTTTAATGGTCATTCATGGGCTGCTGGTTTATTCAGTGCTGCTGATGGTAAAAATGAAGAATCATCTTCTGAAGATTATAACTTTGCTTATGGTATGAAATTATGGGGTCAAGTTATTGGTGATTCTTCAATGGAATCTAGAGGTGATTTGATGATTAGTATTATGAGTGCTTCAATGAATTCTTATTTCTTATATTCAGATGATAATGAAATTGAACCAAGTGCTATTATTGGTAATAAAGTTAGTGGTATTTTATTTGATAACAAGATTGATCATACTACTTATTTCGGTACCAACACTGAATATATTCAAGGTATTCATATGTTACCAATTACACCAGCTTCATCCGTTGTTAGAGGTACTACATTTGTTGAACAAGAATGGGAAGAAGTTATTTCTTCAATCATTGATTCTGTTGATAGTGGTTGGACTGGTATTTTAAGATTAAACCAAGCTTTATATGATGCTGAAACCTCATATTCATTCTTCTCACAAGATGATTTTAGTTCTGATTGGTTAGATGATGGTCAAAGTAGAACTTGGTGTTTAGCTTTCAGTGGTGGTTTATACAATTCAATTTAAACTAATTCTACAAAATTATTGCATTATTGATTAAAAAATTACTATAATTAATCAATTCTTATATTTCAATTCAATTCATTTTAATAATTAATTTATTATTATTATTCCCTATTTTTATACTACTTTTTTTTACTTTTGCTTTATACCTTTCAAAAAGTTAGGTATTTATTTAATGATTTTTTATTTTTTGAAGTTTTGTTCCCATTTTTATGTTTATTTTACATTTTAGCTCTTATTTTTGTTTGCATATAAATTTTATATAAATTTCTTTTATATTAATGATTAATTTTTTAATTTTAAATATTTTACAAATTGTAGATTCAAATTTAAAAGATTTTATTCAATCTATAAAGTTCTATTTAGTTAAATGTTTTTGAATTTGATGTAAATAATATTTAAAATAAAGTCCATGACCAACTTTTAACCCATCTTTATTAAGATTAATCCAATTATTACAATCAGAACACTTTGTAAATATTCTTTTAATACCATCTCTTTCAACTATTGTCATTGTTTGAATAGGTTCTTTAACTAAATCTTTTATTTTCAATTTTTTATTTGATTTATTATTAGTAGTTAATTTATCAAATAGAACACCATGACTTAAAGATAAATGATTCTGAAATTGATTATTCTTGGATTTAAAGAGCCAAATATTACCTTTACATAATCTGCAAAGAACAAGTTTTTCTTTAACTTCATTATTAGTACCATTATTATTATTATTGTTATTAAATTTTGAATATTTATAAGTGGTTAACCAATCTATTTCATCTTTTGATAATTCAGAAATATAAGATGTTGAAGGACATGATTTATTACAAAATATTTGAACTTTTGGAATTTCATTTTCTTGTAATATATTTTTGTTTTGTAAACCAAAATTTGGATTATGTGTATAAACTTTTCTAGTTGTTGGATTATTTTCAATTATTATAGCGCCAAAATTTTGAACTTTCAACATATGATTTGAAATAACTATTTCCTTAAATTCATCTAAATCTTCTTCTTTTGTTGTACTTACAAAAGTATTTTCATTTAGATTAGATTTTTCATCTTTATTTGACTTTTCTATAATAACATTATCAATACAAGAAGAATCATTCATCAGCTTTTTATCAATAAAATTCAAATTATCTTGATTATTTTGAATTTGTGAATCTATATTATTCAGTATTATTGGTTTGTTATGAACATTTGAAGAACCTAATATCTTAAGATTTTTTGAAGATGTTGATGTGTTAGTTTTTCTTAATTTATTTTCTTTATCTTCTAACAGTTGAACTTTAAGATTTTGATTTGATTTAACAGATTTAATGTTTTTCTCCTTTGATTTTGAGTTGAGGTTTGTTGTTATTGAATCCTTTGATGTGGTTTGAACTCTTGTATTAATGCTTTCAATGTTATTTGTTAATTTTAACTCATCTAATTCAACATCTGTATTTGAAATAATTTTCAATAAATATTTATCTGGTGTATCATCAATTTGATCTAAATCAGTAGAAGTATCAGAATAATCATCTTTATTACCCCTTAAATTCAAAGTTCCTTCTTTATCTTGTTCATCAAGTTGTTTAATTGTTTTTGAAGTTGAATTATAATTGAGATCAATATCATCAATATTTAAAATTGATTCATAAATATTTGGAGGAAGATTTTCAATATTTTCAAAATAATAAACAACATCAGAATTGAATAACCTTGTATCAACATCTTCAAAATTGGTTAATATATCTTTAATATCAATGTTATAAATTGAATTCCAATAATCTTTGAAATTATCTGTTGAAATTAGTATATCATTATCATTTATAATTAAATCTAAATTATTTTGACATTTATTAATCTCTTTCAACAAATCATCATTAATATATTCAAAATAATAATCAAAATTTATCAAGTATTGAACTTCTAACCAATCTTCAATCTGAGCAACTTTTAAAAAATCTAAATATTTGTTCTTCATTTGCAGTAATGTTGATAGATCTTGAAATTAGATTAATAGCCATATATTAACTAGTGATGAGATTAGTCTTTACTGAATAAAAAATGAACGAACACATCTATCTCATTAACATAATTCATCACTGAAAGAAAGTGTTGAGGTACAAAGATGATGATGATGATGATGATGATGATGATTACACAAAACCAAAGAACCCTCAAAACCGTAAACTCCATATTATCTCCGGCGAGGTGTCCCTTGTGATATTTGGTCTCGGATCTAAAATAAGTCCTGCCTAATTTTAACCAACCAGACAGCTCCCAGACAGAGCCAGGCCCCCCTTCTAGGCTCGCTTAATATTATTTGACCTTGAGTCCAGCAATTTTCAGGATTCACTGATTCAGGCACCCATGAATTTTTTTCATATTTGAATTTGAATTTAGCACAAAGAGACATCAATTTGTAAATCCAAATCCATCATGAAGAAGTTACAAACCATGACTTCTCATCAATCAAATTCAAACCCAAAATATGATTGAAAAAGTTATAAAATAAAAAAGACTCGCTCATAATATTTAATTAAATAATTAGTAGAAGATTTTAGGTTTTTTCGTCTTTTTCATATTACATTTCAGTTAGATGACAGCATAACAGCGAATATCAAAGCGTCGATTAGCCTGTTATTTCTATAATATTCATACTTTAAACGTTCACATTTCCTTATTCTTGATTGAATGATTTGATTCATAGTTTATACGTTTATACTTTATATATTCATTACCATTTACCATTTACCAATAGTCAATACTACCAGCTACAAATTATAAGATAATCGAGTTTGAGGATAAACGATTACATAACTATTAACTGTAGTACAAAACGGCTATGATTCTATGTTCCACCTAAAACCTGCATTAAAAGATCAAATAAAGCAAGAACTCTAGAAGAGTATGCCAAAAGTCAAAAGTCAGATCATGATATTCAATTTGGCGTTTTCTTTTTTTGAGTTTGGCGACTTCTCTCTATTTTTTTACTGGTTTTTCAAGTTTTCCAGAATTGACAGATCTTAAATTTTTTTTAAAGCAAACAACGCATCATTATTTTTTAATTCCTGTCAGAAAAAAGAATTAAAAAAAAGCTGGGACTAGTACAGATGAAACAACAGGGGGTGACCTTAACGGTTAGTACTATACAGAGTTAAATTTAAACGTTTAAAACTACTATATCTTCACTCTTCACTCTAAAGTCTAAACTACAAACTCAATTAAAATTTTTTTGGCAATTTGAATTTTGGCGCCCTAAAATCATAAAATGTCCAATGTCCCTTTCCATTTATTCGACAATCTCCAAATTCCAAATTTCAAAGTTCAAACAAAGGCTTTCTCTGCTTTCCTCAAAAATTTGAACTTTGCCACTTTGTATGTTTTTCTCATTTCCTGCAGGACAATACAAAATAGAAGACGAAAAGAATGCAGAAGATGCAAAGAATAAAGAGCAAAAAAAAAAGAAACCAAAAAAGAAACAAAAGAAGTTTCATGACTCCCCAGAGGTGGACAAAATACTGTAAATATCTGTCAATCTAAAATGGATTTTGGATTGTGAAATTGTAAAGTTCTGTGAGGATATGTGTCCCGTATTAAGGAGTTGGCCTTGTTTTTGGCTCCTAAAGAGAGCTTCATGCAGGACAGTGTACATATTGATGCACTTTTGGGTTAAAAATTTAGTGACATTTTCGAATTTTGGGTCAAAAATAACTTCATTCATGGATTCTAAAAAAATTTATAGTTTGTCCTCCTTTTTACCATATAAATTCTTTTATAGCATTTTTAACTTTTATAAGTTGATTGACTAAAACAAAAGAGCTATTTCCTATCATCTATCATCATCAGCAACAACTAACGAAACAACAACATAACAAACTATTAAACATATATAGTATTCATTGTCCAAACTTTTTAGAAGGATCACAAGGATAATTCAATTATAATACCGATTAACGACTGTTTTAATGGTTATTTTTACGCTTTCAACTGTTAAAATCTGTCATTTTTTAGTTTTTTACTTGGATATTTTGGATTTTTGTAAGGTAAAAGAGTAGTTAGTAGCTAGGTATGTAGTTTCTAGGTTTCTATGTACTTCATTAGTCATTACTTTATTGCTTGATAACTACATTATACTATTGATCATGTGATCTGTTAATATAAAGCAAAGTACTAGAAGAAAAAAAAATGTGACAAAAATCTGACATTTTAATTCACATTTATTATCCCCAAATCCAAGATATTTTGGTGCTTGGAAATGTGAATAATCGATCTTTTCAACAACTTTAATTCATTCAAAACATAGTGCACATACTAACTGAAGACTGTTGTATCATCTCCTACTACACCACTGACACATCAACAGCTTCAACAGTTACCGCTGAAGATAGTAAAGAGTAAAGACCGAGGCCCGAGCCCCACCCGAGAAGTCTGAAGGGAAAAGAAGCTTCTTCGTTTCTTCTTCTTGTTCCCGACAAAAGCACAATGCAGGTTACAATTTACATCCATCTGCAGCCACACGCATAAAAGCAACAACGCAAATCAGACATATGCAGACTTCTGTGTCCTGCGTTCTGAGAAATAAAAAGTTAAAAGACGTTTCAGAATTCGAAAAATAAAAAAAAAAACTTCAACAACCAACAAAACTAATTCAATTCCCACATTCCTTTCTTCTTCTGCATTTTTTTTCTTACTTTTGCTATTGAATTCAATTAAATCATCATCAATTAAAACTAACCTCATCATTCTTGTTTTGTTCAAAGTTCATCAACATCAACTTTATCAAATCGTCGTTCATCATCAATCTTAGTTTTTTTTGGTATTAAATAATAAAGTTTGTGGCTTCCCATCTAATCTACTTCACCTTTTTTTTCTTTGTCAAATCTTCATATATTTTATTGTTTTTTTGAGGATACAGCAATCAACCAATATCCAGAAGTATAATCAGATATAACTGGCAATTGAAAGCATTTGCATCAACTTCATCAAGAGAGAAAAACTTTATTATAGTCAGTTTTTCTTTGTCGTTTTTTTACCTAAAGAAAATACAAATCTAACATTTATAAGTCAATAACAAATTAAAGAAAGATTCATACTCATACTTATAAATATTCCACCTTATCAAATACATCAAGAAACAAACAAATATCAGATTATCATCCATTAATCTTTTTTTTTTATCTTAACTACAACTTCAAAAGTTTTATTTTTACTTCTAATTTTCTGTCTTATTTTATTTTTTAATTTAATTCATCATCAAGATATAAACATCAGTCATCATGCCTAGACATATCATATTACCACCTTCTTCATCTACTCAACCAACTACTGCAAATGGTGTTAATCCAGTTCCATCTGGTCATGCTAATAGTAACACAAGTAATGGTAGTAACAACAATGAAGTTTCAAATAATAATTCAAATTCAAATCCACCAAATTCATCTTCAAATTCATCAAATGAAGCAGCTTTAGTTAATAGTATTGATGAAGTTATGATTGATTTATGGTTAAAATTAGGTTTCTTAGCTTTAGATTTAAATAAAGGTAGTTTTACAATTACTTGTTTTAATAATATATTAACTAAACAACCAAATAATATATTAGCAGTTTTAGGTATTGCAAAATCTTTAGAATTACCAAAAGCTATTAATTATTTATCAACAAATGCTCAAGCTTTAAATTCTCCTTTAGTTCAAAAATATTTATCAATTTTTTATTTTAGATCAGGAAATTTTTCAGAAGCAATGAATTCATTAATTAAATTAAATATTAATCAATCAAATTTTGATTTATTAATGTTACATGCTAAAATTTGTTTACAATTAAATCAAGTTGAATCTGCTTTACATGATTTAATGATTATTAAATCAAATTTAACAAATCCTGTTAATCATTTAGATTTTAAAATTTTAAGATCAACTTTAAATTTATTATCATTTATTCAATTTAAAAATAATAATATTAATCAATCAATAATTGAAATGAAATCTTTATTATCAATAAATTCTTCAAATTTTGATGAAGCTTCAAATAATCATTTAAAATTAATTTTATTAGATGAATTTGATTCTGATCATTTAATTCAAAATTTTATTAATAATTTTGGTCCAACAAATAATGTTTTAATTGTTAGTTCTGTTGGTTATTTAAATTCAAATCCAATTCATACAATTAATATTTTAAATACAATTCCAACTGAATCATTTATTAAATATTATTTATTAGGTTATGCTTATCAATTAATTAATGAATCAAAATTATCTTATGATTCATTTCAATTATCATTAAAATATAATCCAAATAATCCATTACCTTGGTTAAGTGTTGGTTCATTATATTTAAAATTAAATCAATTATCAGATTCATTAGCTGCTTATTCACAAGCTTGTAAATTAATTTTTAATCCATTAGATGAAATTAATACAAATCTTTGTTTTGCTTTAGCTTGGGAAGGTTTAAGTTGTGTTTATGAAAGATGTGATAATCAATTTAAAGATTCAAGTGAAGCATGTTTAAAAGCTTCAAGTTATTTTAAATTAATTGGTGATTTTAAAGTTGCTAATAGATTAGAACAAAGATCACATTCATTAATTATGTGTTCTCAAGGTCAATCACCAGCTCCATCATTAAGTGAAGTTCCAGGTATTCCAATTAATTTAATTAAAAATTATGTATTAACTGAATTATTTAGTTTTGAATTAAATGAAATTGATGATTATTTTGATGCATTTTTAGATTATCAATTATCTAAAGATCAAGAACAACAACAACAACAAGCACAAGCACAAGCTCAACAACAAGGTCAATCACATTCTCAACCACCACAACAACAACAACAACAACAACAGCAACAACAACAACAAGTTCCAATACATGTTCAACAACAACAGCAACAACCTGCTCAAGGTCAAACTTCACAAACAACTACAAGAACACATACTCCACAATTAGCTCCACAAAAATTCCATCATTTACCTTCATTAATTAACCAACCAGACCAACAACAGCAAATAATCCAACAACAACAGCAACAACAATTACAAATCCAACAACAGCAACAACAACAAATGGCTAGTCAAAGTACACCAAGATTATTATCACCAAAAGTTCATGCACATAATAATTCTAATGGAGGACGTAATTTATCACAAATGAATACCCCAGTTCAAGTTGTTAATCCAGATTATAGACAAACACCTAGTCAAATTCCAGTTCAACAACAAGGACCACCACCTCCACATTTATTACATCCTGTTCATCATCAAGGTATACATCCACCACCACCACCAGGTTCAATAGGTATTCCAGGTCCTCAATATAGTATGATGCCAATTCCACCAAATGGTATTCAAGGTCCACCACTTGCACAAGGTCAACATACTGGTATGTTACCACATCATTAAGTATTTTTTTCTACATTTCATAACGTTTTTACAAATAATTACATTCTTATTAAAGGAGACACTCACTATATATAATTCATTTTCTCTTTTTTTTTCTTTAGCTTTTTTTTTAAAACCATTAAGATCATGAATAAGAACTAAAATCAAGATGGTATTTAACATCTGTGTATTACTATTACTACAACAATTCATCATTTTAATTATACTATAGCTGTATTATAAGTAGAAATCACGTGACTGAAATAAATAAATAAATTACGTCATTTCCAAAAAAACGCGAAAAATAAAAAATTTGCCCCTTAAAAAAAAATTTACCAAAAACAGAAAAAAAAAAAAAAAAGCAGATCAAAAAACACGAAAAAAAAATTTAATTGAAATATCTAACAATTTAATTAAAAATAGGTTGTTTTAATTTAGGTGAGTAATATATATAGTAATTGAATAGACCTTTTATAATTTATAAATTTCTCCTTGGTATTCTACTTTAAAACAATCAAACATCCTCGCTCTCGCTTAACCCTTTTTTCACCATTGCCTCTTGAAACTTTCAATTCATTAAGTACACAGTATTTATTAGCCTGACAAAGGAATTGAAGATTATAATATAAATATCTTGTCAAATCCTCTTTTTAATCAATACCTATTTTACTACTATAAGTTAAACCCCATCATGAATAGAACTACTTCCTTCTGGAGATTGAAACCAAAGAAAGATAAAGATAATAAAGACAAATCATCACTACCTAGATCAAGTACAACTATAGGTATTAATACTCAAAATTATACTTCAAATAATAAATCAAGATCAACTGATCAATTAACTTCAAATACTAACTCATTAAAAAGACAAAGTGGTATAAATCATAATCATACATCAAGAACTACAAGAATTATTGATGATGAATTAACAACTACAAAATCAAATCATAGATTATCAACAGTTAATTTATCAATTAATACTAATAATTATGATGATTTAAATATAATGAATTCAACAATTTTAAATAAAGAAAAATCAATAAAATCAAATAGACATAAATCTTTATATATACCCAATGATTTTCAACTTGATTATCTTAATAAAGATGATGATCCAATAAGTCCAAATTCTTCATTACATATTTCAATTTCACCAATAACGAATCAATCAATAAATTCTTCAAATTCTGCAACACCAACAAACATTATTAAACCATTAATTGCTAATAAAACTGGTGATCAATTAGATGATGTATTTGAAGATTATAAAATATTTACAAATTCTCAATCAAATAAAAATAAAAGATTATCAATGATTGAAATAAATGATTCAAAAATTCAAAAACAAAGTTTATTCGTTGATGATAATAATAATAATAATTATTTATTATATGAAGATGAAAATAATGAAGATTTTGATTATAAAAATTTTAAAGGATATGGATTTAAAAATAGTTCAATTTCACCAAGTTGTTCATTATCATCATTAACAAGTATTGATACAATTGAATCAACTGTATCAATTAAAAATATAAGTAATAAAATATTTGTTTGTTCAGAGATAATGAATAATAATAATCAAGACAAATTTCTTGATATTAGTTATTATAATGATGAAAATGATGATGAAAATGAATTTGAATTTAATAATGAAGAAACAATTTTTGATGATTTATTAAAAGAAGATATTTTTAAAACAAATTTTGTTAAAATTCAAAAGACTAATAATAATTATCATAGAACAAATTTAATATTTAATTAGTTAATTATAAGAATTTGAAATTCAAAAATATATATTTATGAAATTTATGAATGATAAAAAAAACAAATCTATTAATTAATAGTAACAAGTAATAAAAATATTAATTAATAGTTAAATTGTAATAAAAGTATTAATTAATAGTAACAAGTAATAAAAGTATTAATTAATAGTTGATTTAAATTATGTAACTACTAAAATAGGAAATAATACTTAAACTCGAGCCCATACTAAATTTGGTGTCTGGGTGTTTCAAATTAATATAACTACTAATTTTATAAGAAAGAAGAATTAACAAAGACATTTAAGTGAAGGAGAAGGTGAAGTTGAAGGTCTGAGATCAGTGTCACAATAGATCCAATACAACCATCACACATCCCTTCCAATACAACCATTACCTTCTCACCAGCTTAATTAAACAACACAAATTACAAATCAACCAGCCATTTTCTAATTTAATTTTGCACGCGATAATTTTTTTTCTTTTTGGTGTTTTGTCACATTTTCCACAAAATTTTTCACTTTAAAACCAAATAATTTGTGAGAAAAAAGTAATTATTGTGTTAGGATAAAACCATGTGAAGTTAATTTTATTATGTAGTGGACTAGTGGTTACTGGTTATTTAGTATCACTATCTATAGTAATCATTGATATCTCGAAAAGTTTCAGTAAGTACCTGTAGTAAAGGTATCGATGAGTTTACACAAAGAAAACAAAAACAAAAACACTCCAAAACATAAACACTTCGAGTCAAAACAATATGGGGTATTAAAGCACTAAAAATAAAGATCAACTCCTTTTAAAATACTACAAAACCTTTCAAAACCTTTCAAAAAACGCGAAAAATCGTGTTTCAATGTGTCCCGTAACGATTAATGCTTTGAACTTTTGAAGGGGACAATCAATGAGATGGCTGGTCTTAATTTATTTATTTATGTTTTGGAAAAAAAAATTTTTAAATCATATAAAACATTATTGACATCTACATTTTCTCTTTCTTTCATTACTTATACTATCTCTAAACACAACTCACTTTTATTTACTATTGATTAGAATAGAAGAAATAATACTTTCATTTAGTTTCATATAACAAGCACTATTAATAGTACATCTTTTGGTACCTGAATTACAACTACTTGAAAAATAAATTTTCCAAAATATATAAAGAACTATATCTTTCAAACTAAATAAAAGAAAGATCTTATATCAATAGCTACTCATTCTTCAAATTTGCATTCATCTCATCTCAACTTTTATTATCTTTTCTTTTTTTTCCATACAAAAATGTCAGATAAAGAAGCTCTTCGTCAATTTTTAGCAAAACCTGTTAATTCACAAATGGTTCAATATTTAGTTGATGTTACAAATTCAATAATAAAAGTTAAAGATTCTCAATTATCTCAAAAACAATTACATCTTCAAACTCCTCCAACTTCTCCTTCTTTATTACCAAAAAATAATAATATTGTTTCATTATTTGAATTTATTAGAAGAATTATTACTCATTCAAATGTTCAAACTCCAACTTTAATGTCAACTTTAGTATTACTTGATAGATTAAAAAAAATCTTACCAAATACTGTTTATGGTATTGAATCAACAAGACATAGAATTTTTTTAGGTTGTTTAATTTTAACTGCTAAATCTTTAAATGATTCTTCACCTGTTAATAAACATTGGACAAAATATACTGATGGTTTATTAAATTTAGAAGAAGTTAATACTATTGAACGTGAATTATTAGCTTATTTTCAATGGAATCTTTCAATTACTAATGATGATTTATATAATTCTTTATCTTATTTCTTAAATCCAATAAAGGTTCAATTAAAACAATCAAAATCTAATGAAGAATTATTTATTAAATCAAATTCAAATAAATATGGTTATTTAAAGAATAATAATTCAAAATCTTCAATTAATTTAAATTCAATTTTAACTCCAAATATGAAAGCAACACAATTAATGGTTTCAATTCCATCAACTGTTCCTTCATCAAATTCAAATTCTTCTGTTCCTTCATTAATTTCTTCATCATCATCACAAGATTCTTTAATGTCAAATTATTTAAAAACTCCATCAACTTCATCAAATTCTATAAATTCTTTAATTAATGATGAAAATAATTATTTAAATTATCAAAAACCATCAACTATAAATTCAACTGTTCAATTAAAACCTTTAAGATTAAGAACTCCAAGTGATAATAATTTATATTCAATAAATAATTCATCAGATTCAAAACAACAACAACAAAAAAATTCAAAACCAAAACCAAGATTCATGTCTTTATTAAATGCTGGTAGTAGATTAACTACAAGAGTTTAATTTATATTTATTATGTTAATGATTATGGTTTAAAATGGTGTTTTTCTTATTTGGGTTTCTTCTTTTTTGTTTTTGTTCTGTTTTATTCTATCTCTTAAGGTCATTGATTGACCCCAAAATACAGTTATGTTTTCTTAATGCATTTTAGTTTATAATTTTTAACTTCATTTCTATTTAATTTTTTAATATTACTTTTATTATATCATATATACTCTTTTAATGAACAATTTTAGATTTCTTATAAATTTATATTATCGTAAATTTATAACTACAAAATTTAAGAATAATATAAAATTTTAATTTGTATTGACACACCGTTTATATAAAATAACTAGAATGAATATAATAATAATAATATTAATTAATGTGTGGAAATAAGAAAATAAAAACTTATTAATTAAAAAAAAAAAGAGAAACCAATATACTAGATAACAAATTAATAAAAAATAAAGAGAATTAAAAATAAAATTCATTTAAAAGAAAATAATAATCATAAATTCCTTTTTTTAAAATAAAAAAAACAACACTAACTATAAAGATCTTCTTCATCTTCAGCATCACCAAAGTTACCATTATTTTCATTAGCTGGAATAGTTTGTCCTCCACTACTTTCACCAAAGGAGAAATTAGTATATTGACCTCTTGATGCTTGGATTTGTTGAGCATAAGCTTCATAACGACGTAATTCAGCATCACTAACTGAACGTTTAGCTGTCTTCATAGCTTCTTCGAAATGAGCCTTGGTAATAAATGGAACTAAATCTTCTTCTTCACCAGTACCTTCTTCTTCCTTCATTTCAACATCATCACCTTCAGTCTTAACAGCACTAGCTTCTTTAGCTTCTTCTTGATTCTTTCTAGCTTCAATAGAATCTTTAATGGCAAATTTAGCAGCTCTTTGAACAATATATAATAAATCAGCACCTGAAAATCCTTCTGTTGTTTTAGCAATTAATCCTAAATCTAATCCTGGTTCTAATGGTGTCTTTCTTAATTGTGCCTTTAAAATTGATAATCTTGCTGGTTCATCTGGTAATGGAACATAAATCAATTGATCTAAACGACCTGGTCTTAAAATAGCAGGATCTATTTGATCTGGTCTATTAGTAGCACCAACAACGAAAACATTCTTCTTAGCATTCATACCATCCATTTCAGTCAACAATTGGTTAACAACACGATCACTGGCCCCACCAGCATCACCTAATGAATTACCTCTAGCTTTAGCAATAGAATCCAATTCATCTAAAAAGACAACTGTTGGTGCAGCAGCTCTAGCTTTATCAAAAATATCACGAATATTTGATTCAGATTCACCAAAATACATACTTAATAATTCTGGACCTTTAACTGAAATGAAATTAGCAGAAACTTCAGTGGCAACAGCTTTAGCTAATAATGTTTTACCAGTACCTGGTGGACCAAAGAATAAAACACCTTTGGATGGTGCCAAACCAAATTTGGTATATTGATCTGGATGTAAAACTGGATATTCAACTGTTTCTTTTAATTCATTCTTAATATGATCTAAACCACCAATATCATCCCATGTAACATTAACACTTTCAACAACGGTTTCACGTAATGCTGATGGATTAGAGTTACCTAAGGCAAATCTAAAGTTGTCCATAGTAACACCTAATGAATCCAAAACTTCAGCATCTATTTCTTCTTCATCTAAATCAATTAAATCCATCTTTTCTCTAATTTGTTGCATAGCAGCTTCTGAACATAAAGAAGCAATATCAGCACCAACATAACCATGAGTTTCAGCAGCTAAAGTTTCTAAATCAACACCTTCAGCTAATTTCATATTCTTTGTGTGGATTCTTAGTACTTCTAATCTACCGGTAGCATCAGGAATACCAATATCAACTTCACGATCAAATCTACCAAATCTTCTTAAAGCTGGATCAATAGAATTTGGACGATTAGTAGCAGCAATGACAACAACATTTGATCTAGCCTTCATACCATCCATTAAAGTTAATAATTGAGAAACAACTCTTCTTTCAACTTCACCATTAGTCTTGTCTCTCTTTGGAGCAATTGAATCAATTTCATCAATGAAAATAATAGATGGAGCATTCTTTTCAGCTTCTTCAAAAGCCTTTCTTAAATTAGATTCAGATTCACCAGCCATCTTGGACATAACTTCAGGACCATTAATTAAGAAGAAGAAAGCACCAGTTTCATTAGCAACGGCTCTAGCCATTAAAGTTTTACCAGTACCTGGAGGACCATACATTAAAATACCTCTTGGTGGTTTAATACCAATACTCTTGAATAATTGTGGATGTCTTAATGGTAATTCAACTAATTCTCTAATTTGAGCCATTTGTTTTCTACAACCACCAATATCATCATAACCGACTTCATTGATATTATTTTCTTCATCTTCTCTGTTGATTGGTTCACCTTCACAATGAATAATAGTATCTTGAGCAACAATGGCATATTCTTCAGGTTCTAAATCAACAACTTTGAATTCAACAGCTCTCATACTACCACGAACAATGAAATGATCACCTTTTCTAACTGGTCTATAAGCTTCAACAAAGTAAGGCTTTAAGAAAACATCAAATAAATTACCAGTTAAACCTTCAGTGGTATCAGCAATTGGTAAGACTGAAATTCTTGAAGCATATTTAATATCTGGACATGGATGAACTGTAACAATATCACCTAATCTAACACGTAAATTATTTCTAATAACTCTGTTAACTCTAACGTAACCATCTTCTAATTCATCATCAACTAAAACAATTAAAACAGTGTCTTTTCTCTTTTTACCTTTGACTAAAACAGTATCCCCACGGAATAATTGAAGTTTATCCATGGTACCTTGTGACATAGCGATAACTGAATTATCATCATTGACAGCATCATCAACGATTAAGGCATTATCCTTCTTCTTTCTTCTTAAAATAGCAGTAGCAGTAGCATCTTCTTTGATCTCAGCTCCAGATGGATCTAAAATTGGTTTCTTTTCATCAACCATTGTGTTTTTAATTCTTTATATACAGACAATCAATAAGGTTATTTCCAAATAAAATTAATTCAATCTATGAACTAATTTAATTATATTTCAAAGTAATTGAGTGATAAAGAATAATTGTTTTATCTAGTTTGTGAAATAAATATAAAGGGATACTTTTTTTGCCACCGAACTTTATTTTTGTTGAAATTTTGGAAATTGATTTCGATATTTTCATCCAAACACCATTCATCTAAAAGTAACAACCAGGGAATTTTCTGGAAATTAGTTTAATAACAAAAGGATTACAAATTAAGAATTTATATCAATTCATTAAGAATAGTCGCATATATATTTTAAAACTTCAAGGGTAAAAATTAAAATTCAAAAAGTCAAGACAAGATTGGCAAATTTGAGAAAAAAATATGGTGGTTTTTTTAACTTTTATTAATACAGCAATCTATTATAAATCCACCAGTGATTCATAAATAACGTCAACATTAATACCAATAGTAAGTACATCTAGTAAAATCACAATAATTTGCTTCAACATTATTTGAAAATCAAAACGCTTTGAACAGTACATATGAAAATCAATCATATAACCATTAATTTAAAAAAAAAAGTAATATAAATACTATTCCTCTTTATCACAGATTCCAAGTATCATCTTGTTTATGTTCTCTTAAAAATTCATTCACATCAAAATCAAAATTACTTAAATCAATAGCATTGTTCGCCACACCACTTGCATCATCGTTATAACCTCTGAAACCAGCATTCAAATTACTATTATTATTATTATTGATAGTATTATCACCATTGTTATTACCATAATCTGGTGAATCAGTTTCATATTTAATATTTGGCATTAAATTATTTGTAGTATCAATGTTTATACTTGTAGAATTATTCATTGGAGAACTATTATATGATTCAGTATTTGATAAACCTATACTATTATTACGATCACTAGTTGATTGAGTTTGACCATTTGGATTTGATATTGGAGTTGATGTAGAACTATTATTATTTGTAATTGGACTTGCTGAAAAATTTGCATTTGGTACATCTGATAATAATTGTAATTCATCTATTTTAGCTAATAATTGTATTCTTCTTTCATTTTGAGTTTTCATAACTTTATGTAAATGTTCAACATATTCAACAGTTTTATTAATAATAACTGATTTACTTGGTTTAATTTCTTTCCCATCATTATCATATAATAATAAAGAAGGTGGTACAATCATTCCTAATTCTTTTATTCTTTCTTTGATTAAATCTCTTCTTCTTCTTTCAACTTGATTATGAAATTCTCTTCTTCTACGTAATTTTTCTTCTTTACTTAATTGTTGTTTACCTGAAATTGAATTTGATAGATTCATTGGAACAGAAGCAGCACCTGGTGATAAAGGATTATTACTCATTAAAGAAGATGATAATAGACTATTATTTTTTCCTGATGGTGATCTTAAACTTGTACCATATGATGAAGGATACGGACTCAAATTATCATTATATGGACTTAAAGGACTATTCATAGAAGTTGTATTTAGACTATTATTGAAATTAATATTGTTATTCTTTTGTGATAATGAAGTAGACATGATTTTATGACTAATTGATTGATTCATATTTGAATTTAATGAAGGAGAAAAATATTGATTTGGTATACTACCATTTTGATTATTATTAATAGAACCAATATTTAAAGAATCATAAACTGAATCACTTCTATTTCTAAATGAAGATGGAGGGTTTGGATATGGTGAAGTTATTGGTGATAATGCATTATCGTTAAAACTTTGATGAAATGAACTTGCATTAAAACTATTATGAATATCATTTGGATCCATTACAGAATTTAACGCTATTGGATTATCATTATTAATGTTAATACTAGTTGTGTTATCATCATCATTGTTATTGAATCCCAAGTCTAAGTTATCATTATTGTTATTGTTGTTGTTTCTATATTGATTTGATGAATCATCACCTAAAGTTGTAAAATCTAATAATTCATTTTCAGGAATAGTTGAGCTAACGTTATGATTTAAATTGAAACCAAAGTCATCCAAATTCAATGGATCATTTTCAAATTTCATGAAATTGTCAGCCATTATTATTATTAATCTACTTTTGTTCTCTCTAGCTAATTCTGATACTGTTCTGTTTTCTCTTTTTTTATTGAATTGGTGTTATTTATTATTTATTTCCAAAGAAAAAAAAATAAAAATAAAAACAAGTCACAACCACAGTTCTCTTAATTGGCGGCACCGGTGTATTGCGCAGGGTATTCTTGAGATGATGGAGAGGAAGTAGTAAATGTGAGTGAAATGGGTGTTGGTTTGAAAAAGAGAGGACACTTAAGTGAATATTCTTATTCTTTGTTGTATTTCTCAAAAAAAAAAGTAGGAGTTTTTATTTTAGAAATTTATCTGGGGGTGAAATTGGTTGACTTCCCAATTCGGAAAGTAAAGCGCTTCTTGTGGTGTATTGGGTCTTTTTGTTGTTTTTTTGCTTTTTGGGCGTTTTTTGTAAAATTAATAACAAATCATCAATAAACAAACTACACAAAATATATAGAATGGAAGACACAAGCGCTAACTCTTTGCGAGACCAATGGAACAACTGGACTGGGTCACATAATATAAACAATGGCTCTTCTATAAACGAAAGTGCAAAGACTCTATTCAGTGGTTGGGCTGAAACAATCAACAACTCTGCAAATGATGTTTACTCAAGATTACCAATGACACAACAAGATACAGAACAACAAGAACCTTCTTGGTTTCAACTATCAAGATGGGAAAGATTAATGGGATTTCTAGCTTGTATATTAGGTTCAATGGCATGTTTCACCCTATCTTTCTTTTTATTCCCAGTATTAGCATTAAAACCTAGAAAATTTGGTCTTTTATGGTCTTTAGGTTCTTTATTATTTGTTATATCTTTTGGTCTTCTACAGGGTCCAGTTGCTTATTTCCATCATTTAACTTCAAGAGAAAGATTACCATTCACTGCTTTCTTCTTTTCAACTGTAATTGCAACAATATATTTTAGTGCTGTTATGAAATCAACAATTTTAACTTTTATATCATCAGCTCTTGAAATAATTGCAGTTCTATATTATACAGTAAGTTATTTCCCATTCGGTGCTCAAGGTTTAAGAATGGCTACTTCAGTTGGTGTAAGACAAGTTGGTGGTATGATTGGTATTTAAACATAATCACTTTGTTAACAGTCCTGTACATTACATACATTCAATTCAATAACCATTTATAAAAAAAAAGAAACATACTCATCTAATTATATATTTTCATGCTATATATTTCTTCTAATGAAATAATTGTAGTAGTTAATTACAGAATGATTAAATGATTTAGGAACTACCATGAAATAATTTGCTCACTATTCTGTTGTATGTACCAAACTACACCCAATCAACTCAAAAATTTTATCAAAAATATTCGATGATCTATTAACTGATTTGAAGGTATATCTAGTGTTAATATTACTGTTCTTAATGGTGTTCTATTTTAATAAAATTTAAGACAATGGATCAAAACAATAATGAAAATAATTTAATTAATACAGTTGAATCAACAGAATCTTCACAAAACAATGAAGAAAATAACACATCCAAAGACTCAATATGGTCAAGAAAATCTATCTATAGGTCATGGTTATTATTATGCTTTTCAACTGGACCAGTAGCATCAATGACAAGAACTTATGTTCCAGCTGCAATTCAAACAATGGCTAATTCAGTTGGAAGAACTTTAGATGGTAATAAATGTAGTAAAACAGGTAATGATTGTTATGTCAAGTTTGGTTCAGGTTTAGTTCATTCAACTTCTTATGTATTATATTTAAAAGCTATATATACAGCAATTGAAGGTGTTGTTGCTTTCTTAATAATGGGCATTGCTGATTATTCAAATTATAAAAAATTGTTATTAATTGGATCAATAATGTCATTTGGTATTTTTGCTTTACCTTTTGCAAGTTTAGTTGATACAAGTTATAAAAATTTAAGATGTCTTAGTGCATTATATGGATTATTACAAATAGTAACAGGTATTTATGAAGTTCTTGAAGGTTCATATATTCCTTTATTTATGAGAGCTGCTATATTTGATAAAAAGAATAATAATCAAGTTGAATATTCAAATATACAAAATGAAGATGAACAACAAACAAATGCAACAATGTATGATGAAACAAATAGAAATGATATTGAAAGAAATAGATTACCTGAAGATATTAGACGTGAAATTATCTTAAAGAGGGGTTCAACTGTTTCAGTAATGGGTCTTGTTCTTGGAAATCTAGGTGGTATAACTGCTCTACTTGTTGGTATTATAATTACATATTCAGCTGGTAATGTTAGTCAAAGTGGGTATAAAAATTTCTTATTAGCTATTACAATTGCAGGTTGTATGACAATAATTGCTTCATTAATTGCATCATATTTTATACCATCTGTTGAAGGGAAAGAAAAACCTAAAAATCAATATCTGATATTTTTACCATTTAAAAGAATGTATCATTTACTTCATCAGATAAAGAAATATAGAAATGCATTTTATCTTTGTATTGCATGGGTTATTTGGAATGTTAGTTATACAAATTTCTTGAGTGTATTTATTTTATTGTTTAGAACTACATTGGGAATTGGTTCTTCTGATGGTGAATATACTGTTTATATATGGCTTTCTTATGTTTTAGGATCATGTGGTTCTTTATTATGGATGTTTTTATATCCAAGATTATCATTAAGTATGAAATCATGGGCATATCTATTTTTATCAGTATCAATTTTAGCAAATTTTTGGGGTTGTATTGGTATAAGTTCTAAAACTAATATTGGATTTAAAAATAGATGGGAATTTTGGGTTTGTGATGTATTTTATTCAGCAACAAGTTCAGCATTAAGATCTTTAAATAGAGCTTTATATTCAAGTTTATTACCTGAAGGCAATGAAGCACAATATTTTGGTCTTGAAGTTATGTTAGGAGTATCAGTCGGTTGGATTGGTGATTTAGTTAATGCAGCTATTCAAGATAGAACAAATAATGATAGGTTTCCATTCTTACCAAATTTAATTCTTGTTATGATTTCGTTTACTCTTTATTTTATTTGTGATACTGAGAATGGAATGAAGCAAGTATTCAAAGCTTCACAATTGAATTTGGAGCAAGAAGATATATCTGTCGATGATGAAAATACTATTATAAATGATCAAAACATTTCACAAAATTCATCAAATGCAAACAAATCTATGTTTAAAGTTCGTGTTAATCAACTTGAATCCATTGATGAATGAATAAAATGATATTAAAATTAATTTGTATATGAAATATGATTTATAAAATTAGAATTAATATAACTACTATAGTAATATCTTTATCTGCTACGTAAATTGTTTGTTTAAAATAAAAACAAATATAAACATTTCCAATGAATTAAGTTTATTCAAAACTAAAAATTGCTTAATAGTAAACATCATAAAAAGCTTTAAATATATTGAGATAACCATCTAAAAGCTTCACCATAACCTTGTCTCATGACAACTGAACACATAAATAATTCCATTGGTCTTTGATTTTGAAGTGTTACGTTTGATTTACCTGTTGTACCGTATAAGTTCAAAGCTTGTTTTAATTCTTGTTCAGAAACAGCTCTTGGAGAATCAATCTTGTTACCTAAGATTAAGAAAGGAACTTTTTGTAATTCTTCAATGGCTAAAAGGGCATCTAATTCAGCTTTTGATTCTTCAAATCTAGCAGGATCAGCAACATCAACTAAGTAAACAATACCATTGACTTCTGGGAAATAATCTTTCCAGACACGACGAGCTTGTTGATGTCCACCTAAATCGAAAGTTGTGAATCTAACATTACCAATGGCTAATTCTTCTGAAGTTGGATGTAATGTTGGTTGTAAAGTGGCTAATCTATCATTCTTTAACATATGTAATAAGGTGGTTTTACCAGCATTATCTAAACCTAAAAATAATAATTTGGCATGTTTGTTCCATAAACCTAAGTATGATAAAACGTCTTGAACTATTGTTAATCAATCAAAAGATGATAGATCTGTTAGTATATGAACTGAATTGAACACAGACTGTGATAAAAAAAAATTGAAAACAGAAATACAATGGCAAATGGCTAACTGTGGTGAGAACCAAGGGTTTTAGAACCAGTAGCTGTCAAAATCCACTTAACAATATATGGTACTTACACCAACTGAACATCCACATTTTGTTTTGAGTTTAAATAACAGAGTTGTTGATAAAGATTAAATTGTTATTGTTATTGATATGGTGTCCCTTTTTAATTTTGAATTTTGATTTCATCTTTTTTTATTTTTTTTTTCTCTGTGGAAAAAATTGAAATCGACAAAAGAAAAAAAAAGTTTAAAAAGTATTCCACCTGAATTTATATTTGAAGTTATGTTCTTCAATATGGGTCAATCCAGTTGTTAGAAGTTTGAAAGTCTTTATTGGGTATTCAAATCCACTTAGGTACAATTATAAAGAAGCAATTTGAAAATAAGGCTATAAAATGAATCCTAAAACCGCTAATTCCTATTCCCTAATCCCAACAATAGCTGCTCACCCGGATACACTTAAACGACCAAATCTATTATCAAATTCACTATTATCTAATTCATTTAAGGGTCTAAATAGTTTTAATTCTTCATTTCTATTGGGTAATAGATATTATAATCAATTTTACAACAAATAATTTAAATTTTTTTCAAGATAAAATGCTAATTTTGGTTTGGTAAAATTTTGACTATTTAAAGAGATGAAAGTCTCACTTAAATTGTTAATGATCATTTGTTAACTCATTACTTTATAAGAATTGAATTATTTTAATAATAAAAACATCATGTCTTCTCAAACTACTGTTCTTGTTACTGGTGCTTCAGGTTTTGTTGCTCTTCACTGTGTTGGTCAAGCTTTAGAAAAAGGTTATAAAGTTATCGGTACTGTTAGATCACAATCTAAAATTGAAAAACTTTCAAAAGGTTTTAATAACTCCAATTTATCATTTGAAATCGTTGAAGATATCTCTTCTGATATCAATCCATTTAATAAAGTTTTTCAATTACATCCAGAAATTAAATATGTCTTACATACTGCTTCACCTTTTGCTTTTGATACTGAAAGTAATGATTATGAAAAAGTCTATAAGCGTCCAGCTTTAAATGGTACTTTAAATCTTTTAAATGCAGTTAACGATTTTGGTTCAAACGTTGAAACTGTTGTTGTTACTTCATCTGTTGCTTCAGTTTTGACTGAATCTATTAGATTCAATACAGAAGAATCATTAACAGAAGAATCATGGAATTCTATAGAATGGAGTGATGTTACAGATGGTCTAAGTGCCTATATTGCATCCAAAAAAGTCGCAGAAAGAGCAGCATGGAATTTCATTAAAGAAAATGATGTTAAATTTAAATTAAACACTGTTTGTCCTCCATATATTTTTGGTCCACAACGTTTTGATGAAGATGCTAAAGCTAAACATTTAAACTCTTCATGTGAAGTTATTAGAGAACTACTTGATACTGATCCAAATGATACTCATTTATTCAATGTTCATTATTTCTTTGCTATTGATGTGAGAGATGTTGCTTCCTTCCATCTATTAGCTTGTGAACGAGGTTTATCAAATCAAAGATTAATTCCATCTTCAGGTTATTTCACTCAACAAAAAATTTTAAATGTTATGAATAGTATTCCAGAATTAGTTGGAAAAGTCGCTAAAGGTGATGTTATTCATGGTGATGAACTATCAAAGAAATTGATTAATATGGATAACACAAAGAGTGTTGCTTTATTAGGAAACTATCAATTCATTCCTGTTGAAAAATCTATTTTCGAAACTGTTAGTCAAATCATAACCGCTTCAAAATAGATGGTGATGCTGGAAATAATATTTACTTTATATTTTAATCATTTATAATATACAAGATTAACTATTAATATTACTAAACTTCTGTAATTCTTGATTAATCCAGACGTTTTATTTGTTGTTGTGTCATTTTTGTAGTTTCAGTATCAAGCTTCTTTGTGTAAAACCTTTGATCAATCGACACAAAACCAGTTAGATAACTGTTAAATGCTAATAACAGAAACATATTGGTTTGACACGCAAAATGCAGAGCTATAAGCTCAATAAAAACCCCATAATGTTCAAATACTCATAGTAATAACTCATATAGAGTGTTTCCATTGTTGAGCTTAAATTAAGGTACGCGTTCAGTAAAACCGTTAATTCCTATTTCCTGTAGCCGAAACAATATTAAAGGGTCTTCATGATAATTATTTCAAGTTATTCTTCTATAAAAGTAGTTTAAATCCACAAATTGGCTATTTGTTCCTTAAATGATTGGTCTAAAGTTGATTAATTGGCTGGACTTGAAATAAGTACTTAAAGAGGTGGTCTTCTTCTTTTTGTTGATTATAAATTACAAATTTCTATTATGATTATCAACACCAAATTCAAATCTTTTAAAAAACTATAACTGTTCTCTTTTCCTCTATTTGGTCCTTTAATAATTAATTATCATTTATCAATAATAATATATCCTTGAATGACATCAAAATCTACTGTTTTAATTACTGGTGCTTCAGGTTTTGCTGCACTCCACTGTGTTGGACAAGCGTTAGAAAAAGGTTATAAAGTTATTGGAACAGTTAGATCACAATCAAAATTTGAAAAACTTTCAAAAGGTTTCAATAATCCAAATCTAATATTAACAATTGTTCAAGATATCTCCTCTACGATTAATCCATTTGATAGAATCTTTAAAGAACATCCAGATATCAAGTATGTCTTACATACAGCTTCACCTTGTGTATTTGATGAAAGTGATGATTATGATAAAAACTATAAACAACCAGCTATGATGGGTACACTAAATATGTTAAAATCAGTTAATGAATTTGGTATTAATGTTGAATCTGTTATTGTTACTTCTTCTTTGGCTTGTATATTTAGTGAATCTGATAGATTTGAAACTTCAAAAGAAATGACAGAAGAAACATGGAGTTCTATTGAATGGGATGATGTTATTGATGGTTTAACTGCGTATGTTGCATCAAAGAAAGTTGCAGAAAGAGCTGCTTGGGAATTTATTAAAGATCATAAAGTTAGCTTCAAATTGAATACAATCTGTCCTGCTTATATTTTTGGTCCTCAATATTTTGAAGAAGATGCAGGTGCACCACATTTAAATACTTCTTGTGAAATCATCAGATCTCTAATGGATACTGTACCTTCAGATACACACTTATTCGATGATCTATATTTCTATGCTGTTGATGTTAGAGATATTGCAGCTTTCCATATTTTGGCCTTTGAGAAAGGTTTATCAAATGAAAGATTGATTCCATCTGCTGGTACTTTTACTCAACAACAAATCCTAGATGTTATGAATTCATTTTCAGAATTAAATGGTAATGTTGCAAAAGGTGATACTGAACATGGAAATGAGATTATCAATAGAATTATAAAGATGAATAACCAAAAGAGTGTTGCTTTATTAGATGGCTACAAATTCATTAGCGTTGAAAAATCGATTTATGATACAGTCAGCCAAATTTTAGCAGCTTCCAAATAGTTTTTTTTTTTTTCTTTGTATAATTAGAACTCAAGACTAGCACTTTCTTTATATACTGATTTATTAAACAACTCATGTAGATAATATCAAATCAAACTCTAATAGCAGTAGTTGAAGAAGCCACTTAGGGTAATCAACTTCTTAGTGACACGTAATAATTCTGTTCCAAATTTCGGGATATTTAGAAATTTAATAAAATGGTGTTAAACAATCAATTAAACACTGAATTTTATCTACAGTTACATCGAATAGGGGTTTTGATAGATCTAGCAATATGTTTAAAAGCAAAGCTAAATTATCTTCAGTCTCGAATGCCATTAAGTCAGTTGGTACTAATGATTTATCTTCTGGTTTAAATTCCAAAGCTTTTGGTGTGGATTTTGTAAGTAATATTTATAAATCAACTACAAAGATAGAACTAATATTAACATAAGAACATTCTTTTTTGAAATAGGTTAACAGATATGGTATTTCAGGTAATGTCACTGGTGTTGCACATGATCCTGTACAAAGTTTATTGGCATTATCAACAGATAGATCAGAAATTCATGTTTATGGTCAACAACAAGTTGAAGTTATATTCAGCATTAGAACATCAGTTCCAGTAAAACATATGAGATTTGTTAAAGGTATCTATTTGGTTGTAATTGATGAAAGAAGTAATATTATGATCTTATCAATTTATTCTAAAAAGGTGTTGTACTCTTTCACACCACCAGGAAATGTTACTGCCTTTGAAACCGATCCATCATTAGATTGGTTATTATTGGGTTTAGAAAGTGGTTGTTTATATGTATTTGATATTGATAGAGGTCATCTTACTCCATTTAGATTAGATAATTTACAAAAAGATATATTACCAAAAGAAAGATTATCACCAATTGTTTCTCTACAGTGGAACCCAAGAGATATTGGTACTCTTTTAATCGCATATGAAAAATGTGCTGTTATATATTCATTAGCTACAGGTGAATCAAAAGTCAGTTTTATCTACGAAATTCCACCAGGTGCACCAGGTGCTGATAACAAACCTTCAAAAACTACCAGATGTCCAAATATACTTCAAGCATTATATCATCCAAATTCTTTAAACATTTTAACAACACATGAAGATGGTTCTATTGTCTTTTGGGATGCTTTAACTGGTCAATTAATTCAAGCAAGATCAGTTGTTGATACAGATGTTAATAACCCTGATTCTTTCTCACAACTTCCAGATAATGTTACATATTCAAAATTTTTAAAAGTTGCTTGGTTATGTGAGTCAAACCCTGATGTTACATCTTTAATGATTGCTGGTGGTGATGGTCCTGCCAGAGATGGTATTCATAATTTGACAGTATTAAGTTTTGGTACAGCTCCAAAATATTCAATCACATCATATGATAAAATGAGTAAATTTTATTCAAATCCAAAACAACAAAGATTTTTACCTATCCAAAATGAATCACCGATGGTTGATTTCTTACCATTAGCATCAAGTTCTCCATATTTTGGAGGATGTCATAATCCAAATTACATCTTTATTTTGCTTCAATCTGGTGAAGTTGAAATTATGTCATTTCCTCAAGGTCATTTAGTTTATCATTCATCATTATTGCCACAAAGTATTGCATGGGTACATCCACGTACAACTTGTTCAATTGTTGTTCCTGTACCACAAAGGGAATGGTTAGGTATGATTTCAAGATCCACAAGAAGTAAAAACTTATTAAAAGGTGGATTCCCTCAAAAAGTTAATATAAAGCCTAATGAAATTAGATCTGCATTAGCTACTGGTCATAGTAATGGTTCTGTTAGAATGTGGGATGCTTCTCATGCTGAGTTAGGTGATACATGTGTCATTGATGTTGATGTTGCATTTGCATTAAATACAATAAACAATATAGCTATTGATCAAATTTCATATGCAGGTCAAACAGCAGAATTAGCAGTTGCAACAATTGGTGGTGATGTTGCATTATTTAAATTCCAAGTAAATAAAAATTATAACCCAAAACTTGGTGAATTAGAGGTTGGTTTAAGAAGATTCTCACTTCAGGAAGAAAAGGGTATAATGATTGATTTATCAAGTAGAACACCAAATGTTAAAGAAGGTTTTTTGCCAAGTATAGCTATCCATGCGAACTGTGGTAGAGTTACATCTTTGAAGCAAAGTAATATTGGTTTTGTTGCTATTGCTTATGAAAGAGGTAATTTAATGATTATTGATAGAAGGGGACCAGCTATTATTCACTTTGAATCTATACAAAAGGTATCACAATGTGGGTCTTCATTTATTACATCTTTAGAATTCTCTATTATGTCATTTGGTGATGATTCATATTCTAGTATATTATTATTTGCAGGTACAGATAAAGGTGAATTATTAACCTATAAAATTTTACCCAGCTCATCAGGAAGATTCAGTGCTCAAATTTATGATTCAGTTAAATCAAATGATTTTTCAATTACATCCATTATTCCTTATAAAAATGAGACTGGTACACCATTTATGGCTACTTTGGAACAATTTAATGAATTATCTAAAGGTATTCCACATCTAGGTTCTGTATTGATATCATCATTACAAGATATTAGAATTATTGAACCTGCTAGAACAAAGTTAACACATAAAGTATTTTCAAATACTGTATTATCATCTGGTTTATCGGTTGTATCTACTAAGCAAGCTTCTGGTAAATCATTTGGTGCTGTTGTTCCTGTTTTAAACATCAATGGTACTATCAAAATTTTATCATTACCTGAAATGAGAGAAATCACTACTCTAAAGCTTCCATATATTCTAGAACCAAGATTTGCTAAATTTAGTGGAATACTGCCTTCAGGTGATGTTTTTGTTCGTAGAAGTGAAAATGAAGGTTTATTAATCAGTATTTGTGGTACTGGTGCCATGAGTGCTAAACTACCATCTGACAATCTATATAATGATCAACTGAAAATTCCATACCGCCCACAAATAGGGACAGCTCAATGGGTTAAAGGACAAGCTTTAATAAGTTATGAAGATTTAGATAAGTTAATAGGAGGTCCAAAGAGACCACTATCCAAAAATCCAGAATCACAAATTATTCAAGGTAAATTAACATTAAAACCACACTTGACTGAAAAGGAAGAAGAAAATTCAGAATTTGCTTATTCCAAGCCTGTCAGAAGAAGATCTGTTGCTGGATATGACCCAACCAGATATTTAAATAGAACATTTCAAAATGGGATTGAAAGTGTTGAAGAATCGATTAATGAATATGCCAATAGTGCTTCACAAAATATGAATGAAGCTATAGGAGATTTTCAAAAAGATTTGGTTAAATCAGTTTTCAGATCAAAATTTGGATTTTAAAAATTTGGAAGGTCTACACTGTATATAAATTAACTAAAATCAGTACATATTTCATAGTAATTCATTAATATCATCATTACTCATATATATATTAGTTATTTCATTAATCTAAATCCATTTCAGTTGGTAGATCGTCTGAATCTATATGGTCTGTAGTAGAATTATTAGGAGGGTCCTGTGTAGTAGCATTTGTAGATATTGGAGCACCAGTAGTTGTGGTAGTAGTTGAAAACCTACCATTAGGTTGACGAACAATTCTTGTGGTCACACTTCTACCATTAGGTTGATTATTAGTAGTTCTATTTTGCATAAAATTTGCTAATGCCCCAGTAATTGTTTGTCCAACTGGTCCTCTCAATTCTTGTGGAAGAATATTAGTTATCATTTCAGATAAATTATTTGGTGGTTGTTGAGTCTGTGGTATCTCATTAGATGGTTGAAATTCTGGTACCTCAATATCAGGATCATTAAAATTAGAATCATCGTTATTTACTGGAATTGGATTATTATTCTGTGTTGTGGCATTATCATTGGTAATGTTTGAAGGTGGAATATTAGGAGGTTGAACAAATATATTTCTAATAATCTGAGGATTCACCCTTGAATTGATTCCTGGGACTGTATTTGAAGAGCGAACATTATTTTGATGATTATTTGGTGACTTAGATAATAATTCCTTGGTAGATTTCAAAGCATTTGATAAATGATCAAAATATTCTTTTGGTGCTTCTATATCATTAGTAGCTAGCTCAATGGCTTTATTATAGCTGGTCACTGCTTCCTGTAGTTCTTTGTTAATCACTTGATAGTATGCTAATCTTGCATAATATTTGTCAGATGAAGGTTGTAATGAAATGGATTTTTTTATATCATCAATTGCACACTCTATATATCCTAATTTCCAATATGCATGAGATCTATTACAATAAGCAGTATCATTCATGGGATTTAATGTGATTGATTCACTGTACTTTGCCAAAGCTAATGGGAAATGACGATTATTTAATGCAACATTACCTTCCTTCAAATGTTTATCAGATTCACTAGATATATATGAATCTTTATCATTGAAACCAACTTCTAATATTCTATAATTTATTCTGAAATTATTAATCAAAATGTTTAAATTATCAGAAAGTTCTTTGCTTTGAGATATTTGGTTCAAGATTTGTTCTTTATTTATAGAGATATCATTTTCACCAGAGCGAACATATTTTGAGTAAGCGTTTAATAGAATTATACCAGTTTCTAATGCTTCTTGTTGAGATTGAGGAAGGGACTCTTTAAGGTTAACTAAAAAGTATGCTATTGTATTTGGTAATTCACATTCAGGGTCAAAGCCTGCTTCAAAGAAATTATTTGCAAATGTTGGTTTAGGAGAGATGTGAGAGGATTGTTTATAAAATGCCCATGATCTAATAAATAAATCTTCATTTAGATCAACTCTCTCTAAAACTCTACTAGAGCAATCATTATCATCTCCTGGTTGTCTTAATGAGTTACTTTGACTAAACAATTCATCTGATGCAACAATAACACCAGCAACGCTATATTCATGGATATTTTTTGATTTCTGTCTAGTGGCAAATTCATGCAACTTCTTCAAGTAATAAGCAATTGCATTAAGAAACAATCTTTTCTCGAATACATTCAATTGTACTGTATTTGATGAATCCATGGCGAAGGTTAATTCTATGAAAGTAAAATGTTGAAGAAAGTTAAGAAAGGACTTTTGGCCTCTGTGTTCTTTTTATTTTTCCTGGTCCTTTGTTTTTTTTTTATATTTTTTTTTATATTTTTTTTCTAGAGAAGTTTCATTATTGACAAAAGACTACTAACAAATTATCAATCAAAAGACAACTAAAGATATGAGTTTGTGGGATAAATCAACAGATGATAAGTTCCCAGAGAATCCTGTTAAGCCAAATCTCTCAAAAGAACTTTGTCTATCACCAAAAAGTATCAGAAACTTTCTAAAACTTTCGAGGGCAAATACTGATGATGTTATTAAACAAAGATTAAACTCTGCTTTAAATGATAAATCACATTCGAAAGACTCAATATGTCAGGAATTTACTGAAAGTATCATCTATTCATCGTGGAGAGAAAGACTTTCAACTATCACATACTGTAATAATCAAGCTAAACTACTGGAAGATGCTATAAATTCTAACAATGAACCTGAACTACAAGAGAAATATGTTGATCCTAGAATTGATCCATATGCTGCACAAGAATTTAAAGAACTAAAAGATCAAAAGTTTGCTCAATTGAGGTCATTACAAAATTGGGTCAATAATGAATTAGAAATTGAATCTATTGTAAAAACAAGAAGTGTGGAAATCTTAAATGATAATTGTGGGCTAAGTGACTGGTTCCAAAAGTTTAATCAGTGGTCATCATCTTTAAAATAAATTGAAATGCTAATAACAACCATTGAACTTGTATATAAATAGAATACAGTGGTCACTTATAATGCTTAAATAATATCAGGGCCACTTGTGAATAAGACAATCATCGATATTAGCATAAGTATGAATATACATGAAGTTACGTTTTTAAAAGAAAGAAAATCAACTCACTTTGATTTATAATACTTGTACAGTTATTAATTAATATTACAGTCTTTTAAAATATTTTATTCATTACTTTCATTAAATATAATAGGTTAATTCAAATATAAATATTAACAGATAATATCACATGTTAGTGTTTATGATTACTAGCCAACTTTGCTGATCTTGATCTTCTCTCACCAACAGAAAAATCTTGTGCGATAGAATATTGATCCATCAGTAAATCATCTAAAGCTCTATGACCAGTTTTCTTAGGAGGTGTTGCAATTCTCTCAATAACCCTAATCACACTTGGTTTGATTCTTGTTTGTCTTGATTTATTAGGTTTTGGTGTTTGAGGTAGTTCAGGTGGTTGAGGTGTAATAGATCTATCAGAGGATACATTTGGTGTAACACTGGTGTTGTTGACAGAAATAGCATCTTCAGCTTTTTGTTCATCTCTTTCGAGGTTATTGTTAGAAATTTGGTCTATTTTATTTGTATTATCTTCTGAATCATCAATTTTTTCTTTATCAGTATCAATATCTCCATCATTTTCTTCAATTGTTGTTCTTCCATTGCCTCTTCCTACACCTATAGTACTACCTCTTCCTCTACCTCTGCCTCTTCCTCTACCTCTACCTCTTCCCCTTCCTCTACCTCTTCCTCTCTCGCTTGCTATTTCACTACCTCTACCTCTACCTCTACCTCTACCTGATCCTGATCCTGATCCTCTTCCTCTTCCTCTACCTGATCCTTGTCCTCTTACAATACCAGTAGCAGCACCATTACCTCTTCCTCTCCAATTTCCTCTACCAACACCTTTTCTGGATTTAGTTGAATCCAATGGAATATCTTCACTCGCTATTGACAGCTTTGTACTTTTTATTGGGTTAGAATCATTATCAACTTCTAAAGATAATCTCTGTTGTATTCTAGGGCTTCTTCTTTCAGGGGTAGCATCAACGCTTTTGGTATAGTCAATTGGTCTAGCTAATCTTTTAGGTGTTTGAGGTAGTTTTATAGAGTCAAATGCAACATCAGCAGAACGCTTCTTTTCATTGGATTTCTTAGTTTCAAGTTCTAAAAGAACTTCTTTAATTCTGAATTTTTCCATCAAACTAATACTATCATCATCTGTAAGAGTACCATTACCAAATTTAGTTATATTCCAAGCTATTGAATTATCAGAGTTACCGGAGATTTTTCCAGAATTGTCAGTTTTTGGTGCTTTAGACATCAAATCTACTTCACTATCTGCTTCCTTTTCTGTTTCATTATCAACATCGCTTAATTCATATTCAATCATTAAATCTCTTCCACTCCATCCTTTAAATTTAACGTCAGTTCCACTGATATGATAATTGTCAAACAACTCAGATTCATCACTAAACTCTCTTAATGTATTTACAGTTGCATCCACAATATCCATCATCTTGTAAACAATTTTAGTTAAAGAAACATTATTCAAAGAACCAACTGAAACAATGAATTTATCAAAGTCTTCTTGAAAATCATCAAATGTTGAGTAATATTCAGAGTCTATTCTTTCAACAAGCAGAGCCAAATTGACATCCATTTTCAATCCTAATAACAATTCTGAAGAAGAAACTTCAAGAATATCATTCATCATATATCTTAGAATTTTGATATGAGGGAAATGGATTATTTTAGTAATATCCTCTAAATTATTGTGTTTTTCAAGACTAACTTGTTGTCTTAATTTGATTAAAGTTGAAATAGTTTTTAATTTTTCCAAATCTTCTATTAATTTGTTTGAAAATTCTATTTTTTGTGGAATATCTTGTGGATTATTAGATGAATAATTATTTGATTCAGAGAATTTGATTAACGAAGCACCTTTCTTGAGTTCCCTTTTCATACACCAATATCTTACAAAAAGTTCACTTATTGTAGTAGAATCTTGTACCTTCATCTTCTCTAAAAATCTTTTCAATACATCTATAAAATAATTTGGTGGAATTGGTGTTCCCTTCTTTGTTTTCCAATAATTCTTATTCTTTCTGTTTAATTGAGATTTCTTTTCTGTTGTTTGATTTGATGATACCTCTGATGTTGAATCAAAATTGAAAGTAGAAAAATAAAGCTTTGCTTTATTAATATTGGCTAATAGATTAGTTTCTTCATTATATTCAGCAGGAGAATGTCTATGGCAATATGTTATCATTGAAGATTTATCAGCAACAGCACCACTAACACCTTTAGTCATGTTCATATACAAACCAGCACGTCTGGCACAAGTAGGATGATATGCAGCAAAGCAACTCTTATTACTGCACTGTATGCAAGCACCCATTTTTTGTTTACATATATAGCAATTCAATCTCCATCTTCCTTTGGGTATTCTATTGTAGCCTTCGATGGGTTCCATATGGCCTGTACTTGCAAAGAATAATTCAGGTATCCAAAGACCACATAAAACATGACTCCATGAACCATCTTCTGTTTGTTTGAATGCACCAGATGTACTTGGACAAAATAAACATTTAGTTTTCTTTCTTCTTGATATTAGACAACGTCTACATAACCATTGACCTTCAGGAATGAAGAGAATACCATAACAATCTTGATGAACGGCTATATCACAATTTTCACAAAAGACAATTGCATTTGAATTATCACATTCACTTTCATTACAAACAGCACATTTTTGTTCTTCATTTGGACTTGAAGGAGTACCATCATCTGCACCGTATAGTTCTGCACTTGCCATAGCAGTGGTCATTCTATCTGTATCTGTTAATGATCTTGTGGTTTTAGCTGGTATCTTCTTCTCTAATGCATGCCATTCATTTTCCAATATTGTCATTATGATTTCAAATAATTCATGACTTAATTTACCTTCTTCCTCAGTTCTATATTTATTAACAAATTTAAGGTAATAATCATCTTGTTCATCCATATCATACATAACTTTGAAATTCTTTTGATTTTTAGAAATTGATTCAAAGAACTCATTAGTCTGTACAGTTTTATAAATATCATCAAATTCTCTAATATATGTATCTCTGTCTTTGATATCTGAACTGTCAATATAACCAAAATCGATCAAATCTTTGGGCACTTTGGTGCTTTTTACTGTATTGTTTAATATTGAGTCAGATATTTCTTCAAATATTGCCTTCTTCAATTGAACTTTTGAATGATGATGATTATGATTGTGATTATGAAGTTTATTTCTATTATCACCGTGTCCTAAAGGTGTATTTTTACCAAGTGAAGTTGTTGAACTGGATTCTGATGAAACATGAGTATGAACACCATTTGTATTGGTTGTAATATGATCATTGTTAACAAGAGTTGTAGATACATTGTTTTCATTGATTTGATTAGACATAAGCTCTCTTGGTGGTAAATCTTCATCATATACTATTATAAGTTCATCACCCTCACTAAGATCTGGATAAACATCTTCAAACTGGTGTTCTTCTCTTGGTTTTGATGTATCAATGTTAGTTTTCAATTCATTGGAATCGTCACTGTTCAATTGATCTGTCTTTGTTATTATGTTTGTTTCTTGATTTGGAGGTTCTTCCCTCGCCTTACTATGGCGTTTCCGCTTGTTCAATCGACTCAATGCCATTGATATTGTATGTTCAGACTAACAAAGTTACCAGAGTTGATAGTTTTTCCTGGTTGTTGATCTAAAAGTTTTTAATGTATTGTGTATTCTGACTTATTTGTGGTTATTTGTTTGACGCGGTCGAATTTTATAAAAATTTTGAAATCCTTTTTCTATCCGCTTTGGGAAATAATTCCGTGTAGAACCGAATCTGGGTCCTTTCAAATACTTAATAACTTCAAAAAATATACATCAAATGAACAAAACTCTACAATTTAGAATTGATAATGGTGTTTATGGTACTGAATTAATTTATTATTACTTAAACACAAACAAAAAACTTTGGAAAATAACTAAAAACAAAAAAAAAACCTTCATTAAATCTCAACTTGTTCAGAAACATATGAGAAACCCTTGAATTGAGATTGTGATGCAGAATCTAAAATAGAATTAACAGGTGTTAATCTTGGAATTTCTTTTGTGAAATCATCATCAAAGAAAGAAACATCTTCTTCATTCTTAACTTCTGGCACGTATGGAGGAGTTACTCTCTTATTTAATATATCATCAAAATCAATGGTATTAAAGTAAGGATGACACATAATTTCTTCAGCATCTTCAGGTCCTGAACCTAAACGAGTAGCTGGATCCTTGTCCAATAATCTTTCCAATAGATCAACTGCTGCACTAGCCATTTGAATTGGAAACAAAGGTTCATCAGTAAGAATGGCATTGAAAACTTCATCTTCATCATCACCTCTGAATGGTGATTTGGTCAATAACATTTGATATAACAAGACACCATAAGCCCACCAATCAACAGTTCTTGTATAATGTTGTTCTTTTAAGATTTCAGGGGCCATAAATTCTGGTGTACCACAGAATGTATTTGTTGTATTACCATACCACATATCTAATTTACATAAACCATAATCAGCAATCTTAATATGACCTTCTGTGGTTAATAAAATATTATCTAATTTCAAATCACGATAAACAATACCATTTTCATGTAAATATTTTAAAGCTAATAAAACTTCAGCTGCATAGAATCTTGCTCTTCTTTGAGAAAATCCCTTCTTTTGAACATGCCACATTAAATCACCACCTGAAATATATTCCATAACGAAGTAAACTCTATTAGCAGTTTGGAAACAACAATATAAATTCAATAAGAATGGATGTGATTCTCTATTAGCAACTAAAAAGATTTCTTTTTCGGCTGTCATTGAAGCAATTTCACCATTTGAAACAATCATATCTTTCTTTAAAACTTTAACAGCACAAAGTTTTTTAGTTCTATGAGATCTAGCAAGCATAACTTTACCAAAATTACCTCTACCTAAAACTGAAATAAAGTTGAAATCATCTAAACCAATCTTAGGTTTTGGCTTATGACTATGATGACGACGACCAGGACGACTTTCAATGGTTGCATTAGTGATAACCTTTTTAAGACCTTCATTTGATTCACCAACTTCACCAGATGATGAAATAACATTATTTCTAGTTTGAGATTGGGCTTCATCTTGCTCTTTATCTTGTTCTAAAACTAAATTCTTTTGTCTTTGTCTTTCTTCTTCTTGTTCAAGTTCTTCTTGTTCTTGTTGTAATTGTTTTAATTGATTTTGCTGTTGCTCATAAAGAACCTTTTCTTGTTGTTGACGTTTAGTTTCTTGGGCTAGTTTAGCTTCTTGTTCTAAACGTTTCTTTTCAGCTTCTAATTTCAATCTTTCTTGTTCGTGTAAACGAGGATCAAGTCTAGACATTGGTGGTAAATCATATTGATCTTTCGATGATGTTGAAATTGGAGTTTGAGTATTATCAGATTGTATGGATATAGAAGAATCAGAATTAGATTGTGGTGGAGGACGTCTTTGACGTTGCTGCGGATTAGCATTACTTTGTGGTTGAGTATAAGCAGGAATTTGATATTTATGTTGTTGTTTTGACGGAACAGGAGTCTGTTCATATTGACGGTATTGATATTGATTTGAAGGATATTGCTGCTGTTGTTGTTGTTGTTGGTAATTTTGTTGCTGTTGATAATGCTGTTGTTGTTGATAATTCGGTTGTGGTTGTTGTTGTTGTTGATATTGTTGTTGTTGGTACTGTTGTTGGTATTGTTGTTGAGGTCTCTGTGCAATATTATGATTCTTGGTGACCAGTTGTTCTGAAGATGGCTGTGAAGGCAAAGCTTTACCCAAGTTGTTCATGTTATTTAATGATGAAGAAGCAGATACAGCAGTTGCAGATGATGCAGTAAGAGATACTTTACTTGATGAATGTGGAACTTGTTTTCTTCTAGTAGTACTTTGAGTACTCTTAATAGCATTCAAAATTTCATTGGCTCTTTCCATAGTCATACCACAGAAATCAGGAACTAAATGAGAACATTGTGGATGACACATAATATTACATTCAGTACATTTTAAAACATTCTTTCTACCCCATGGTAGAATATATCCACAATGAGAACACCAATTTGTACCATGATTTGAAATATATTCAAATCTATGAGGAATACAATAATTCAATTTAGTTTCATCTGGATCAATATCAGTACTTGATTTTGAAATACATTTTGTAATAACTTTTTGATAACATCTTTTATGACATAAGAATTTACAATCTTGACATTGAAATCCATTATTTGGTAATAATTCACCACATAAAGCACAACGCATAATACTATAGAATTGTTTTTGAACAAATTGATGACCATGTTGTTCAAATACTTCTTCATCAGTTTTTCTAATAGCACCATGACGGTGTAAACCACCTAAAATAGTCTTTTTATCAGGAGCATTTGAATCTTTAGTAAAACCAAAAGTTAATAAAATTTTACCAGATGGAGCTAAAATATACCAATTACTACTTCTAATTGGAGCATCTCTTTCAGGTAAATGTTGTACATGACTCATATTAGTTTGAGGATGATCTAAAGTGAAGTTATCATTTGAAATATTTGGATTTTGCATAGTTGGTTTTGATGAACTTGATTGAATTCTTGCAGCACTAACCCAACCAGCTGAACCTGATTGATCCAATTTCTTTTTACGAATTTCTTCAGCTATATCAGATACTAAAAACCAAGTTATAGCAACAGGAATCCATTCATTTTTTTCATTTCTATCAAAAACTGTTAATTCAACTTCATGACCATTATCAATTGGAATATTAAATTCTTCATTCCATTGATCATTTAATCTAACTTTAGTTTTACCCTTTTCCTTTTCATCAATTTTAATGGATATATAAGATTCAGTTTTTCTAACGTTTGAAACTAAATGTTGAACATTTTTAATTGAACTAATACCAATAGTTAAAGTACCTTTTAAAGGTTTTCTTCTAAATTGATAATCATTTTGTTCAGATTGATTAATTTGATCTAAATCAACGTTTAATTCATTATATTTTTTTAAAGATTTTTTTAATAATTGAATTCTGTGAATACCTTGAACTCTACCATCTTCAGCTATTGAACTATAACGATGTTCACCATCTAATTCATAAATTTTTGATAATTTTTCACTAGCTTTAGAATATTGTTCTTCAACTTTGATTTTAGCATTTAATTGATTGATCATTGATTGAATTCTTTGACCTAAAGAAGGACAATCATAAGTCATTAAATCAAGTCTTGAATATCGTGTTTCATGAGGAGTTGAACTTGAAACAACTCTACCATTTGAACCAGTATTTGGTTGTAAGTTTGAACTTAATGTATTACCAGAATTTGAAGAAGTTAATGTTCCTTTGTTATTTGGATCATCAGAGTTTAACTTTGAATTTTCATTTGATTTTGCAATTTGTTGTTGACGATCATCTTGTTGTTTACGTTGATTGTAAGTTTGAGTTAAATATTCAATATTTTGTTGAGCTTCTCTAATGACATTACTACAGTTTTGAATGACATCAGCATTTGTAGTTGTCCTTTTCATGGCCATAGCACCATCGATGATTTTCCTTTCTCTTGCGATCTTATTTTGAATATCTTGTAGACTTGACATTTTTGAGTAATTTGATCTGATCTATAATAAGAATAAAATTAAAAATAAAATTAAATGCAAGAGTTTTGTGTCAATCCAATGATGAAATGAATTATGGTATGATTCAATTAGAAGAATTCAAAAAAAACAAAAAAGCAGATGTGTCCCTGTGTAAAACTTGTGATGTAGAAGTTTGTTTAATGTTGTTGTTGTTTTTGTTGTTGTTGTTTTTTGCCTTAGGAACTGGGGGTAGTTGACAAGGTCCTGTTGATGATTCAGTAGA
>JAJMKA010000043.1:0-111200 GCA_030563805.1 Ruyongia namnaoensis
GAAAGTAACTGGAGCTGTTGAACCTTTATTAGCTTTCTTTTTGTTTCTTGGTTCTCTTGGATAAATACCTTTAAAGATACATAATCTTCTAAAATCAGCTAAAGATATTTGTAATTTCTTGATAGCTTGAGTTCTGGTAACAAAGTTTTTAGCATTACCACTTGTGTTCTTCTTTCTAATTCTACCCATTATAACTTAAATCTACTGTAGTTTTGATGTTCTGATCTAATATTTAAAGAGAGATGAGCTGCTTCAAAAAATTTTTCAGTTCTATAAAAAAAAAAAAAGTTAAAATGGTTCGGGCAGCATTTTTCTGATTTTTGGTGAAGAAATTGTATATTTTGTTGTAAATAGTTGATAATTTTGAGGTTTTTAGGTCAATTAAGAGTATATATTCATTTAATTGTTTATAAAGTTGTAAAAAATTTAGTTTCCAAGTTGATTTTATTGAGAAATAAGCAAAAATAGTTAAATTTGTGTTTTTGTTTTTGTTGATTCTCACTTTTTTTGACATAAACACAAAAAATCCAAAATTTAATTTCATTAACAACTTTCAATCATTTAAAGTGTATTGATATTGAACTTCTGGTGATAGTTACCGAGATACAATTGTTATTATAGAGGATAATAGTGAATCCCATCATCGTCTGAGTATTTTGATGCTACTTTAGCTCGTTTTTCTTCCTAGTTTTATTGTTAGATTTATCTATTTTACTCCTAATAATTTGCATTCTATAATAATATCAACAACACTATAAATATTATATCAAAAACAATGGAATCAAATCGTATAGATTCTTCACCAATACCCAAGGAGAATTTGTCTCCAAATGATTCATCACCAACTGAATCTTCAAACTGTGATAGCATATTCAAAAATTCCGATACTAGTGGTAATAATTATAACATGAATAGCAATACAAATTCTTCATTACAATCTCCAACAATACCTCCAAAAGCATACTTCAACGACTCTGCTAGCAATAATAGACACATACCAGCAACAACATCAACTAATGCAACTTCAACAATATCACCACCATCAAATCCAAGATCAAGACTAAATACTCATTCTACAATGAGTCTTATAAATTCTCAATATAGCAACCATTTAAATAACTATTCACATCAAGCAACAACTATACCTCCATATGTATTATACAGTATTGCTAATGATAAAAAGAACCCTGATAGATTACCAAAAGATGCAAACAATCAAGTGATTGATCCATTTATGTACTCATTAGATAATAATATGAGTAAATTATTATCAACTTTTGATTCAACACCTGCTTATCCTCAAGGTGTCGTTTCTTTTGAACATTCTGCTCATGAAGATAAAGCTTTATCAGAACTTAATAAACCATGGGGTGGTGATCAAAGATTAAGAAAATATTTAAATAATCAAGATGTTTCAAAACTAAAGCAAAAGAATGGTTCAAGTTGGAATCTTTTTGGTTCAAGTAAAAGTCAAAATTCAAGTGAAGAAGATCTTGAAAAATTTAATGAAAAAGATTATAGTAAAACTAGGTCAAGAGCTGGTTATTGGATGTCTGTTGATAGTAAAGATGAATGGGGTCCATATATGAGAAAAATTCTCTTAAATAATAACTATATTCCATTATTTTTTAGAGTTATTATATTTACATTAAGCGTTGTTTCACTTGCTTTAGCTTGCTCAATATTTAAAAAATCAAGAAAGAAATATCAAGTTTTAATTGATTCTAGTTATGAAAGAATAGATCAACAACCAAGTACTTATATGGCAATCTGTGTACAGAGTGTAGCACTGTTATATTTAGTCTACATTGCTATAGATGAATTCAAATCAAAACCATTAGGTATAAGAGATCCTTCTGCAAAGATAAGATTAATTCTTTTAGATCTTTTATTTATAATATTTTCAAGTGCCAACCTTTCTTTAAGTTTTAATACTTTATTAGATGGTCAATGGGTTTGTGCTATTGATGAATCATCAAAATATCCTAAAATTGAAACAATTTGTGAAAAACAAAGAGCATTATCTGCATTTCTTTTCCTTGTATTAGTGATGTGGGTTATTACATTTACAATAAGTATTTTAAGAGTTATAGAGAAGGTTTCATCAACAGGACCAAGATGATTCCTATACAAATACTTAATACCCATATATCCTTATGAATTTATGAACATTACTATTATTATCATTCGTTGTACAACATTAAATCGTAATATTCGAATTGCTACTAATAAACATTTGCATTAACTAAGATTATATTTTATTCATCTATGAATGGTAAAACGGAGGTTATTATATGGAATGAAACAAAAATGAATTGATATTAAACAAGTATTTTTTCTAAAAATACATAATTATGGTTAAAAGTTGGAAATAGATTAATCACTTGCTTCAGCAAATCTGTCTGAAATAGATTGTATTAGTTTTTCAAATTCAACTCTACCTTCATCTTCACCTCTACTTGGTTCAAAGAACTTAGCAGATGAAACAGAATGTTTAACATCAGAAGTTTGTTCACTTAATTTAGACCAGATAGCACCATTTGCTACTGATTTTTGTGCTTCATCATAATAACCAACAAAGGCTCTCATCATATCAAATGTCTTCCAAATTGGACAGAAAGCATCATATGTAGAGTAACCATTTTGTTGTAAGAAATCTTCTTTAATTAATGTAGAGACATCTAATGTAATCTTATCTGAATCTGATAATGATGATTTACCAACTAATTGGACAACTTGTTCTAATTCTTCAGCATTTGATAAAATTTCTTTTATTCTATCTCTTAAAGCTGGGAATTCTGGATAATGTTGATCATAATATTTGTTTAAAACGTTGGTATATTTAGAGTATGAGACTGAAGTATTAACAGATGGGAAATGTTTTCTTTGAGCTAATTTTTTATCTAAACCCCAGAAAACTTGTGTAATACCTAAAGTAGATGTAGTAACAGGATCTGAGAAATCACCACCAGCTGGGGAAACAGCAGCAACAATGGAAACTGAACCAACACGATCAGGAGAACCTAAAGCAACAGCTTTACCGGCTCTTTCGTAGAAAGAAGCTAATTTAGCACCTAAATAAGCTGGGAAACCTTGATCAGCAGGCATTTCACCTAAACGACCAGAAATTTCTCTTAAAGCTTCAGCCCATCTTGAAGATGAATCAGCAATCATAGAAACATTCTTACCTTGATCTCTGAAATATTCAGCTAATGTAATACCAGTATAAATAGAAGCTTCTCTGGCAGCGACAGGCATATTTGAAGTATTGGCAACTAATGTTGTACGTTTCATAATTGGTTCTTTTCTACCATTGATTTCAATAAATAATTCAGGGAATTCCATTAAAACTTCTGACATTTCATTACCACGTTCACCTATTTTAAAGTTAATTTAATTGTTAGTAATTATATTTACAAAATAATAATATTAGTAAAAAATGAAGAAAGAAACTTACCACAACCAATATAGATAATACAATCAGAGTTAGAATATTTGGATAATGATTGAGAAATAACAGTTTTACCACAACCAAAGGCACCTGGAATACATGTAGTACCACCTTGAACACATGGGAATAAAGAATCTAAAACTCTTTGACCTGTGTATAATGGATAATCTGCACTTAATTTTTCAGCAACTGGTCTTGGAACACGAACTGGCCATGTATGGTACATTGTATATTTGGAAACTTTACCATTAAATTCAACTTCTAATAATGTTTCTTCAATTGTGTAAGAACCAGCTGGAGCAATAGAAACAATTGTACCACGAGCTCTTGGAGGTAATAAGATTTTATGTTCATCTAATAAAGAGTTTTCAAAGACAATACCATAGATATCACCACCACTTATATGATCACCAACTTTTAATGAGGCTGGTTTGAAGTCATATTTAATAGTTCTATCTAATGAAGGAATATCAATACCTCTTGGAATATAAATGGAGTTTGAAACTTCTCTAATAGCCTTTAAAGGTCTTTGAATACCATCATAAATAGTTTCCATTAAACCTGGACCTAATTCTACAGATAAAGGTTTACCAGTTCTTAAAACAGGATCACCAACGGTAACACCTGCAGTTTCTTCATAAACTTGGATAGTAGCTTTATCACCATCAATTCTAATAACTTCACCAACTAAACTTTCATGACCGACTTTAACTAATTCGTACATAGCACAACCAATCATGTTTTCAGCGACAATAACTGGACCTGAAACAGAGTAAATTGAACCATATGATGATTCGTTAGCATCATCTAAAGATAGACGTTTGATCTCTTTACGAGCATTTTCCATAGCTCCTGCCTATAAATAATGATATATGATCTTACTAGTTTCCCTAACTATACCAAAAAGGTTCTTCTCTATGGTTTTTTATAGTAGGGGGGTTGAAGTAAAATCAATTTCAGATTTGTTAGTAAAACTTGTAGACAACATTAATAATCAAGGATCAATAAATTAATTTGGGAATCCAATTGGGTAACCACATATCAACAAATACATATATAATACATTGTAACTTTTATCCTTGGTGTAATATTAATACATTTTAGTTTTCAAGTAATTTCAATTATGGGTTACTCCTTATTAAAATCTTAAGTCATTTAACTCCCCAAAAATCACAAATTGAACCTCTAAAATAACGATCAACAACATACCATTGTGATTGATTATAAATATAAATATGTATGTGTTATTGATAAATGCTAGTAAATTAATTCACTAAGCAATTGAATATAAATCAAACAAATTACAGTTCTTTATCTAAGGAACGTTTTGATAAGAGTATTGAAAACCTCGAAGATTTTTTTGAACATAATTTTGTAATTTTGCACGACTGCAAAAGGTGGGTTGCCCGGTTGGATTGAAGTGTGCAGGGTCACCTCTGGGGTTGAGCTTGGATTCGTTCGAGCCAATGGTGCTGCTGCTTCTGGTGATGTGGATGGTGTTTGTTGCGTCAGATAATAGTTAGAACTCGATTTTTTACGTCTTGTTTTTTCTCTGTTCTTAATTTACTTTGTGGTTGAAATTATTGAGTGTCGAGATTTGAAGATGCCATATTTGACGAGATGAGTGGAAACGTTATTGATCTTGTAATTCACGATGGTAATACGTTCATATACTTATAGTTTACAGATAATACAGTATTCAGTAATCCATTAGTTATATACAATGGCTAATGTTTTTTAAAACCAATTTTAATTTTGAGTTATAGAAAATCAGATTCAGGTCATCGCTGTTCTCAACTCTCAACTCTCAAGTTTGAATGATACCACGAACATTTTGTTTCTTGTTTTACAGTACATATTACATGTTCAATTCTTGAAGAATTTATCATTTAGAAAAGCCTTACTTAGGGTTAATTGGTTAAGAACTATTCTATAAACAAATTTACTACATATTATATATGGTTACTCACATGATGATTTATTTTAAGTAGTGTTCGTTCAAAATCTAAAGATGGTTATAAAAATGATGATGAATTCAGAATTATGAATATGAAGATTCTTTTAATCGATTTACCATTATCATATTCTGGTTCTTTGATAACACAGAACTGTAGACTTTTTACACATATCATTCCTGAATTCTGACTAAGTTCATTCCTTCGGTATCGATTTCAAATTTTGAAGAACTGTAGTTATCAATATGCAACATCTGCTGTTAATTGTTATTGATCTATAATAATTTAGTAAACCTGGACTTGAATTACCAATTACCATCAATATTATTATCATTGTCTAAAGTGTTGCGATGAATTGAGAACTTGAAGAAGCACATTATTGATGGTGTTGATGGTCCGGAATTTTGGCAGATTAGCCCCCAGATATTTAATTAATTTTAGACGCCACCAACTTTTTCTTCTCTTCATCTTTTAATTCTGTTCTTCTAGTGTTATTATTTCTTTACTCTTGTCTCTTGACTCTTCATATTATAAGGTTAATTACTATCAGGTATGGATGTTAACGATAATGATTGGATAGGCGTTGGAGTCTCAACCTACAATTTTGCTGCTAAACTAGAAAACTCCAAATTAGGGGTTTATAATGAAGACAAAGTAAAGCCTTTGCGCAATGTTGATGGTATAATTTATGGGGGAATTGGTGGTGTGAAACAGTACAGTTGGATAAGATGCAATACTTTATCTTCTCAAGAAATTAGATCGTATCTAAGATTCCATTCAGCTTCTTTCAATGAAAATGCTGACCTAGATGAATTGAAGAGAGTGTATTTTACTTTCACTGGAATCCCTACGAATCTCATAGGCGCTGACAGTCAAAAAGTTCAATTATCTGATGAGGTAATAAATGGTAATATGTTAATTGAAAAGATTCAAACATTACAAAACGCCACCCAAAGGTTATCACAAAGCGTCGATCAACTATTTGATGGACTAAATGGAATCAGAGAAGACATAAATGGAATCAGAGAAGATATAAATGTAATCAGAGAAGATCAAAATGGGATCAGAGAAGATATAAATGGAATCAGAGAAGAACAAAAGGAAATCAGAAAAGATCTACTAAGAGTTGAGATTAGGCTAGAAGATTTACATGCAACAATGATAGCAAGAGGCAGAGCAGAAAATGCATTCATTGAAGCTGAGAGAGATTTCCCAGAAAGACTCCAAAACAGACTTCGTGAAAGAGGTTTTAACGTTTAAACTAATGCAGGCTCAGTTGAAAATAATTTGCTATACATTAATTTAAATTAATTTAATGAAAGTTCGGTTCTTATTTCTTATTTCTTATGAGTGGTTTAAAAGGTTCAATTGCTAGGTTATATTTTCTTATGAGTGGTTTAAGAATTTCAATTGCTAGGTTATATATAGTTGTTAGTAAATATTTTTGTGGTTATGATCTTAAAAATGTAGAGTTACAAGAAGTAACTAAAAGTTTCTTCTGTTGACAGGCGCTAATAGGTGAAATATCTAAAAAAAAAAAAAATATACACCAGTGAGTAGTGAGACTTTGTTAAATATAAATATGCAAACCAAATAAGGTAGAGTTTCATTGTTTAACAAATTACCAACACTTTCACCGTCATTTTAATTATAGTTGGACAGAAGATAATTTATTCGAAATAGAAATTACAAGTTCATCAATTTTAAACACACAATAAATCATATATTTAAAAAAAAATAGTTTTTAATACGGACAAATTTAATCAAACCACTTCATCAATAAAAACAAGATCAATAAAAGAATCAACCATAATTTAAACCAACACCATCATTTGATAAATTTTTAATAAGATATTTTAATAATGAAACCAAGATAACAAATTAATGATAAGAGTAATGATAATAATAACCTAATTGATAAATAAGTTTTAAAAACACCAGTTTTGAAAATATTTAGAGCTTGGAATTGTAATTAAACCTTTTTAAATTTTAAATTCAGCAACATAGCAATCAATCATTCTTCATATTATTATTGTCCGCTTATTTGGATCTGGCTCTGACTTTCCGTCTCTTTCTCTTAAGTCTTCTGACTCTCTTTTTTCTCCACTTATCACGCATCTCTATAATAAAAGTAAATATATTGTTAGTTTATTGCTCATCTCATTTTAGAATCTTGTGCTCAAAGTTATAACTGAAAAAGATTGGTAATCTCAGGATTTAAATTGTTTGTAAATCAATTGACTATATTATATTCCCAATTCATTTGATTATACTTCAGCTGTGATAATTATATCATGATAGTACATACTGCAAGAGTTGTTTAATACGTTAGGTAAAGATCTAAAAAGTATTGGGAGAAAGAAGAAAATTCTATATTCAACTTTTTTCTAAAAACGTCGAAATTTTTGGCAAAGAAATTTTCGCAGTCACAACTTTTTTTCAAAAATGTTAGGAGAAATCGTTAGGGCTTCTTTTAATTTGAGTAGTCACGTGAAAATCTATCAGGGCTTACACACGATGTATTATTTAGGGTTATTTACTTTAGCATAATACAAATTATAAGTTTTAATAATCAATTGTCTTTATTCTATCTATATATTGTATCTATTATATCCATAGTTTGTAGGTTCATCTTCAAATTCAACATTACATGTCATCACATCTACAAAGTCTTTGCAAAAATCACTAAACAGTTCACTGGTCAATGCCCAACATCCTTTATCATCATTATCTTCAGAGTTTTGATTCTGTTGCACAACATTTGTACCATTTCTATCCATTGTAGTAGTATTATATGTATTCTTACTGAATGTATTGATATCTTCTTCATTTACAGGAAATGCATTTGGAGTTGGTGTAGATGATGATGATGAATTCATGCCATTTCTTATTCCTATTGTTAAATTTTCATTGTCATTGTCATTATTATTATTAACATTAGTGTTTTCAACCCCACTAGATAATTGATTTGGTAAACTATCTCTTAAATCTGCTGCTTCATTTTCTCTCAAATGTCTCAGAATTGATGAAGTTATTGAACCTGATTTTGATTCTGTAACATGGAAATTATTTTCACTATTTTGTATTGAATTATTATCACTACTATCCAATTCTTCTTCAGTCTCTTCATTAATAACAGGAGGAATTGATCCATTTACTCTAAAATCTTCTCTGAATGTTCCTGTTCTTACAGGAGAACTTATACTTGAATTTGGAGTAGTAGCATTGATATCATATGGATGTTCATGACTTGAAAATTGTAATGCATTTGGAGTTTTTGAATATACTGAACCGCTATTTATAAATGAAGATTTGATAATACTTTTAACAACACTATCAGATGTTGATTCAGTCCTAGCAGTAACTTCTGAATCAGTTCTAGTCACTGTTGAATTTCTTGGTGTGATAGAACCAGTTGTATTAACAGTTGGTTTGATTATTACTGACATCACAGGTATTTCATTTTGTTGAAATGGATGTTTCCCATTTAAAACAGCATCTGCATTAAATGATGATGATGGAGGTCGCCATCTAACCAATTGTTCTTCCATGTGTTCCACTAGTCTATCATTAATAGGAAGAATTCTATTAGATTGTCTAGCTATAACAGATTGTCTTAATGTCAGCTTACCAAAGTTATTATAATTTTGAGGACTAACATAATAAGGAGGGAAATGACTTATCTGCTCAATACTTATATCATTCATATGGTCTTCATAAAATGCTTCAATATCATCTACATCATCATCATCATCATTGTAAATATTTTGGTCAATAGAAATAATATCTTGATTAATATTTGTATTTAGTGTTGGATCACCACCATCAATTATTTTTTCTTTTGTATCTGATTCACCAATAGTAGTTGATGTGATATTCAAAGCGCTATGTGGATGTTGATTAATGATATTCAGATTTGCACTTAACACAGAAGATGATAAATTATTAGTGAGTTGACCATCTGAAGAAAATGAATTTGAATGATGCTTGTAATTTAATGTGGTTGAATATCTTCTAGGTAAATTATCAAATGAGTTTATATTTGTTCTATTTGTTCTTAATGATTTGAAGCTACTGGGAAGTTCTGATTTAGCCGTTTGGAATAATTCAGAAGAAGATCCACAACCACTTTCATCTTGAAATGAAGAATTTATTAAAGCTAATTGTAATAGAGAATTTCTTATGCTTGGTGTTGAAGTTGGACCTGGAGTAGTTTCTGGAGCTGGAAACAGGGGAGTAGGTGTTGGAATGTAATTTGAACCATCTATGGCCAATAAACTTGATTCTGCAGTATTGTAAACTGTTGATCCTGTTGCATTACCTGTACTATTACTATTGGTTTTAGAAGCTAAACTTGAAATTGATGAAGGTGTATTCCCAACACTTTGTCTACCAGCAATTGAGTTTGAAGCATTTGATATTTGTGAAATATCAGTAGCTGGTGTCAAAGAAAGTTCCAGTTCAATAGAATCAGGATTATAACCTGAATCAACCCCAGACGAACTAATTGTCATTATTTGTTCTTCCACTAGTTTAATGTTTTTATTCTAGCAAAGTTCAAAATCTTCAAGAGTATTTGTAATCTATTAGATTAGATCCAGTTTCTTCAACCATCTGATTCTAGTTTGAAATCTTTCATTTTTAACTATTTTGTGTCAACTCTTTAATAAATTGTGTGTACAAAAATGCTTTTATTTCAACAAAATAAAAAACAGATCAATGACCTCACTGAGAAGCTAGAACTGTACTTAAAATAATTCTTCCTCCAACATAAACAGCATCACCTGTATAAATAACAGTATGAACCAATGTAATACTTCATTAATTCTTTAATTCTTTAATTTAACCAAATATTCAAAACCGTGTAGAAATTTTAAAATGACTGAAATCCGTGAAAAGAAAACTTCAAAATACTTCAAAACTCTTAAATTGTTTACTTTGAAAGCTTTTAAAACAAGAAAAAAACGATGGATAAGGAGAGTATACATGTGGTGATAGGAGAAGATAATAGAGAGGAACATATACTGGACCCAGTGGAATCTAATAAGGAATTAAGCCCGTATAATGAATCCAAATCTGAAACTACAACTTTAGTTGAGGATGGAGATGAAGCTATTAAATTCTTAGGTAAAAGACATATAAGAACTCTACAAGGTTCAAGCTCTGAATATCCTAAAGCATTAGCAAGAAAAATAGATTTCAGAATTATGTCTGTATTATGTGGTGCTTATTTTTTACAATTTTTAGATAAAAACTTGTTAAACTATGCAGGTGTTATGGGTATTAAAAAGAACTTAGTTGGTAATGAATTTGCTAACCTTGGTACAATCTTCTATGCTGCTTTCATATTTGCTGAACCAATAGCTTCATATCTCCTTCAAGTTCTACCAACTGCTAAATTTTTAGCTGTTTCAATCATTGCTTGGGGTATTATTGTTGCTTGTCATGCTGCTTGTGATACATATGCTTCTTTAATGGTTATTAGAGCTTTATTAGGGTTATTTGAATCATGTTTATCACCAAGTTTAATCATCATTTCAACAATGTACTGGAATAAATCTGAAAATTTACAAAGAACTGGTATGTGGGTAGCTTTTGCAGGTTTAAGTGTTATTATTGGTGGTATTTTTTCATTTGCATTTCAACATATTCATTCCTCTTTTGAATCATGGCAAATATTATTTGTTGTTATGGGTGGTATAACAGTCTTATTTGGTTTAATAACTTTATTAATATTACCAAATAATCCAACAAGTGCTTCATTCTTAACAGAAGATGAAAAATTATTAGTATTAGAACATATTAGAAATAATCAAACTGGTACTGAAAATAAAAACTTTAAGATTGAACAAATTAAAGAACTTTTCTTTAAAGATAAACATACATGGCCATTATTCTTTTTAACATTAATATCAATGATTTCAACAGGTGCATTAGGTACTTGGTCTGTCTCTATTATTAAAACTTTTGGGTTCTCTGATGAAATTTCTGCATTAGTTCAAATGCCTGTTGGTGCTGCAATGGCTATTGTAATTCTATCTGAATCATATTTATGTTCATATTATGGAAGAAGAACACTTATTTTTATTATTATGACTTTACCTGGTATAGCTGGTTATGCCATGTTATTAGGTACATCAAATAAGGTTGCTAATTTAATTGCCATTTATATGTGTATGGGTTCAACAGGTGTTATTGCCTTATTATACTCATGGAATAGTGCAAATACTTCAGGTCATACTAAAAAGATTGCAAGAAATGCATTAACAATGATTGCTTTCTCTATTGGTTCATTAATTGGTCCTCAATTATTTAGAGCCGAAGAAGCTCCTCATTATAGATCTGCTAAAATTACATTAATGGTATTATCTGTTGTTTGTGTTCCATTAACAGCCTTTATTGGTCTATTGTCTAAGTGGGAAAATGACCGTAGAGATAGAAATGGTCCTGTTACATTAGCTCGTAATTATGAATTTAGAGATTTAACTGATATTCAAAATCAAAACTTTAGATATCAATATTAAGAATTTAAAATCAAAACAAAATAAAACAAAAAGTTATAATAAAATCATCGTCATATATATCATTAAAAAAAAATCATTATCATAGTTCACTTCTTTAAAAAATTAATAATCATTTGTATATAAATAAAATAAAATAAATTGTTGCTACAGTCCAAACAGTTTTATAATTAAACATCCTGTATTAATTTATTTTTATCAAAACCGTTTTATATAAACCTAATATACCCAATTTGAACACTCTATAATAAATGTCAATGTCATTTTAAGTTGACTTCATTCTGTTCAAGAACCTTGGTAATAAACCACTTATTCTCCATCTCCATCTTAATTTCTTTTTCGCCTCTAATAACCAATTTAATGAACCTTTATCGATCAATCCACGTTTATAAAATTGATGTAATCTACTTTTATAACTTATATCAACTCTCTTATGATCATTCTTTATAGAACAGTTTTCTAATTGTTTTTGTAAATTATCAATCAATAAATCTGAAAATTGACTCTTAGATGGTGTAGAAGTTCCATCATTTAATTTTTTTCTCTTATTTACAGTTAATTCATCATCTTCATCATCATAAGTGCTAACATCATATTCTTCTAATAGTTCTTCAATTTGATCAATTGAAACATCTTCTGGTAATGTTGATAAATTTGAGAATTGTTGATCAAAATTTTCAACTAATTTAGATAATTGTTCATATTTATCTGTACAATTTGAACATACAAATTCTTGATATTCAATGCTTTCATTATCACTTTCATTATGGTCATGATTATCATTTTTATTATGAGCTATTGATAACAAACTACTCAGTTCATATAATGGAATTTCACAAATGATACAATACTTTAAATTTGATTTATAGTTGTGTTTCATATTACTTGGATCAGTAAAGCTGAATTCACCAACAGTAACATCTTGATTGTCTAATTTTAAAGTTGGTGTAGTATTTGATGAAATATGAGTTAAAATTGAATTTGCCTTTGTTGAGGTACTTAATGTTTGTAAAGTATTAGAAGTTTTAGCAGTATAAAATTCATCACTACTAGCACAAGTATCAATTGAATTGGTTTCATGTAATAACAATTCTGATGAAAGTGTAGAATCTAATAAATTACCATTATTTGTTAATTGAATATCCAATGGTTCAGGTTCTGCTCCCATATCAATATCAAATGATGAATCTAGTATTTTAGTTTCTGTTAATAATAATGAACTTGCTTGAGAATTTAGTTTTTTAGTTATTACATTTGTTGTATTTCTACCTTGTGGAATAGTTGATAATATACTTTTTGCCCTAGTTAAATAATTTGGTTCATTATTTTTATTTTCATATTGACGATTAATATTGGATTTGGTATCTGATTGTAGTTGATCTTTATTGAAATCAAATTGACTTATAGATTTCTTTAAATCCATAACAGATAATTTCTTTCTTCCTCTCAAATTCTTTGGAAATTTAATATAATCTTCAATTAATATAATAGGATCAATTTGATCAAAAATTTGTGAATGATTAGCACTTGAAGTACATTCTTGAGCATTTATTTCTGGACTCCTTAAAGTTTCAGTAACTTTATTTGGACTATCAATTGGTAGAGGAGGAGCTAAGGGGAAAGATGTAAGCTGTGAATTATCTAACATATCTATTCTTGATCTTTTAATTCTTAGATTTGGATTTAATGGTTGTACAGTTGATAAATCGTGATCTGACCTTATAAATCTTTCAGTATGACTTTTTTTAGGACTTGAAAGAGTATAATTCTTAGTTGAATATTCATTTGAAATATTATTATTATTATAACTATTGGACAATTTTGAGTCTTGTTTAATAAAAGTTGATGATTTTTGCTTTTGACTTAAAACTGATGATGGTGATGATGGGGTAGGAGTTGAAGATTTTAAAGGGCTACTTCCAGCTGATGCAATAGTTCTTAATGATCTCTTTGGTGATAATGAAGGATCTCTTGATCCATATGTGTTGGTGATATCGTTCATAGGTAGTGAAGTTTGTTATAACTGAACTCTTTTAAAGGATCAATACTTAAGGCAGTTTGCAAATTTGCGAAGAATTAGCTAAATAGGTTGCAAAGTCTTTGAAAAGTAAATGATTTCACTTCTCCTATTATGGGTATAAGCTAAGGCAAATAATGTAGATGTTATTAAGTTGTATGAAAGAGTTTGAGTAGGGATTTATCTAGTTATTTTTGTTAAATTAAAGTCGAAGCAGTCTGAAATTTTTACTATGTGTCTTTTTTTAAAAAACGTAAACAATGATAATTTCCCGATTGGGACAATAGTGGGTTTTGGAATGGACCGAAAAAGAAGAGTTTTACTACAAAGCAATAATTAGTATCATTAACGTTCATCAAATAAGAGTTATACATAGAGATCATGGTTCAAGTTCCTTGGATACTTCTGCAATAATATCATTCTTTATATTTACCTCATTTGTAATTATATCTAATTCAAATTGTAATTTTAATGCTTGTGTATAACTATCCATAATTTTTTGATCAAGTTTGGTTTCATCTTCATAGATCTTTTCAAATGTTTCTTTGATTTCATTTGTAGTGTCAATATCTTCAGGTTTAATATTTTTACAAAATTCAGTATCTAAACCTAATAAATGAGTCCATGGTGATTTAAATGTCTTTTTTGCTGGGGTTATTGTTGGTGTATTTACAGTTGAATTTGTTGCTGGAGAATTTTGATAGCTGTTTGGACCAGAATTTGTTTTGTCATATGTGTTAATGGTATTATTGTTATTGTTATTATAATAGTTATTATTATTATAGTTGTTATTGTTGTTATAGTTATTATTATTATTATTATAGTTGTTGTTATATGAATTATGGTGGTTGTTATATGGATGGTATCCACCACCTCTATTATATCCACCTCTATAGTTTCCCCTATAGTTACCTCTGTTTGAAAAATTTGGTGAATAATATTGACCATTTGGTGTGTTGTTATATGAATTTGAATTACCAGATGTTGGTGGATAATTTAATGATTTTGATGGTGTTGAGGGGGATTCTTCTGCCTTTTCAGAAGTTGATGGTCTTGAAGATGTAGCAGGTTGTGGTGCCGGTGAGTCAGTCGCTGTTGCTGTTGTGGCATTTGTAGTAGTATTAGCAGCTGCTGGAGTTGATGTCTTTTCTGCTGCTGGAGTAGCATTATTACTTCCTGGAATATAAACATCACTATTGCTTCTATGAGGGGAACTATATGATCTATTTTCATCGTAATATCCACTACCACCATATGAAGATCTGTGAGGTACATAACCACCTCTTCCTCTATAATTATTATTCATACCACCTCTATAATTTCCACGTCCTCTATCACCACGAGAACTATAACCACCTCTGTAAGAGGAATAACCATCGTTATATCCACTACTATTTTAATTATTTAGTTAGTATATGAGTCTGATATTGCAGATATAACGCTGATACATACTTTGAATAGGATCTACCACTCATGTTTAATGTGTTGATGTTGTTGTTTTATTTAATGTTGAAGTTTCTCGAAATGAGATTAATCTTTTTTTTTTTTTTGGCCTGTCCAACTTTTTTCTGTCCCTTTTCTCTGTTAACATTAATGAAGGTTCTATTAGTTGAAGTATCTTCTACGTCTACTATTTATTGTTTATAAATGATAAGATCTGATATATTTATTTAGTTCATATTCTATAAAAAGATCATAAATATTCATCTATGTTAAAGTGACGGAATATTGGAAATTCCTTTTCACTTAATGCAAACATCTTCTCTTCAACCTCTTTATTCTTAAAATCACCCATTTCCCATCTAGTAAATAGTTTATGCTCTTTCACATGGTTTTCATACATAACATGACTTGAATTCCATTCTTCTAAAAGATCTACATTATTACAAGCACCTTTTAAAGTTAATTGTCCATCTTCATCAAATCTATCATCTGGAACAGCAGGAATAACTCTTTTATAATTTGGAACTAATTTCTCAAATGCATCATCATGAGCACTTGGTGCACATACTTGATTAGGTACCCAAATACCTATTGCTTTTTGCCAATTATGATTTCTAACCATTTGTTTTGTTCTTGAATTGGTACCATAATAATTAATTAAAATTTGTTCAACTAATTTTGGCATATAAGCTTGAGCACCTTCATATAAAGTTCTTCTAACTGGGAAAATATCTGAATGCATAAACCAATTATTATGTTTACAATGAATAGTTAATTCTCCTTCCACATTTTGCATAGCAATATGTTGTGGTGGTTGTTTATAATCATGCCATAATGCTGATATATCTATGTACATACTTGTCTTTGTATCAATAAATCTAGCATCAATAAATTGAACACCATTTGGGAAAATAAACCATGGATTTGTACTAAAATAGAATAAATTATCACCTTCTTTTGGATTTTCAACAACTAATGTATTGTTATAATATTTACCTAATGTAATTAAATCATCAATTGAAATTTGAACATCAAGATCACTATCCCAAGGCATATTCTGTCCATTAAAATACCAACCAATTAAATTACCATAGTTAAACCAAGTTACAACATTTGCATGTTCAGCAAATTTAAACCATGATCTAATTAAATGATGAATTGCTTGTCTCTTTCTCTGAGTTGAAATAATTTTTTGAACCCAAGGAAATTGATAATGATGTAACATTGATTTAGTATCAGTTCTTAATCTTGGGAATGTAAAATAAAAATCATGAGCTTGTAAATAATTTGCTTTACCATATCTAATAAATTCTAAAAATCTTTGATCATATTCATCAGGATTTTCCATACTTTCATATTCTTTTATAGTTTCATCAATATGTGGGAATACAAATTGTTCATGACCTCTCCACATAGTTTTATTTTTATTAAATCCAGTTTTAATCTCTTCATCATCAGGATATTTTGAATTAAAAACATCTAATAATTCATCAACCTTCTTATGAACTAAATTATCATCTTCAAAATTAACTTCATTATTGTTTAATTCTTTTAATCCAGAAATTCCTAAAGGTTTTGATGAAGCTCTTGTAATTTTATTTTTATTATGATCAAAATTTAAAGGTAAATCAAAGAATTTATTATCAGTTTCAAATGAAATTCTTTCAGGTGTTGTAGTATAGAAATATTTGAAAATATTACCACAAAGACCAACTGTATTCACGTTATAAAATGCATTTTCTTGATCCTCTCTTTTAACATCGGTATCTAATTTTGGATCTAATTGTTCTGTAACAGTACTGAAAACTTTATTAAAACAAAGTTCATTAATACGTTCAAATAATTTTGTTTCATTGTTATTAAACTCTGGAGTTTCTAAAATTGCATCATATGAATTAACAAATGGTTGGGCATTTGATAGATCTAACCAATCATTCCAATGAAAATTAACAGGATTTGATTTTAAATATTCTTGTGGATCATTTTCATTCTTATAAACGTTTAATAAATGTTGAATATATGAAGCAGTTGTAAATTCTTGACTCTTTGTTGTATTTCTAGATTTACTAGTAAAATGTGATGAAGTTGAATCTTTATTTAAATTTGCAGTATTAATACCATTTTTTAAAAATTCTTGTGATGTAAAGAAAGGTGCATCAATATACAAATAATCATACATTATTTGATTTGTGTTTATGTAATCACTATAATGATCAATAGTGAATATTTGAAGTATATAATGATTTATAACACCTAACGTTATTAAATAGAGAATCCCCAGTATTGCCCATATTGTATAACGTTTTTGTAGATATTGTGACTTTAATGCAGATATGATTTGAAGGTTATCAACAGGTGATATTGGAGACGGTATATTTGAATACTTGACAGCTGTGGAATTAAACAGTCTTGTGAATCCTCGAATTAATATATTTCTTCTCAACATTTAAATGGTAGTGTGCTTTTAAAATTGTTCTTGCTGTTGATCTGGGTGAAAAAGTTTTGTGTCCTCCTGCGTTTAAACAATGGAACAGGGTGTTTTACTAATCAGAATGGTTATATGAAGGGTTGGAAGACTGATGGCAGTTGGTATGTGTTTGTTGATGAAATATAGTTCGTTGGCCAGCAAGAACTTTGAAGATATAGAGCTTTTAAGTAGAAATCAAGTTGAAAATATTTAAGCCATTTAAAGCTTTAACACTTATAGCTTATTGACATTTCGGTCTTAATTTTTTTTTTTTTAGTTGACGTCTTTCTACAGTTAAAATTGTTCAGATGGTTGTTTATTTTAATTATGAGTATTATTCATACATCATCAGCAAATCTCATCTTCTTTACTGGTTTGCTATTCTCTTCTTCTGAATCTGAGGAGTCTGAGTCTGAAGCTTCGTTTTTCCCTTTGTTTTGGGCTACTGACTCAGAATCTGACCCAGAATTATTATCTGAATCACTATCACTATCATCATTATCATAAGTTGGTAACATTTTATCTTCTTCTTCTTGTTTCTTTCTTAATTCTTCCTCTTGTTTGATTTTTTCATTCATTAATCTGATTTTTTCGTCATGTTCTAATTGTAATTTTTGTGCTCTTCTTAATTCTTCTTCTCTCATTTTTTTAATTTCAATTTCTCTTTCTCTTTGTAATTGTTCCATCTTTTGTCTCTTAATCTCTTTTTCTTTAATAATCTTCTTATCATCAAGTTTATCAATCTTACTGATTAAATGATCAGATAAATCTTGTAATTGTTCAATAGATTCTTTAAGAATAATGGAAAATTGTGTTAATTCATCTTCATTTGTTGAACTTGATAATTTTGATTTGTAGTATGCTTTAAATAAAGATGGAGCATTTATTAGTTGATTTAGTTCATCTTTATCTATTTCTGAATTAGATGTTGAAGTGGTTGAAGTATTAGATGGAGTTGGTGGTTCAATTGATGGTGTTGATGTAGTTATTTCAGGTTTTGATGATGATTTTGGTTTTTCTTCTACCTTTGTTTCTGATTTAGTTTCAATTTTGGAAGTAGTATCATTCTTACTCGATATTAACGTTACTGGAGTTGGGAAAATTCTTCTTTGAGTCCAAATATCTAATAATTTAATGATTTTTTGTTTAACTACAGAATCAGTATTATCATCTTCATATATAGTAGTCATTATAACAGGTAAGATTTTTTGGAAACATTCTATAAATTCAGTTTTTCTCTTTGCCTTAGACTGTTGAACTACATCATTGATGAGGTATAATAATGTTAATTTTTGTTTTGAATCATCAATTTTAGATATGAATTCAGACCAATCAATAGCAATTTTTTCAGCTTGTCTATAGTGGAAAAGAACCCATTGAGAAGTGGAGACAATGGAGTCCTGTGTGTTTTGAAGACCAGTTAGCTTATTGACAAAACTGTCCTTGGAATATGACATAACAGCTAATAAGTAAGTGTTGATGTTAAAAGTTGATCTGTTTGTTCTATTTGATGTTATGTTATTATAAAAGCTGAAAACAGAAAAAACATCAAAGAGGGTAATTAAATTTTTTAAATAATCACGTGACTGTTTTTTTTTTTTTTTTTATTTCGTTCAATAAATTTAAAAAAAGGACACCAAAAATAAAGGTTTTAAAGGAGTAAAAATCTATTGATAAATTAGAATAATTAATACAATGGCTGACCAATTCCCTGAAATAGACGACGTTAACGTTGCTGCCACTGCCACTGACGATGCTACTGACTTTTTAGCCAGAGAAAAGGAAGTATTGGGTGACGATGCTGATCAATTCAAGACTGAACAAGATGAAGAAATCTTAAATCAAGATAAAGATGATGATTTAAAACAATTCGAACAACAATTCCCAGATGTAACAGATTCTCAACCAACACAACAAGAACAAGCTGCTCCAGAAGAAGAAGAAGAAGAATATACAAAGGCTTCATTCAATCCACCATCAGAAGAATCAACTGCCGTTAAAGAATGGAGAGAACGTTATAATTTAGAAATTAGTCAAAGAGATGAAAATGATGCTAAAAAGACTAAAGAAACTAAGGAAGAAGCTACTAAACAATTAGATGAATTTTATGATGAATATAACACCAAAAAAGATAAAAACATTGATGCTGCTAAAGCTTCTCAAGATGAATTTTTAGAAAATAGAGATTCTTTCTATTCAAAAGGTAGTGTTTGGTCAAGAGCTTTAGATTTAATTAAAGATTCAAAATTAAACCCAAGATTTAAAGAATTATTAGAATTAAAGAGTAAATCTACTAATTAAGAAGTTTTTTTATTTCATTTATTTAAAAAAACAACAAAAGCAGGTTATGATCAAAATGAAATGGTTTCAAAAAAAAAGGTTAGAATTTATTTAGATAACAAATTTTAAATGTACAATAATTATTATATTATAAAGAACTGATTTTTTATCCAATTATTTTGTAATGATATCTTTAACTCTTATTGGGTATGAAATATTTAATGGAACAAAATGGTTATAAACAGCTATAACTGAATTTGCATTATTTAATTGCTAGTTTTATGTGATTGGACAAATCATTGATTCATACATCAAAGTTATATCATTGATTCTTACAAGAATAATTGATTTTAATGTTGTAATTTTTACTGATAATAATTCAAAATGCTTTATGCATGATTTTTCGACCAAAAAAAGATTATACAAAACATAATTCTTCCCTCAAGCATTTAATATTAAAATAGATTATACAAAATCATTCATACTCACATTATCTTAAAGAATAAGACTACATCTTAAAACTACAAACTCAAAAATATGGAGAATTTAATATTAAAAAATGACAGAATTCTTCGCGGTTAAAAGCCAATATCAAAAATTTGTTTACTTTGAACAAGCTTTTGATTTATAAAAGAATCCAATTAATATTTAAAAAGAGGTAAGAATGGTAACAACAGCGTAAGTCGATTATCAATAATAAATTATATGAACATTGTGGCAATAATAAATTCTATGAACATTGTGGGAATTATATATCAGAAAACTAACAAATCGTTGAATTTTAAGTGTATTATTAGTTTCAAATGCATCACCAAATTCAATAAATGCATTTCATGATCTTATATCAAATGAAATACCTCATATGTTAGGTAAATGGGCACTTGAATTAAAAATATTTAAATGTAATAACAATACAACAACAAATAATAGTAATGAAATGTCAAAATTTTTATATAATTTATCATTAAGTTATGAACAAGATAAAGAAATAACAATATTAAATAATCCAAATAATCTTGAAGAAATTGAATGTATTATTAGTACAACATCAACAAATAATAATAAATTAATTGATCAAGGTTGTTCAAATGGTATTAATGATCCTTTTAGTACATTGATAATAAATAAATTACAAAGTTTATATTCAATAAAACAAACTTTAAGAGGTGAAAATGGTAATTCATATGAAATTATGAATAAAAATATTATTGTTAGATGTATTAATATATTTTTACATGGTTCATTTAAATCATTTTTAATTGAGATTAATTATAATAATAATGATAATGATTTAAAGAATAAAAAAAATAGTAATGATGAAGAAGAAATAAAAAAAGATATTTCAAAAATTAAAGAAATTATAAAAGAATTAAATTTTCCTGATGGTGAATTATTTATAAATAAATTAACAAATCCAATAAGTGATTATACAGGTAATTTAGCAATTCAATATGTATCAGCATTACAATGATTTTATGGATTAAAAAAAAAAAAAAAGCAGATATAAATTAATTTTAAAGGTTTTTAAATAAATAGTAAAATGTTTTATTTAATTCAATATTTAAATAATAATTGTAAGTAATCTAAAAATTGGAAAATCAGAAAGAAAGAAAAAAAATCTATGGTACATAAAAATAATCAAAAAGAAGTACTCTTTTAAAAAGATTAAATTTAATATAATAATTGGGATAAAAAAACAAAGAAAACACAGAATAAGTTATTATGAAGTTTTTATAAACTTGCTAAAGAGTTAAATAAAACTGAAATACTTTCACCATAATGATCACGACGAATACATTCAGCAAATATACCTGAAACATCAATAGATACTAATTTTGAACATTTTTTCTTTTCTTCACTTAATGGATAAGTATTTGTAACAACAATTTGATCAATATATTTACAAGCTTCTAATTGTTCTAAACAATCATCAATAAATAAACCATGAGTTGCAATAATATAAACTTTTTTAGCACCACAATTTAATCTACAATGTTCAGCAGCTGCAATAAATGAACCAGGTCTATCAATCATATCATCTAAAATAATTGCAGATTTACCTTGAACATTACCAACAAGAGTAATTAATTTTTCTTGTTTTAAATAAGCAGGTTCTTCTTCTTCATCTGAATCAGCAGCATCATAAGTACCACCAAGAGCATAAGTTGAAGGATCAATTTCACCACCTTCATTACTTGTAGTTGAATGAGAATCATCTTCAATTGCAGATTCTTCATTTATATCATCTTTAGCAACATAATCATCATCAACAACATGACCTTGAACAACACGAGCAGTTTGTAAACCATTTGATAAAATGATATTTTCTTCTTCATCATCATTATCATCATCACCAGTATTTAAAATTTTTGGTCTTCTTCTTGACATTGATTGTTTTCTCATTTTTAATTGAGCTTTTGTTTTATTTTGTGAATAAATATCAGCAGTTCTTCTTCTATCAGTATGAATCATTGCAAAATTAATTTTTAAAGAATCAGCTAAAGCAGTAACTCTTTTTGTACCACCTGGATTTTTGGAAACAACAACAGCATTTTGAAAATCTTCAACATTTTCTTTAATCCATTTACCTAAACTTGGAGCACCATATAAATTATCAACAGGTTTTGAAAAAAAACCTTGCATTTGTGAAGCATGTAAATCCATTGAAATAACATGATCAGCACCAGCCATAATTAATAAATTTGCCAACATTCTTGCAGTAATTGCACCTCTATGTTTTTTCATTTTGGATTGTTTTGAATAAGGAAATTGTGGTATAACAGCAGTAATTTTTTTGGCTGAACCACCTCTACAAGCTGAAACCAAGATTAATAATTCCATAATATGATCATTAATATCAGTTGAACCTGATTGAATAACGTAAACATCTTCATCACGAACAGAAACACCAATTTGAACTGAAGTTTCACCATTTGAGAATTTTTTAAGAGTACATGGAGCTGATTCAACACCTAATTTTTCACAAATTGATTCACCTAATTCAGGATGAGAATTACCAACAAAAATTTTACACTTACGCATATCTTTATTAATTGATGATGATGAAGAGATACCAGATGATACTGGATTAAATATAGATGAAGATGATGAAGACACTTTTGCAATAATAATAAAAATAAAATTAAATAAATTTAGAAAAGAAAATGAAATTAACTGGAGAAGTTAAATTTATTCCTTTTATAAGTTTTTAAATAATTTTCAAAGAGATATGAAAAAGGACCAATAAGTCACCTTAACAAGAATGATAGTTTTGTTCTTTTTAATAAAAGAAAGAGGGAAGGGAGTTAGAATATTAAAATATTAAAGAAAATTAAAAAAAAGGAAGAAATATTTATTAAAGTCTTTTGCATTTTATTATAATAGAAAAAAAAAAATTTTACTCCAAAAATTGACAGAATTCTTTACCCGGTTTTATTCCGGACAGTTGATTATATAAGCATTTCCATCGGATATAACCAAATACCAATAATCTTCGGTTTGATACTTATATCTATAATGATAAGCTATAGTTATTACATTAATAGTTATTGGTTAGTTGGTAGTTGTTTATTGTTATTAATAATCAATAGTTATTGGTTAGTTATTACATTAATAGTTATTACTTATTATATTAGCTATTACAAGAAGAATTAAGAAAACATTAGATATTACTATTACATTATCAGTAAGAAAACATTAGATATTTATGGAAAGAATTAAACAATAAATTAAAGATATATATCACAAGAGATTAATCATGAGTTGCAATTAATTCTAATAAATCAACACATCTTTCAGAATAACCATATTCATTATCATACCAAGATAAAATTTTAAAATAAGAACCTTGTTCATTTTCTTCAGGGTATTCAATTTTAGTAATACTATTTAAATCAACAATACCAGATCTTGAATCAGAGACAAAATCAGTTGAAACATTAAATTCATCAGTAAAACCTAAAATACCAGCTAATGGACCTTTAGTTGAAGCAGATTTAATTTGTTCAATTAATTGATCTTTTGTAATTTCTTTATTAAATTTAATTGTTAAATCACATAAAGAAACATTATTTGTTGGAACTCTAACAGATAATCCATTAATTTTATTTTTTAATTCAGGAATAACTTTATCAATTGCTTTCATTGCACCAGTTGTTGATGGAATTAAATTATTTGTAATTGATCTACCTAATCTATAATCTTTTTTTGAAGAACCATCATGTAAATTTTGTGATGAAGTATAGGAATGAATAGTTGTAATCATTGATTTATCAATACCAAAAGGTAATAAAGCTTTTAATAAAGGAGCTAAACAATTAGTTGTACAAGAAGCATTTGAAATCATTTTTTGACCTTTATAAGTATCAGAATTAACACCCATTACAAACATTGGTAAATCTTTTGATGGAGCAGTAATAATAACTTTTTTAACGTTATTTTTTAAATGAACTGATGCCTTTGCCTCAGTTGTGAAAAGACCTGTTGATTCAATAATATAATTAACTTCATCTGGCCATTGAATTAAATCAGGATTATATTCTCTAATTAATTTAATTTTTTGATCTTCAACGTATAAATAATCCTCATCAAATTTAACTTGACCTTTGAATTTACCATGAATTGAATCATATTTAAATAAATAAGTTAATTGTTCAGGAGCAGTTGATGGATTATTTATAGCTAAAATTTTAATATTTTTTTGAGGATTAGCTAAGATTGCACGTAGAGTTAATCTACCAATTCTACCAAACCCATTGATGGCGACGTTAATTTGATCTTGATTTGCAGACATTGAATATAATATAGTATAGATACTGATGATAGAAGAAAGAGAAGAAAGAGAAAGGGGGAAGTTGTGATCTTTTATAGTTGATATAAATAAAAGATGAATGTAGTTCCCGGAGAATGTAGCTAATTATTTTCTACTAAATAAAGTGAAGGCAGAAATATGGAGAAGAGATGCACTCCAGGTTTTTCTGCCTAGGAGTTTGGCAATTGGCAGTGGAGCCGGGCAGAGGACCCCTACTAGAATTTAGGTGGGAGTGGGACTTTAAAGGGAAAGAAAATACCACCGTGGGTCTCCGAGTGCCTTCCGATTCTTTACGGTGGGATTAGGGCTTTGTGTTGGTAGTTGGTTGTTGGTAGTTGGTAGTTGGTTGTGAGTGGTGGTGGTAGTCTTGATGATGGTGTTGGTAGTAGTTGTGTTATTTAATAGTGTTGATAGTAGTCTTATAGTTATTAGTTGTGTTGTTATGAAGTAAAGAGCAGTCCGTTATCTTAAGAAAAACAAGTGGGATTCTCTTATTTTGTCACATCCTGAAATCAACTATCTTATTACTGTCTACTGATGCTATTACTGTATATTTCTAACTACTTTAGTCTAATTCCCACTATTAGAATTTGTTCACGTGACTTTCTGGCTTTTGGACATAAATCATCTACTATTTAACTGGAGTTTAACACTTTCACTACTTTGACAGAATTCACAGAAACATGACAATCCCTATTGTTCTTCTCTCTTTCTTTCATCTCTTTAAACCGAATCAACTATAATTATAGATGGAGATAAACACATAACTACTACTACAACAACAACAACTACAATATTTGGGTTTGGTTTGAGCAAATTACTTCATAAATTATAACATTAAATACAACTAAATATCACTTTTCTTTCATTTATTTTTTCATTAAATTAAATTAATCTTTCAATCAGTCCTTTAACTTCTTGTTCAAATAACATATAATATCTATTATTATATGGATGATCATCACTTAATCTTTCCTCTTTTAAAAATTTATTAATTTGTAATTTAATTCTTTCTAATTCATGTAATTTATATGAATCATCAATAATATTATTATTCATAATTGGTCCATTATCACCATTATTATTAGATATAATTGTATTATTTAAACTTGTTAAATTTGCTTGATTTAAATAACTTAAATTATTCATTGATGGTCCTCCCATCATAGTTAATGATCCAATATTCATATTAACTCCATTATTATTACCATTATTAGTAGTATTCCCAAAACTATAAAATTCTTCATCAATATTACTAAAATTAAATTGATCACTACCAACTAATCCATTAATATTAATAGCATTTGCATTATTAATTAATAAATTACCATTACCATTATTATTATTATTAAAATTATTAATACTAACTTCATTACCATTATTTCCATTATTAATATTATTACTATATTTATTTAAAATTTCATGAAATGATAAATTTGATCCTGTTGATGCAATTGCTGCTCTCATTGTTCTTGGTGCAATTTGTGAACATGATGTTGTCAAAGTAACTTTATCATTTTCATTTGGTGATGAATTTGTTGATGAAATATAATCAAGATTATTTTGTAAATAATTATTTCTTCCAATAATATCATTATTAATACCTGTATTATCACTATTATTTGTTAATTGATCATTTTTTTTATTATCTTTAAACATCTTTGGTTTTGGTATAATTTGTTCTGCATTATAATTATTAATCTCTAAATTATTATTATTTCCATTATTTAAATATTTTAATCTTAAAATTTGAAATAAATATCTCATTAATGTAAAACAATTTTTAAATATTGATCTCTTTTTATTATCAAATTTAATAAATATTAAATCAATTGATTTATCTAATAAATAATATCTAATATCATTTTTTAAATCATAATTATTATCATTTCTCTTTTCTAAATCTGAAATTAAATTAATTAATATTAAAATTATTGAATCAAATGGTATATTATTTCTAATTTCCCAATTAAAACAATTATAAACATCATTTGAATTATTTCTTAAAAATTCATAAAGATAATGTAATGATGCAGGTATTAAATTTGTTGATAAATTATCAAATGAATAAATTAATCCTAATGAATTATTTTCAATATTTTGATTATTAACATGTGATATAACATTTCTTAATAAATAATCAATATTAAATTTTTTATTATCAATTAAATTTAAATTTTCATCTTTAATATTATTTGAATTATTATTAATCATTTGATTATAACTAATTTGAAATAATTGACAACAATCTTTATCAACATGATTTGATAAAACAATTTTTTTTTGTAATAATAAAATTGATCTATCACAATATGAATTTAAAATAAATTTTGCCCAATTAATAAAATTTTTTTCATCAAATGTTAAATTTCTAATATTTTCAATATTTGATAAATTTAAAATTGATGCATTACAACTAATATATAAATCATTAATTTTATTTTTAATAATTTTAATTTCATCAATTGGTAATGGTGATATACTATAAATTGATTTTGTTAATTCATTTAAAATTAATGCAAATCTAAATTTTCCATTTAAAAAACATGTCTCAAAATGTAAAATATTATTAATAAATTCAATTGGTAATGATGTATCAAATTCATCTAATTTAATTAATGGTGTACACATATTATTTAATGAAGTCATTGAATCAAGATAAAATATTTGCCACCATAATAATCTTCTTAATTGAACTAAACTTGGATCAACAATATTATGAAATGATGTTGGATCTCTATGAAGATTAATTGTTTGAGAAATTCTAACTAATATTGAAACATCAGTAATTGGAGGATTTTCTAATGTACTTAATAAAATAACTGCACTTTGTAAAACTCTTAATGAATATTTTGATGGATAATTAATTAATTTTAAAACATCTCTTGCTGTATCTAAATATTTATGAATTTCATTACTTAATTCAAATTTTGTAATTTCATCATAACTAAATTCAAAACATTCAGCTTTTGATCCAGCATATAAAATTGGAAATAAAAGACTTAAGAATTCCATTCTACTTGGATGTTTATTCTCCCAAAATAAATCATGATGATTTAAAAATTCATTAATATCAATAATTGGTAAAATTGGATGAATTGTTGAAATATATCTTTTAACTAATCCATAAGATCTCTCTCTTGTTGGTAATTTTGCAAAGATTTCTTCTTCTTTTGATCTTGGTCGTATACTTTGTTGATTTTGATTAGTATGATGATGTGATTGGTGTATACGTTGATTTTGAGTTTGATGTTGATGTTGTTGATTAGATATTGGTTTTATTGAACGATTGAAATATTGCATAGTATTGTTATTATTATTGTTGTTATTATTGTTGTTGTTGTTAACACTTGTAGAGATATAATGAGGTTGAATAGGTTGAGTATTATAAGAATTCATATTCATATTATTACCAACTTTATTATTCATATTGTTGTTAATGTTATTTGATTGTAAAGGTTGTTGTTGAAATTCAGGCATTAAAAAACTAAATTGATCAAATGGAGTATTATTTGAATTAAAATTATTGTTATTTATCAATCCATTATTCTGTTGACTATTATTGTTATTATTTACATTATTCATGCCATTATTGTTATTCATATTCATATCAGAATTCATATTATCATTATTATTACCATTCGATTGTAAATTTGAATTTGAATTAATTATACTTGCAGGAATTGGATTTGAAGTATCAATAAATTTATCATTTGGTAATAAAGTTTGAGGATTATGATGTAATTTTGGAGGTGATAAACTTTCATTACTTAATAAACTATCAGAATCACTAAAAGTTAAATTAGTTGTATTTGTAGCATTAGTATTTGTTGTATTTGTATTAGAATTTGAATTTGAATTAATATTGGTATTAGAATTTGGATTTATATCATTAAAGTTAAATCCATTTTCATTAATAGTATTGATATTTATATTTGTTGATGTAGTTGAAGTTGGAGTAGATTCATGTTTAACAATAGATGTTTTTCTTGAATTTTGTCTTGAATTCTGTTGTTTTGAAGGTTGTTTAGTCTTCTTTTCTTTCTTTGTCTTTGTTTGTGGTTGTATTTGATTTGTTTGTTGATCAATATTAATATTAACAGGATTTTGATCAGGAATTGGGGTTGATGAAGGATTAACAGGAATAGAATTAACAGTAGAAGTACCAGATTGTTGTTGTTGATTAACAATGATCTTAGCTTTAGCCATATATTGTTTTAATTCTAATTTTTTAGCCATATCAGCTTTTTTATCTAAATCTTTAACTTTTTTACCTCTTGAAACTCTATCATTAACAAAATATTTACATTCTAAATTATTTTTAATACAATTTGAACATATTGGTTGATCTCTTGAACATTTTACCTTTCTTTGATGACAAGGTACACAACTATGAATCTTTCTTTGACGAACTTTTTGAATTTTATAAACTTTACCATCACCCATTACTAAAGCATTTTGATCCTTCATTGGAACCAATTTATCAGTATCATCAACGACGCTATTGTTGTTTTCATTGTTTGTACTTGGGTCTGCATTGTTGTTGCTAGCATCATTAGCACTAGTATCTCCATTTATATCTATTTGGTTTTGATTTGGGTGTGGAATTTGGACATGGTCTTTAGAAACACACATTGTAAATTTAGTAGTATTCTTATTTCCAGGAAATTAGAAAAACTGAATCCTTAAGTCAGAGAGTTAGCAAGCTTAGTGAATTTTAGACAGAAAGGTGATAAGTAAACACAGATATAAACGATATGAACAAGTATAGATGAAGAGTGTAGTTTGTAGTTTGATTTGGTTATTTTAATTAAAGTAAACAGAAGAGATTTAATTGAAGTTTTGAATTTTTTTAAGTGGAAAAAGTTTTTAATGGAGTCCTAATAGTAGAGCTTTTGATAGTTTTTAATTTTGGGTGGTGTTGTAGTTGTTGGTGTTGTTTGTATGGTGTTATATGTGTGTGTTGGTTGCGTGCTACAGAGTGTACAGTCTCGTTTATTGAATTACTTCTTCATCAGTTCTTCTCCCATCTTCGTCACATAAATATTAACCTCTTTTGATTGGGAATAATTGAGATCCGTTTCTCGAAATTTATGTCAAAGTTGAATTGACGTTAATAGATTGAAGAGATATGTCGAGTGTTCAAGCAGCCCTCTTTGACTACAAATGACAGTCTACACCCTCTGATCTAACTTCTGACTTTCTGCTCTTAAAGTCTTAATTCATTTTAACAATTAATGATTGTGGAGCTGAAGTGAAAAAAGGTGTTTGGAACATTCTACTTTATTGGGTAATTGCTGTTTTGGGACTGAAATAATTCTGTTTTGTTAGTATGTATTTGTGTTGTGTTGTTGGTGCTGTTATATGGTTGATGTTACTATTGAGTGTTCTGTATTGATTGTATGTCATAGTCGTTTGTCTGGTATACTTTTTGTTTGGTTTGCATACTGTCTCTGGAAGTTATATAAAGTATAAATTATTTCAAGCGTTTGTGTCAAAGTATAATTATAATTCTTCTACTCACATTATTCTTGAACAAGAACACAAGAACTCAAGAAAACTTATATCATTTTCTCTTGGATACTCGTATGCTTCTCTTCTTTTCATCTTAAAAACAAACTTATATTTGAAATCTCGAAGACTATCGCTATTGTTTAATTAAGATCAGTAATTGTGGAGGATCAAAAAAAATCTTATTTGAAATACTAATATTGAGATGTTGATTCCACTTTTTTGTAATCTTGCTCTATAGATCTCTCTAAACTCTGATATATCTATCATTAGATACTACTACTCTTTATAGTTCAATATCCAGTGATCCACCTTGAATTAACCGGTTATATAACTTAATTGGGTATTTTTATCTCATATATTTTATTAAAGATCAACATCTGATAGCGATAGTACACAGTTTTATATTTCATTAACTATAAGTATACATTCATCCCCTTTAATTCATAAGAACCTCTTCTATCACTAACTGATTACATCAACACACTACATATCACAATGGCTAAACATATCACTTGTTCAGGTATCCCATATGAAGTAAGTCTAATACTCTCTCCACAATTCTCAAATATCATCAACTAACTATCTTTAAAAGATTGGGTTCCAACATGGTAAAGAAGGTAAAGAAGAAGTTATTCGTTCTGTTGAATTCTATAAAAATCATTTCATTAAAACTTCAAATTTAAAATGGGATAAAGTTTTAAAAATTGTTGATGATTTTAAACCTTTTTTAAATCAAAAATGTCCAGAATATTTAGAAGAAATTAAAGGTATTTCAGATGCTTCAGGTATTGACTTAGAAGATTTAATAGCTATTAATATTAGAACTGAAATTGCTTTTGGTTTATTTAAACCTCAAGATGAATTTGAAACTGATGGTTGTACAGCTGTTGGTTTTATTAATACTTCAAAAAATCAAAGTTTTACAGGTCAAAATTGGGATTGGAAACCAAAACAACAAGAAAATATTTTAATGTTAACAATTGATCAATCAAAACAAGGTAAACCAACAATTAAAATGATTACAGAAGCTGGTATTCTAGGTAAAATTGGTTATAATGAATTTGGTATTTCAGTTTGTTTAAACGCTATTAAATCAACAGGTATTGATATTAATAAATGGCCAATTCATTTAGCTTTACGTAAAGCTTTAGATTCAAAAACAATTGATGAAGCAATTAATGAATTAACTTTAACTGGTTGTGCATCAGCTGCTCATATATTATTTGGTTCACCAAAATTAATTCAAAGTGTGGAATTTTCTTATAAAGATTTTATTAAAATTGATATTGATGAAAATGGATTTATTGCTCATAGTAATCATTATATTAGAAAACATGATGAAGAAATTACAGAAGTTCAACCAGTTTTAGAAGAAACAAAATTAAGATATCAAAGAGCAATGGAATTATTAAAGACTAAAATTGATTTAACAAGTAAAGATGAAACAATTACAAAACAATTTATGGATAAAATTTTTACTGATACAAGTAATTCACCATGTGCAATTTGTAGAATTATTGGTGATGAAAATACTTCAGGTTCAATTACTCTATTCTCAATTTCAATGGATTTAATTAATTTAAAATCAATTGTTTCATTTGGTATTCCAACTGAACCAACAGAAGTTTTAGATTTCTCTTTATAATTAATTGTGACGTTTATACCTTAACTATATTAAGAGTTTGTGTACTTTCATAAATAATTATCAATAATTATTATAATAAACATCATCTAATCCAATTCAGAGATATAATGTAGTCTTTATAGAAATTAATATTATTGTGGAGCCGGCGGTAAATCATGTGATCAACCGGCGGCCAAGTGTTACCCTACACTCGGACGACCCGAAAGTATACTCTAATTACGACTTTTTTCACAAAAAATTATGCTCTTTTGGACAAGTGGAATTAAGGAGGAGAACCTCAAACTATTCGTCCTGGTTCGAGCCGCCTTCAATTTTTTTAAGAAATTGGATTTTTTATTATGATGATTAAAATCGTGTGAACAATCTCTTAGCTTAGCTGTGATTATAAAACGTTGCCTTCCTTCTGACATTTAAGATTCAATTTCTTCTTTTTTTTCCCTATCTACAATACATTATTATATTTATATGGATCATATATTGATATCGTAAACTAGTTAATCATCAATTTGTTTTTATTTGTTGTTTTTATATTATAAGTTTTTTATTTTTGGAAATTTTGAAAGTTTTATGTTATAACACATAACCAACCTAATGTAGCATAAATCAATCCAACTGGGTATAATGCTAAGAATACTCTACCTGGTAGAACACCACTAACCTTCAAATTGGCATTAGCTGCATAAACTGACCAAGCAACAAAGATAATGTATAAAATTAATCTAATAAAACTCCAATTAATAAAAATTGAACATATTGATAATAAAATTAATGGAAACATAGCATAACCAATTGTTGATAATGCACTAAAGAATGAAATTGTACCTCCTAATAATTGAATATTAATTGCAATAATACCAAATGCCATCCAAGTAATTGAAAAAACACTTGAAAATACTTCTGATGAACTATTCATTGGTGATAATATACCTATTATAACACTAAATCCAAGAATAAATACCAATGGTCCCCAAAGATCCCATTCTAATTTAGTCATATCTGAATCATCAATTGATTGATTAATATTAGTTTCTAAATCTTGTTCAATTTGTTCGTAATTAATTCCTAAATTTATACCTGAATTTTTAGCAGCTAATAATAAATTATGTTGTTGAATTTTAGCTAATTTTGATAAAGATGCTGGCCAAATTACACTATATAATCTAATACCAATTGCTTTTAAATCTCTACGAAGTGTATGCCAAACTGGTTCATCTAATGTATCACCACCTGTAAATGCATGTTCTCTAACTTCATCATTCTTTAAAATTGGATTAAATGATTGTGAAAGATCAATATTTGGTTTTGTAAATGATGTGAAATTGAAAAATGAGGAACTAGATGATGGTTGACTGGTTGCACTAGCATTATTTGATGATGATTGTAATGGTGTTGTTGACTTTGCTGGTGGTGCAGATCCTCCTTCATCAGCTTCTATTAAATCTTCTTGTAAATCAAAATCATCAGCTTCATCAGGATTGACTGCTACTGGTTTCCACTTCTTAGCCATTTTTATAATGATCAATTGTTTATTCTATCTCTTAAGTTCCAATTGGAATTGAATACTTCTTTAAATAATGAAATAAAGTAAAAAGATAGTTACGTTTAAAATAAAAAAACCTCAGATTTTTCCCGAAAAAAAAATATTAGTTAACATCCAGACATTTCTAAGATCTTCTACAATAAATTTATTAAATGAAGTATAATATTATGTGTCACTTAAACTATACACAATGTCAATTGATTAAGTATTTTCTATTAGTATATCATAATGTTTTGTAACTTTTTTTTTGTTTCTAAATTTCAATAATCATTTTCATAATTAAACTATAATATATGGACCTGCCACACTAAAATAATTATTATAAACTATCATTAAATCAGAAATTTTGTGGTTTACCTAATAATGTATTCAAGATTTGTTTTGGTTTCAATCCAGAAGTACCGCCGCCGCCACGTACTGATCTTGGAGGAGCTGTAGTCTTTGATTCTTTAACTAATGGTGTGGGATCTGCCATAACAGTTTGAGATCTTGATGGTACTCTACCTGGTTCTCTTGCTGATCTAACTGATCCACCAAAGCTTGAATTTGGAATTGTTATAACTTCATCTGATCCAGCTTGTGTTCTTATAACTCTTGGAGGTGCAATATCACTTGTAGCTCTATTAATTGGTTGAACATTTGGAGATTTTTGAACTAAATCAACACTAGAATAAGATCTAAAAGGAAACTTAAGCTTGAAGCTACTCTTCTTGGAAACAATAGATTCATTATCTTTCAAAGTCTTACCATCTTTTGAACTTTCATTATCACTCATATTAATTTTGTCTTTAATACTTGGACCTGGACTATTAGCTCTAGAACTATTTCTTGATTTTGCTGAATGTAAAGAAAGTGAACTTGAAATTGCTTTCAATTTACTTGTACCTAAATGTCCTTCTGAATCATTTGTGTAAGTTCTACCAACTGATAAATAATCCTTTGTATCAATATAATTAGTATTAATTGGATATTCTTCAATAGAGTCAATATGTTTAAATTCATTTAATTTGGCTTCTTCTTCTTCAGCTAATCTTAATTTTTCTAATTCTTTTAAAGTTTCAGCTTGTTTTCTCTTTAATTCTTCTTCTTCAGCTAATCTCTTTTCTTCTTCTGCTTTTAAAATTTCAGCTTGTTTAACTTTGTCTTCTTGAACTTTAATTGCTAATTCATTTAATTCTTTATTGATATCTTCCTTCTTTTGTTTAAAATTCTTAGACATTTCTAAAACATTAATTGAACGTAATAATAATTTCATATCACATGCTAATGCACTAGCTTCATAAATAACTTGAATTAGATGATCACCTGGTGGTGGAGAATCTGGTGAGGCCAAATTTTCTAAAATTGGTAAATTAGCTTCTGATGCAATTTCATGTAATTTATCACCACTAGCAGATTTGATATTACTAGTAGTATTAGTAGTAGTATCCTCGCCATTATCTTTATTAACATTTAATAAAAGTTCATTAACTAAACCAAGACCAACAGCCATTTCATCTGAGTCACTAGTAGATTCTTTATTCTTTCTACCATCACCTTCATTCAATTCTTCATCACCAGAGGAAGAAGTATTAACAGTAACTTTATCTTTTTTAATCTTGAAAATACCTTCTGGAACATGTAAAATATCATCTGAAGAAGAATCATTATTCTTAGTTACAGATGGGTTTGTATCTGATTGATAATATGGATCTCTAGCATCAATTGTTTTAGCCTCTTGTAATGGTGCTTCATCAGGTGCAATACCTTCATCAACTTTATTTAAAGGAGTGATTGGATCAATATTATCATCATAACTTGGATCAGAAATAGATTTCTTTGCACTAGAACTTGATAAAGAGTTGGTACTAAAGTCATTATTAAACCCTTTGAAATTTGTAGTAGTACTGTTACTAGATGCTTCTTCTTTAATAACAGGTTCAGTTGGTGGTGAAGGTTCTTTTGATGGTTCTTCAATTTCTTCAGTATCTTCAGCATCATCATCGTCACCATTGTCTTCATCATTATCATCTTCGTCATTAGAAACTCTCATTTCTTTTGAAAGACTAGATTTACCAACAAATCTTGGATTAGATTTTAAGGAATGACCAGAAGAAGGTCTTCTCTTTAATGAATTATCAAGTGAATTTCTTGCACTTAAAGAACCCTCGGAAGTATATGAAACCTTACTAGCCTTTCTTAAAACATTTAGATTCAAGTAACCATCATCAACAGCATTTAAACTATTTTCAATTGATTCAAAAGCTTCAGTTGTTTCTGGATGTTCACTTAAATAGTTAAGGATTGCATTTTCATTATTATCAAAAATCTTCTTTAGTCTCTCTTCATATTCAACAACTAAATTACTATATTCTTTAATTATAAAATTTTCCTTTTTACCAATAATTGCATATAAAGCTTCAGAAATTAAATCATATAAAAGTGGTAATTCATAAAATTTAGCAATTAAAAATGAATCTAAAGTTGTTGGAGCTAATAACCATTTATCACCTAAACGACCAGTAAATAAAAATTCAGCAACAGCTTGAACAGTACTAGTAGCAAAAGGTAAATATAAACTTCTTGGTGTTAATAAAGGTTCTAAAGTAATATCAGAGAATTCATCATAATCAAAACCAGTTGATGCTTCTAAATCTCCACCTTCAGATTGATTTTCTTCAGTTTGGAAACTTGATGACCTTGAATTCAATTGTCTTCTTAATTGTGAAATTGTTGATTTAAAATCTTTATCATGACTATATTGTGAAAATGGAGAAGGTCCTGAAGAAGGTCCACTCAATGAACCTCTTGGGGAATTTCTATTTGATCTAAAACCAGATGAAAATAAAGGTGGTGCTAATGAATTTCTTGGTGACTTATCAGGAATTGGTAATGGTTCAGTTGGAGGAGGACTTGATGGTGGTAAATCATTGAAATTTGAAAAATCTAAAGATCTTGATGAATTTATACTTGTAGCACTAACAACAGAAGCTTTTCTTGAATTTTGACCACTTACAGAAGGAGCAACAGAACTAGCAGGTGTTCCTCTATTTGAATCTTGGAAAGGTAATCTAAATTGAGGAATTTCTCTATCAGGAAATGCATTTGGTTGACTACTTCTATTAAAAACCATCATTGATTTTTTATGACTTGATGAAGAAATTGAATTAGTATCACTTAAATCATCTTTAAAATCCATTTGCTTATTTTCAATATTATAAACAGCTCTAGCATAACCTTTAGCTAATAACATATCAAAACATCTACCCCATCTCTTTCTTAAAAGCATTAATGGAACATTAACTTTTTCACCTTCAGCTGTAACAAATTCAAAATCTGCTAAAGAAGGACCATATCTTTCAAATGCATTTCTACCTAATGTTACAGCATAATTTGGATATACTGACCTTATTGAAGAAATCTTTGTATCTGGAGAAATATATTTAGCATAAGCTTCAAAAGAAGTTGTTTGTTTTATTGAAGAACCATATTTCTTACCTTCATTTATATTAGTATTACTATTATTGTTGCTGTTGTTATTAATTTGTGTCAATGGAATTGAATTGTCACTTGATTTTATTCTTCCACTCCTTATAAATTGTTTTAATTGAAAACTATTATCAAGTTCATCTTTATCATTAATTTTTGTTGAAACAGTATAATTTTCTGATGATGTTGAAGTTGAATGAAAAATATTTGTTATTGGTAAACCAACAAGTACAATAGTATCAAATTTTTGAATTGTTTGACAAGAACAACTTAATTTATCAGTTGTTGAAGAACCAAGTAATAAAACTTTATGATGAGATTCCCAAGAAAAACATTTCCATAAATATAATTTATCTAAAGAAGTACCATTTGTATTATTTCTTGAATTATTTGTATCTATATTTAATCTTGTCCATTTTTGACTTGGTCTATTAAAAAGGTATAATTGATAATCATCAGCATCAATATTTGTACCAGACACAATAACATTTGAACCAAATACAACACCTGAAGGATTTTTTAAATTTCTTGGAACAACACCACTTGATTTTGGATAATTATCAACAATTGTATGAGATAGAGATAATCTTAAACCAGGAGCTTTTGAAAAACTTTGTAATGCAATTAAAGGATTTTTAAATTCATTATTTCTATTTGGATAATAAATAAAGACTTTATCTAAAAGTGTTTCATCATTTAAATTTGAACCACCAGCATTTGATAGTTTTGAAGAACCAGATATTACAAATGAACAGTTTGATAAAGATGATATATAACTAATCTCCGAATTCTTTGAGATTGATGAATTTAAAGGATCAGTTAATACACTTGGATTTCTATCAGGATTTTCACAACTTATTAATTCATTAAGATTAAACTTTGAAACTTTATCATCAATATATTCTAATTGTTCAAGATCAAAAATGGAGATTGAACTTAAACCTTGATCATTTTTATCTTTTCCCCCAGATATTAATAAACAAGTTGAAGATTTCGGGTCTTTATGGTCTAATTTAAAATTTGAAACCAATAGAGTATGATCATATCTTGGTTTAATATTTTTAGAATGAGAATTTGAACCATCATCTAAACAAGTCCATTCTTTTAACTTTATATTGAATTGCCATAAATCATTTAAAGGTTTAATTTTAGAATCTTCATCAAAAGTTAAACCACCATAAACATAAATTAAACCTTCATAAAAAGCCATAGAATGATATAATCTTGGTGTTGGCTTTAATGCATTTGGTAAAAGATCTATTCTATTCCATTTTCTTGTTATTATATTTAAATAAAACAGTTCATTAGATAGATATTGTGTGTAGCTGTTATTATTGTTGTTATTGCTGTCATCTTCATCATTATTGTTGTCGTTGTTATCAATTGTATCATTTTTATCGTTATTGCTCTTGTTATTATTATCAAATAGGTATAGGTTATCCAGATGTGATTGAATCTCATGTATAGATATAGTTGGTAGATTCAGACCTAAAGTTAACCCACCATATACCACCACATTTGAATTTGTATAGATGGATGCAGCTCCAGTTCTAACTTTTAACGTGAAGCGCTCATCGTCAATGTCATTGGGTATGGTTATGGAGTAGGCAGTACTTTCAGAGGGCAGTAGAGGAGCCATTTGGAAAGAATGTAGATGTACCTATAAACTGATAACCTTGTCCAATAGTTTGTTGTTGTGAGCAATCAACCAAATTAAAAAGATTGTTACAAGTGTTTTTTTTATAGCAACGAATTTTCAGTGGCCAAAAGTTTTTTTAAGGATATTTTTTTTTTTTTTTGCGGTGATCGAGATTTTTTAAGACAGGGTTGGGATTCGTTGTCATGGTGATTATGTATTGTACAGAGGTGGTGCTGGTGCTGCTGGTGAAGTTGTCTACGAAATTTTTCATGAATGCAGATTTATATTAGTTATGCTTTGACTATCTGAAACCCTTTACCTCTAACACATCCAAAGGAATTACCTCCTCCATTCCAACAAACATTATTTATTTCTAAATCATCACTATATGCCCATTCAGGTAACATTTCAGTAGATGTATATGCAGCAGGATTTGCACCATTTGGATTATTAGGATTTGATAAACCTGGATTGTTACTATTGTTGTTGTTATTATTCATGCTACTTATCTTTTCATTTCTATGAGCTAAATCCCAAATTAATGCTTGACAATCATCACCACCACTTAACAATTTCAATTCAGTAGGATGCCATTCTAAAGAATTCACTGTACTCATATGACCCATTAATTTACAAACAGTCATACCAGGATATCTCATATCCATTACTATAACTTCATTTGAACCTTTTGCAATTGTGGCTATTAAATTTTGATCAGCACTTGAAGTATCTAATCTTAATAATGGACAAACTAAATTACTTGGTTCATAAACAATTGTTGAATGATCTAATGCTCTAAGATCAAATAATCTTAAAGAACCATCATTACCACAACTTATAAAGATATTCATTGAAGTTTTCAAAAATTTAACATCAAATACTTCTGAATCATGAGCAATTAATTGTGTCTTTGGAACTGTTGTTGAATAATTTAAATCCCAAAGAGTACAAGTAGTATCAATACTTGAAGTTATTATTAAATTTGAACTAATATTACTTATATCAAATGATGTTAATGGTGGTACAGATTTATTTGAATTTGAAGTTGTATGATTAACCATTGATGCCTTTTCAACAATTGAACCAGTATCTCTATCAACATCCCATAATTTTAATCGATCATTACTTGTTAATAATTTATCAACATTTGGATCTTTATTATCAGGTGAAAATTGTAATTTTGTTAATGGTAAATTTAAATTCTTTTCAGATGATTTAATAATATCTTCATTATTATTTGAACTTGTTAAAATTTCTAATTTATTTGATTGATCTTCACGATATGATGAAATTGCTATTCTATTTTCATTATGAGGACACCAATCACCGTAGTATAATGGGTAATAAGTTTCATAATATGATGTTTTCAATGGTATATTTTGTTGTTGTTGGATATGTTGATTAGGAGGGAACATTGAAGTATTTGTATTTATATAATCACGAGTTGGTTTAATATATGAATTGTAATCATTGAAGGCTATAACATGAATTCATTAAGAAGAATCAGTGTTAGTAAAACATAAATATTAAACAACTAGGTTATACTACCAATATATTTGATGGCAAAAATATGATGATGACTTACTGCTACTCCTTACAGTAGAACTCCCCACGCTGAAAGACTGTCTCTTGGACCTTGTGTTGTTTCTATTCCAGTCCATTGTTGCTCCAGATGTCTGTGATGATGCTATAGCAGAGTGTTGCTGTTGTATTTGTGTTTTGAACGTGTGCAATTGAGAGTTTGTTAGACTGATCTCAAACTCAAAGCAACATCAATTCCAATCAACTTCGACTATCAGCCAAAAAAAATCACTAAACCCTGTGACTAAGATCTTATGTAATCACACAATTTCGATAAGTCCTGTTTTTATTGAGTTATCGGGGCCATTAATAAGGTATATTGTATAAGTTATAATGTCATAGTGTATCTGTACTCAACTATTACACTAACAATTCATAATTACATTGAAACCAGACTCACAATTCATCATTTCACTACTAAATTTGGTTAAAATATTGAATTTTGTTAACAAAACACCCCCAAAAAAAATCTCAACAATAGAAATAAAGAAAAAAAAATTATTATACTTTCTGCCTGGTCCCATTATTGAAATAAAGCATAAATCAAGATCTTGCTTAGAGCAATTTCCACTATTCTTATCCATCTAATACTATATTCCTAAGTCTCTATTTACTATCACTTTTACTCAACTTTTTCATAGTGAAATTTGAAAAATATTTATACCAATTATCCAAAATGTTAAATATATTTAAAGTTCTGCCCAGATCTTTCATACGAAGAAAATTACATATTATAATACTGATCATAATAATAGTCTTATTATTTCCTCCATCTTCTTTTAATCCCGATACAATTGATTCATCAGTTAAAAAGAGTAGACTAACAGGTCCTAAGAATCAACCTTCAGATTATGTTGATGTCTTCTTTGGATCTGATTTTAAAGGTCATACTTTTCCAGGTCCAACAAGACCTTTTGGTATGGCTAAAATGGGTGTAGATGTTATTGATTCACAATATGGTGATCCTTATATTGGTTATTTTGAAGATGGTAATGTCACTGGTGTCTCAATGTTACATGTATCAGGTATTGGTGGTTCGCCAATGTATGGTCAAGTTTCACAAATGCCATTTGTTGGTGATCCAAATTTAAAAAATCAATCAACAATAGTTAAATTAGAAAGAAGAAAACCTGATTATGGTGAAGTTGGTAAATATAAAATTTTTTTAGAAAATAATATTGATGTTACATTTGCAAGTGGTGAAAGATCTGGAATTTTAGAATATGAATTTAATAATAGAGATGGTAAATCAAGAAATATTGTTGTAGATTTAGGTCATTTTTTGGCAGCTCCATCAAGACCATCATGGAGTCAAGTATTTATTGATGGTTATATAAAATCAAGTGATGATGGTAAACAATATTGGGGTACTGCTACTTATGCTGGTGGTTGGGCATATCAACAACTTTGGGATATTCATTTTTATGTTGAATTTGAACAAAAACCAAAAGAGATAATTTCTTTTGCAGCTGGTTCAATTGAAAAATTTAATGGTATTAAAGGTTTATTCATAGACTTCCCAGGTAATGAAATTAATCCTCATATGGGTTTATCATTTAAATTTAAAGAAAGAAAAGTTAGAAGTAGAATTGGTATCTCTTTTGTATCTGTTGAAAAAGCTAAAGAAAATTTATTTAATGATATGGGTAAAGAATCAAATTTTAATCTTGAAAAAATTGTTAAAGATACTAAAGATATTTGGAATAAAGAAGTTTTAAATAAAATTGAAATTAAATCAAATAATGAAACTGCAAAAGAAATGATTTATTCTTCACTTTATGGTTCTTTCTTTATGCCAACTAATAAAACTGGTGAAATTTATACTAGATGGTTTGATGATGTTAATAATGATATACCTTATTATGATGATTGGTATACACTTTGGGATATCTTTAGAACTACATTACCTTTATTTAACGTTATTGCAAGAAAGAGATCATCTGAATTAATTCGTTCATTAATAGAAATTTATAAACATGAAGGTTATATGCCAGATGGTAGATCAGCTAATCAAAATGGTAAAACTCAAGGTGGTTCAAATTCAGATATTTTTTTGGCTGATGCATTTGTTAAAAATATAACTGGATCAGGTATTGATTGGGAATTAGGTTTTGAAGCAATGAAAAAGAATGCAGAGGTGCCAGTTCCAAATAGTAAAGATTTAATTGATAAATTTAGTGATGATGCACCAACAAAACATGGTCGTGGTGGTTTAACAGATTGGATTGAATTAGGATATATTTCATCAGATTTATTTAGAAGATCAATAACAAGAACAGTTGAATATTCATATAATGATTTTGCTTTATATACAGTTGCAAAAGGACTTGGTCATAAAGAAGATTCAAAAAAATATTTAGAGAGGTCAGCAAATTGGCAAAATCTTTGGAATCCAAATTGTGATATAACTTGGGAAACTGAAAAGAAATTATCAAAAGGTTATAAAGGATTTCTTCAACCAAAGAGAAGTACAGGAGAATGGGAATTTGATAATTATGAACCAATTGATTGTTATCCATGTTATTGGCAGTCTTATGCTTATGAAGCTACCGCTAATGAATATGCTTGGTCATTAGCATTTGATTTGGAAACAGTATTTAAATTAATGGGATCAAAATATGAAGTTAGTCTTAGATTAGATGATATGTTTAAATTACATGGTAGAGGATATGCTGATATTAGTAATGAACCAAGTTTTATGACACCTTATTTATATAATTATATTAATGTTCATTCAAGAACAAGTGAAACTATTAGATTTTTAGTTAATGATAAATTTGGAATTGGATCAGATTCATTACCAGGAAATTCAGATGCTGGAGCAATGCAAAGTTGGTTATTTTGGAGTATGATTGGATTTTATCCAGTTGCTGGTACAACAACTTATTTAATTGGTATTCCATTTGTTGAAGAATTAACAATTAATTTAGAAAATGGATCTAAAGTATTTATAAAGACTGAAAATTTTGATATTGATAAAAAATATATTGAGTCTGTTGAGATTAATGGTATTAAATGGACAAAGAATTGGTTTAAGCATGAAGATTTATTTAATAATGGTGGTTCAATAAAATTTGTTTTGTCAGATATATTAACACATTGGGATCTTGAAGGAGAATTACCACCAAGTCCAGGACATTTTGAAATAAAGAAGGAGAAAGAGGCAGAAACTCTGATGATGGAGAAAGATTAATTAGACTCTTTGTTTATTTCTATTTTGTCTTTGTGTCTTTTTTATGCTCATATTTTCAGCATTAATTAGCTAATTTTTTAGAGAATGATTTTTGACGTTAGATTATAATTATTGTTTTATTTATAGATAAATATTTATTGATGTATAAAGTATTTATGGTTTGAGTAATTAAGCTATGATATTAAACATTTTTGAAGAAAAGAATATGATATTAATTGTTGTACTGAATCTTTGTAAAGTCTAACAAAAGAAAGGTCAGCAGCCAGCAGTTCATCTATCATCCTGTTATAGATTACGTATATTGTACTGGTATCTTCTATCACCTTTAAAAGTAATATGTGATAGGTCCAAACTATAATGTACATTATTGCTACTGTTGTGATGTTGTAATGTCTTTAGTGCTCGAGACTTGAAACAATGAAGGATGGAATACAGAACAAAAGAACAAAAGTCCTATTATTTGCTGAGCGATGGATATATTTAATATTTATAGGATTTCAGGATTTCATTTTCAACTATAGTTAATTGGTTTTAACTATTTGATAGAGTTCTGTCTAACTGTAGTCTGTAGTTCTGTAGTCTATATGTGCTTCAAATGTTAAACCGACAAACCGAGTACGTAGTGAGTACCATATATATTACAGCGTCAGTCCACTCTTTTTCTCTGTTGTAGTGTATGATGTGCAAGTATAGAGGTGTAGAGTGTGTGGAGATGGAGTATGTGGTAAATGTTGCTGAGTAACACAAAGTGATAGTAGAACACCAAACTGAGTGAACTGGGGAAATGGTAATACTAGTAGCGTAAACATAATAGACTATCAACAATAGGCCTAGTGATTTTAGGCCAAGAGAAGATCTGCCTTTGTTACTTCAAACTTCAAAGTTAATTTTAGACTTAATTTTTGAGTGAAGTTTTGTATATCTCTAATTATATAGTTATACTATACTAATTACTATACTCTCATTTCTCTTCCTTCAACATTCAGCATTCAGCATTCAGCAATCAATAAGGTACATTGAAGTTGATAATTGACAATTCATCATATTGTGATATTGTGATCCATACCCTTAATTATTTACACATTGGATGGTTATACTAGTGATACCGGTCAAAAACAAAATGAAAAATCATAGTTAGTAACACCAATCTATATCTAATTGTTTAACTCTTTGGTTCTTGTGTTCTTGTGTAATTTGTACCCTTTGTATTCTTATTGGGGGTGAACTAGTGTGTTTATAGAATTCCCTACAATTCTACTAAAATTTCAAAATTTCCATCTTGAAGCGACGTCCTCTCTGCAATACGTCGATAATACCACAATACCATAGTACTTAAATACACAAAGTATGAGACTTTAACTAATATTAATATTCACTGGTTAATATTTAAAGATGTAGCACTATCATCTCTTTCTAAATTTGTGCAACTAGTGGCTACTAACAGTCTACTAGGTAATTCTCATGGAATAAAAGCTCACACTACTCACTACTTCTAATAATATGAAACTAGTTAATTAATTTTAACACTTTGTTTTATCTTTTACAAGTCACTGGACATTCAATTCAAATATAATCACACTACAGTATCACTATCATTAGTATATAAACGTGTGACCTACAAACAAATATCAAACTCTATCAGCTCAGTTTTCTTTGATAATTGTAATAATGAATGGTGAGGCTGTTTTCACTTTGTTTCTTTCTAAATTTTTAAACATTTTCTTGGTCAGATATCAAGATTTATATATCTATATATCATATTATCATATCTTCTCATTCTATACAAGTCTAAATGTCCTCAGACACGTTTATAGACGCTTTTGAAATTCATATTTATGGGTCTCTATTTTGTCTTCTTGATATCTGAAATATCTCAAAAGTAGTAGAAGGCAGAAGCAAAGAACTTCTACGAGACTACCTATACCCACCTCGTCATAGAGTGTACTGTGTAGTGGACGTGTAAAGTGTAGACTATTTGGACAGAAGACAGAAGTGTTATAGCTAGACCTTTTCTAAATAATATTAGTTAAAGACATATATATGATTTGATGATTTGTATATGGAGATTATCGAGATTATCAAAGGAATTCAACTACCTTTTTGACTCTATAACTCTCTAGTAGTGTAGCCACTCCTGTTGTCCACTTAAAATCGGAAATTAAATGGATATTACTTACTCTTTGGTGTTAAAATATTTCAGTAAATCACTCTTAAACTATATCACTAGCATTAAGCATCAAGCATCAACACCATCGGCTTCTGGTAATATAATATAGTGCTAATAGCTAGTAGTAAATATCTGATGATTTATAGGAGTTATATCGAAATTATTATAATTCATGAACTATATCACTATATCTATAAAACATAAACCTGGTGAATATTTTCACTTAAGGTTTTCAGTTTGGACATTTGGACGTTTTAATGACGGTTTAACGTTTAACGTTTAAGAGTTTAACAAAAGATGAACATATACTTCTTTAGATATATCTATTCTATATTCTTTTCTTTCAGCAGTTCAATCTTTCAGACTTTCACCATTCACTTTAACACAGTTTCGACTTTCGAGGTGTTGAGTGTTGAGATGTCTTTATAGCTTTCCACTTATAAAATATTTTGTCATCTTTTATTTATCAGATAAAAATGATAAAATATTAATAACGAAAAAACGAAAAAGCCCACAGCGAAAAGTCATGATAATTATATGAAGTCCATATAGATGTAGTTATTGGTTTAGAAAACATTATAGTTTTTCGCTTTTGTTTCTACTAGCTGAATTGTGGATTCTATTCTGCAATTTATGATTATTCTGAATAGCTAATGGTTTCTCTATAAATTTATGTAAAAAAGTGTGTTAACTGTTAACTGTTAATCGCCTAGTTAACAACTGTATTACAAAGTCTCAAAATTCTTAAAATTCATAAAGACTAATGTTCATCGAGCCAAATTATTCTTCATGTAAAAGGACAAATTAATATTATTGAAATACAGAGAACATTGAACAATCAAAAACTGCTTCTTTTTGGCTTGGTAATTCTTGGTGAATTCTGAATTATACAATCAAAAAAATGACAGTTAGATTGATTAAACGTTTATAGTCTCTGTCTCCATTCTATTGATCAATATCTATTCATTGATGTTAACGAATCGATAGTTTTCTCGTTTTGAAACTTTAATCTTTAACTTTCTTTTATTTTATTCAATTCAAAAATAATTGATACATAAATTTGACGATTTGGACAGATCTGTCTCTATAAACCCATTACAATTTGGCCCAAAAATATTAGTTAACTTTACAAACAGTTAAAGCATTAATATTTTTTTTCGTTTTTGGAGAAGTGACATCCTTTTAAACTTTTTGGACTGTTAATTATTAGACTATTAGGCTCAACTTTGAACCTCAATTTAGTTAAATACTTTCCTGTTTCCCTCCATGATTCATGAACCTTTGAGTTTTATAACGCTTCTTTTAAAATATTAATATTTTAAATACCCACAACACACAAAACGCTAGTCTCTAGGTTAAATTTATTCGTGTTGTGCTGGTATTATAGGTTGGTAAAAGGAAACAACAAAATTATTTTTATTTAAAATACCTTCATTTTCCCAATATTTAATCACTCATTCATTCATATATTTATTTATTTATTCTTTCTCTCTTTCTGATTCTATCTTATTGATTTTTATTAATTTCTTCATCTATTCATTCGTTTTTTGATTTCTTTCAGTTGATATTTTTTTCTTTAATCAACGGCTAATCCACTTTTCCTAATGTCAGAAGATACTGAATACCATAAAGATTTTTTAAAAGAGGAAACTCTACTATTAAAGACACCTTTCAGTTTTAATTCTGATGCTACTTCTAATGTTTCTTCAAGAAAATCTTCAACTCATGAACATGTATCAAAGTTAAGTTATATTGATTCAAAGATTCATTGGATACTTAATACAAGATATTTTAAATTTATAGCTTTAGCCATATTCTTACTAACGCTTATATTTTCAATATTTATTCATTCTTTCTCAACAATGAATCATAAATTTGATCCAAAGAAAGATTTACGTACCATCACTCCTCCTCCAATATTTATTAATGATTATACAAATCATGTTAATGTTTTCCATGGTGCTGATACTAATGGGCGGGTGTTTCCTGGTAGTTCAAGACCTTTTGGTATGGCCAAAATGGGTGTTGATGTTGCTCATAATGGTCAATATGGTGACCCTTATGTTGGTTATCTACCTAAAGGTAACATTATTGGTGTCTCTATGATGCATGAATCTGGTATTGGTGGTTCTCCAATGTATGGTCAAGTTTCTCAATTACCATTTTTAGGTCCTCCACCACTTGAAGCAAAATCACAAATTTGGATTACAAGAAATGATTTAATGGAAGATCATTCTGAAGTTGGTCTTTATAAATTACATTTAGAACAAAGTATGAATATTACTTTTGCATCTGCTTCAAAATCTGGTGTTTATGAATATGAATTTGATACTAATAATAATAAAACAAGAAATATTATTATTGATGGTGGTCATCATTTAATAGCTGTTGATAGAGCTCAATGGACTCAACAGTTTAAAGATGGATTTATTCAAGTAAGTGATGATTTAAAAACTTATTGGGGTTGGGGTTCTTTCTCAAGTGGTTGGGCATATGAAGAACCTTGGGAAATTTATTATTATGGTGAATTTGAACAAACTCCATTAAATATTACAGCTTTTTCAAATGGTGATACTTTCCCAAATAGAACTTATTCAAGTTTCCCATTGACTGATGTTGAAGCAGATTATCATATCACAATGGGTGTTTCAATGGTATTTGAAGATGATATTGTTAGAAGTCGTGTTGGTATTTCTTTTGTCTCTATTGATCAAGCAAAACAAAATCTTTATGATGATTTATTTGAACATGGTTTTGAAGTTGAAAGTGTTGCACAAGAGACAAAAGATATTTGGAATAAAGAAATATTTAATAAGATTGAAATTCGTACTGATAATGATACTGTTAAAGAAATGGTTTATTCTTCCCTTTATGGTACATTTTTATTACCAACTAATAAAACTGGTGAAATGGCTTTTAAATGGAAAACTGATGAACCTTATTATGATGATTGGTATACAATTTGGGATATATTTAGAACTACTCTACCTTTATACAACGTTATTGCAAGAGAAAGATCATCAGAATTAATTAGATCTTTAATTGATATATTTAGATTTGATGGCTATATGCCTGATGGTAGATCAGCTAATCAAAATGGTAAAACTCAAGGTGGTTCAAATGCTGATATTGTTTTAGCTGATGCATTTGTTAAAAATATTACAAATGGTATTAATTGGGAAGATGGTTATAAAGCAATGGTTAAAGATGCTGAAGTTGAACCAAAGATTAAAGATCGTTTTAATAAAGATGCAACAGTTAGACATGGTCGTGGTGGTTTATCAGATTGGCATGCTATTGGATATATTTCAAGTGATCATTATCATAGATCAATTACAAGAACTGTTGAATATTCTTATAATGATTATGCTTTATATGCTGTTGCAAAAGGTCTTGGTTATGAAGAAGATGCTTTAAAATATTTAAATAGATCAGCAAATTGGCAAAATCTTTGGAATGAAAATGTTACAATCAAAACAGATATAGGTGAATATCAAGGTTTTTTAAAGACAAAGAAACAAAATGGTGATTGGGATGATAAAAATTATTCACCATTAGGTTGTGGTAGTAGTTGTTATTGGATGGATTACACTTATGAAGGTTCACCAAATGAATATGGTTGGAATGTTTTACACGATATGGAAACTTTAATAAGATTAATGGATAATAATAAAACAACAATTACAACAAGATTAGATGATATGTTTAAACTTTATGGTAAAGGTTTTGCAGATTTAGGTAATGAACCAAGTTTTATTACATGTTATCTTTATAATTATATTAATTCACATTTTAGAACTACAGAAACTGTTAGATTTTTAATTAATACAATGTTTGGTATTGGAATGGGTGCTCTACCAGGTAATTCAGATGCTGGATCAATGCAAAGTTGGTTATTATGGGGTATGATGGGATTTTATCCAGTTGCAGGTACTACAACATATTTAATCGGTATTCCATTTATTGAAGAAACAATTATTCATTTAGAAAATGGTAATAATGTTTTCATAATCACAGATAATTATAATATTTCAATGAATTATGTTGAATCAGTTGAAATAAATGGTGTTAATTGGGAAAAGAATTGGTTTTCACATGAAGATTTATTTAATGATGGTGGTACTATTAGATTTGTTCTTTCAGAAACACCAACTGATTGGGATATTAATGGTGAAGTTCCTCCAAGTCCTGGTCATAATGATTTAGGTAAAAAAGCAGCACATAAAGATGAATACTGAGTAGAATCTCTGTTCAATTGTTAGTTTTATTCTTTGATTTTTTTGCATTTTGACAATAACGATTTGTCTATAATAGTTTTTTAGAGATTTTTGTAATTTCACTCTTTTAATTTTAATGTTTTATGACTTCCAATTTATTTAATACTTCTTTTATAATATTTATATAATGATACAAAAAAGATATATATGTTTACTAAAATTTTTTTTTAACTTCTTGTAAACAATTAATATTGTTCTTCGTGATGATAATAGTGTAATTTTTGAGGGCTCGTAACCAAAAGAGATATTCACGTGATCAAATTTTAATATTAAACTAATTGATCAATATTTGACCTTTTTCAATAATTTTAAGAGCTCTAGGAAGGTTTTAGATCATTCTTAATCAATAAATATCACTTTCAAGTGCTCAAACTCAATTTTCAAAAACCCAAAAATCTCCAAAATACCAATTTAACGAAATTCGAAATTCCACAGTAGGTATAGGTAGTCTCTCCGGAAATAAAAATGGGACGGAGTTAAAATTTAAAATTATTCAAAACAACCTTTAAAGTAGGTAAAGAGATCCAAATTTCGAGAGTATACATATTAACCATAATTTAAAGAATATAAACTCATTAAGTATACACCTTTACTAACAACTATAACCAGCTGCCAAAATTTACGCTATATTTCCCAATCCAGCCATCTTCGTCCCAATTCGGAAAATTAGCAACATATTTTAAAACGGTACGACCAACATTTTCAAGCCGTTTTTGACAAGAATCTCTAAAAAAAATAAAAAAATGAAATTGGACATCCCTTTAAAAAAAGTTTTTAATAGAAGTTCAAATTAACTATCATTTGATTGTTTAAATTACTTAAAGATATTAGACTACTATAATTCAAGTTCATTGATACATAATTGAAGTAATTAATTAGATTACTTGTTATTTTTTTGTGCTGTTATCAAGTCTTTATTTTTAATATTTTTATTTTGCTTTTTATAAAAAGAATTTTGACACTTTTAATTTTATAAAGAGAGTTTAAGAAATCAAGAGTAATTTTATATATCAATTCTTTTGGAAATTATGACTACTAGTGCTCCAACTCCTGCTCCTACAGCTTCACCTGTAAAGCAATCAATTGAAAGAGCTAAAGATAATAAAAAATGGGTCTCACCATTTAGACAACCAAAGCAAGCCCCTGTTCAAAAGAAGAAAGTTACTCCTGCTTCAACAACTGCTGATGCTACTAAAGCTAAAAAACCTACTGTTCAAAAGAAAAAGTATGTACCAGTAGAAGTTAGTGTTGATCCAAAAACTATTGAAAAGAGACAAAAGGAAATTTCAAAAGGTGCTGCTAAAGCTGTTAGTCAAAATGATGGTGATAGATTAATCGATTTAGGTGGTGGTTTAAAATTAAAACAATCTGAAATTGATAAAATAGCTAAAGATAAATTATCAAAAACTTTAAATGAAATTGATTCAAAAGCTGCTGAACAAAAAAGATTACAAGAAGAAAAACATAAAAAGCAATTAGAAGTTGAAAATTTAAAAGATCAAGTTAAAGTTAATACAATGTTTGGTAAATTTAAAAGTAAATTAGATAAAGAAAAAAGAGCTTTATTAGGTTCTCATGAAAAGAAAGTTAAAGAAATTGATCAATCTATAAAAGAAATTGATTCAAGAATTAAAGATAATGATTCTAAGACTAAAGAAGAAATTACAAAGATTAAAGATGAAGCTGTTGTTAAACATAATGAAGCTGTTGATAAAAATCTTTTAGCTAAAGAAGAAGCTAAAAGAGATGGTATTAAAACTGAAGCTGCAAAAGAAATGGAAATTCATGATAGTCAAATCAAACAAAAGAGAAGTGAAATTTCTGCTACTTTATTAGAAGCTCAAAAAAATGAAAATGCTACAAGAGAACAATTATTAAAATTAAAATTAACTCAAACTAAACGTGAATTAGAAAAATTAAATATTGAAAATCCTCAAGCTGAATCTGAAAAGAAAGAATTAGAAGATAAAATTTCTTCTATTAAATCTGAAATTGAAGATAATTCATCAAAGATTGAAACTTTAAAAGCTACTCAAATTGAAAAGAAAGAATTATTAGCTCAATCTGAAACTGATTTAGAATCATCTAAAATTGCATTAACTGATTTAAAGGCTCAATTAGAAAAGGCCAAACAAGAAGATGTTGATAGAGATTTAAGACTTCAAGATGCTAAAGCAAAGAGAAAAGCTTATGATGAAGAACAAGAAAGATTACGTTTAGAAGCAGAAGCCAAAGCTAAAGCTGAAGAAGAAGCTAGATTAGCTGAAGAAGCAAGATTAGCTGAAGAAAAGAGATTAAGAGAAGAAGAAGAAGCTAGATTAGCTGAAGAAAAGAGATTAAAGGAAGAAGCTGAAGCTAAAGCTAGAGCTGAAGAAGAAGCTAGATTGGCTGAAGAAAAGAGATTACAAGAAGAAGCTGAAGCAAAGGCAAAGGCCGAGGAAGAAGCTAGATTAGCTGAAGAAAAGAGATTAAAGGAAGAAGAAGAAGCTAGATTAGCTGAAGAACAAAGATTAAAAGAAGAAGCTGAAGCTAAAGCTAAAGCAGAAGAAGAAGCCAAGTTAGCCGAAGAAAAGAGATTGAAAGAAGAAACTGAAGCTAAAGCCAAAGCAGAAGAAGAAGCTAAAGCCAAGGAAGAAGCTGAAGCTGCCGCTGCTGTTGCTGCCGCTGCTGCTGAAGCCAAATTAGCTGAAGAAAAGAAGGCTAAAGAAGAAGCTGCTAAAGCTAAAGCTGAAGAAGAAGCTAAATTAGCAGAAGAAAAATTAAAAGAATCTGATGTTAGTACTGAAAAGGATGAATTATCAACTCCACCAACCACTGCTGGTGAATCAATTGCTGCTATTCCTGCCATTATTAAATCTGTTGAAGCAAATTCTTTAAATGCATCAGTTTCAAATATTACTTCAACCAGTGATTCTCGTGAATCTACACCAGAACCAAGTAGTGCTACTGCTGGTCAAAGTAAGAGTGCTAAGAAGAATGCTAAAAAGAGAGCTGCTAAGAAGAAGAAGAAGGCTGCTGCTACTACCATTGAAGATGTTGTAGCTCCAGTTTTAGCTACTGCTACTGCTGCTGTTGCTGCTACAGGTGTTGCATCTGTTGCTGTTGATGTTCCAACTTTAGAAGCTAAGGAAGTTAAGGTTGAAGAACCAGTTGTTGAAACTCCAGCTGTTGAAGCTGTTGAGGAACCAAAGGTAGAAGAACCAGTTGTTGAAACTCCAGTTGTAGAAGAACCAGTTGCTGTTGAAGAACCAGCTGTCGAAGAACCAGTTGCTGTCGAAGAACCAGTTGTTGAGGAACCAATTGTCGAAGTTCCAGCTGTTGAAGAACCAGTTATTGAAACTCCAGTTGTCGTTGAAGAACCAGTTGTCAAAGAACCAGTTATTGAAACTCCAGTTGTCGTTGAAGAACCAGTTGTCGAAGAACCAAAGATTGAAGAACCAGTTGTTGAAGCTGTTGAGGAACCAAAGGTTGAAGAACCAATTGTTGAAACTCCAGCTCCAGTTGTTGAAGAAAGTAAATCTGTTGAACCACCAAAGAAATCTATGACTGAAGCAGCATTAGGAGCTAGTGGATTAGCAGCTGTTACATTAGCTACAACTCCTAAAAAAGTTAGTGAAAAGAAGGTTGAAACTACTAAGCCAACTAAGACTGAAAAGAAAGTTATTGATAAAACTAAAAAGAGTGTTAGAATTGCTGAAGAAAAGAAACCTGTTAAAAAACCAAGTTTTTTGAAGAGATTTTTTGGTTTAGGTGATTTAGATGAAAATGGTAAACCAATTGAAAAAATTGAAAAGAAGGTTGAAGAAAAGAAAAAGAAGGTTGAAAAAAGTAAACCTGTTAAGAAGACATCATCAATATTTTCATCACCAAAGAAATCTAAGAATTCAATTACACCAGTTGTTACACCAGTTAAAGGTAAGAAAGTTGAAACTCCAATTAAATCTGCTTTAAAGGCTACTAAACCAGTTGAAGAAGTTAAAGCTGTTGAACCAGAAGTTGTTGAACCAGTTGTTGAAGAAGTTAAAGCTGAAGAACCTAAGACTGTTGAATCTGTTGCTAAAGAAGAATTACCAGCTGTTGAAGAAAGTTTAACTGATGAATTATTACCAGCAGTTGAAGAAGGTAAGGCTGAAGAATTATTACCAGCAGTTAGTGAAGATATTAAACCAATTGAAGAATTAAAACCAGTTGTTGAAGAAGAAGAGCCAGAAGAAGAAGAAGAAGAAAAAGAAGTTAAAGAACCAGAAACTACAATTGAAGAAGAAAGTAAACCAATAATTACTGAAGATAAGAAGGAAGAAGAAGCTGTTGATGATGATGATTTTTCATATATTGAAGTTATTTCATATCAAGAAATTACTGATGATAATTAAGATTTAGAATCGTAATTTTCATCAATTTTATCATTAATATTCTTTATTCACCCATCAATTAATTCATTCATTTATTTTTCTTTTAATTGGAGATTTTTCGTTATTCTTTATGTTATTAACTCTTTTAATTTTTGTTTTATATTTTCTCTTAACCCTTTTTAATCTTTTAATCTTTTTTAATTAATATTTTGTTCTTTTTTGTTTTTAATATTTATTAGTTTATTACATTTATTATTGTTATGTATATTCTTATTGTGGTTGTATCATGTATTATTAAATTATAAATAAATAGTTCTATATAGTATCAAGTATGTAATGTAAAATAATTTCACGTGACTTGAGCAAAACGGGAATGCCGATCTCCTAATTGGGGAATTTTACATCACCAACAAAATTTCATCATCACCAAATAGAAAATCAACCCTTTTGATCTTTTTTAAACTTGAGATGAAATATTCGTAATGAATTACGTTAGAAAGTTAGAAATATAAGAATAAATAACTACAGTTTTTTCTTAATTATATCAACAACATAATAGATAAATAATAAATAGATAAATAGACGATCTTATAGTTTATACTAAAAAATTTTAAAATTAAACGGAAAAACTTCTACTGCAAAATGCAAATAATAAAGAATTGAAAAGAATGGGTTTTAATTACGAAATGAAATACTATGATAGTATAGTTTTAAAGTACTTTGGATAAGTATCCTGTATCTACTATAAATTTTATTTATCCAGGACGTACTATTTGATGTAAATTTCTATCATAAGGTAGTACTTTCTGTTTTAATTCTGTTTTATTATCTTCAAGTCAAGGGTAATTACTGTAAGTCGATCATTGACACATAATTAAGAAGTATAGTTGAATAGCATTGTAAAGTTATATAATTCTGACAGTTAATTTCACCATAGAATACTAGTTATATGAAAGATTTTTACACCTTTTAACTAAATATTTTTAAATTCGTATACTATTAACTTGATAGTTGATATTAGTAATTTAGATTAGTAGAAAGATATAAAGTTAATACTGATGTGGTTAATGGTTAATGTTATCAAACTGTCAAACTGTCAAATGCTTAGGATCTGGGGAAAACTTGAAAGGATTATGGGATTTGTGGATTTGACCTTATTTTAATACGATAATTTAGTGTGATGAACTACCCTAGTTTACTGAGTATTAATTAAGTAGTGTTATTATTAACAGTTTGAAGAGAGTAAGAACTAAAAAGAGAGAAGATGTAGTAGTGTTACGATAGTATTTGTAGTGATGATATTACTTATATTACACCATAATAGAGAACTACACCTATACAGAGAAGAAAGATAACAATACAAACAACCCTTGATAAAATATCGATTTGTAAATGCATTAAAACAATGTATAATTTGTTCCTACTTTTTATCTGTCTCTTTGTTTTAACTTAAATTTTCGTTAAGTATGTAATGTCAACAGTTGAAAGAGTATAGATGTCATAAGAGTAATTGAGAGTTATCTATTAAAGGTATTAAAGTTGACACAAATGTATAAATGAATATGAAAATAGATCTAAATTTCATTAATGAATTAAATACATAGTAAAATTTGAAATTTATAATAATGAAAATTTTAAATAACTGAAATATTGTTTATATAGGTCATAGGATTATAGGTGTTGGGTGTTAGTTTAGTTTAGCTGTTGAGCTTGATGATTGATATAGGTAGGACGTAGGTACGTTTAGAAGGGTGATGTAGGGCGTACTGCTCATTAGCATTTGATGTCCATTTTCGACTACTATATATAAATTGGTGATATCTCTTGAATTGTACTTGTTAAGGTTGAAGTATATGAAAAAAATTAATATTTAAAATTAAAAAATTATAATAGAGTTGATGTTGATGAATATGATCTAAAGCTTCGAGTATTCCGATATGTAAACAAGGGCTATGTTCACTATGATCATTCTCCTATTTGTTCTATTATTATCTCTACAATATAGAAAGATCTACTATTCTTTTTACTATGAATTAAGCTTTACTATCAAAACTAATAACTAAACCATATCTAATAATTGATCAAAGTTCAAAGTTTGACAAAACCTTGAGTGGGTCAGACAGCACAGCTCAGTTTAGTTTGAAGCTTTGAAGCAATTGAAGCTGTGATTCTCAGATATAGTGTTGTAGATGTTGAAGTTTGTAGTTGTTGTATAGTGGTTTGGAGGAGGTGTTCTCTAATAGAAAATTTGGCGTAAAATGATTGTTGAAAGAGGTAAAGGCTATAGCTGAAGTTGTGAAGTGGTGAGTGCTATGGGTGAGAAGCCTGAAGGTAGGAAGGTGATGCTATACAGCACTCTACGAAGCTATACACTATGATCAACTACAAAGCTATATGAAAGAAAGCTATGATAGTTAAGGCTGGTGATAATTTTTTTTTCTATTGTCGGCGTGTGTTACTTTGCCATAATTCGCTGTTGTAGTTGTAGTTAAAGAAGGAGAAGCTATGTGTCAAAGTTATTAATAGAAGTGAAGAGCTACAGGTCATCGATGTCTGTTAGTTGCTATGCTGTTTGGTTCAGTACTCTCTCTATAGTTGTTCTATTGTGTTGGTAGATCTGATGTATAATTGTATTAGTGATATAGCCTATTTGCTCTTTACCATACTATTCACTATTGTAGTATTACTTGTTATTTAGCTTGTTAGTTACGGTTTGTCTTGTTTACTATGGCTACTGTAATATTACACTAAACTATCATCACTTCACCATTACTATTATCATTGTATTTCTAATTGTTCTTTCCTTCTCTCTTAAATTTTCTTCATTAATTAATACCATACAAATTTACTATCAATTTAACAAATAATTATTCAAAATTGGTTTTTTACTTCTCTCGCTTAAGCATCCTTCTTCACTTCTTAATTATATTTCAATCTATTTGATCAAACTCTATAAAACTTTATCAAAAAATGTAATGCAAAACTCGTTAAATTTTTCTTTTTCAAAAGGTTATATGAAAAATTTTTTTTTTTTGTTACATAGAGAAAATTTAAATAGCCTATTACTTTATCTAACAATTAGAAAATTTAAACGCTATGACTATGTATAATGTACCAACGGTTAGCTTTAAATTAAAACGTAGAAGTTTTCTTTTGAATTATGAATCAAAGCATAGCCTCCTTTTACCCCTAACGAAGTTAGAGTTCCTACTTCCTTCTATGTCCATACTCCAGTTCAATGCTCATTCTCTTTCTTCATCAGTTCATCGAAATCATCGCACTAAATTTTAATAAAGTTCTCTACTTCTGTAATTAATAGTAGAGATATTGGAAATAGAAGATCTACGTATTATTATATTATGATTAGTATAGTTCGTGGTTGATTCGTATAATTATTGAAACGTTTTGCAAAAGTGAAAGTCTTTTATATAACTTTTCAACTTTTTTTAATATTAGAAATTTGTAATATTGAAAATCAAGTAAAAATCAATCAATATTCCATTTTAGTTAATTGATAGTCCGATAAAAGTAGTTTTATATAAAGTTTTTTTCCCATTTTTCCATAATTTGATAATTTGATTTTATATAGTGAGGTACTAATAATTTATGAAATTGAATTTGAATATATAGTAAAAAATTAAAATGATATTTGATATTGATCGTATTAATGAAGTGTTTAAGCTTTTACCAGATATGTTCTCTTTTAAATATACCAAATATCTTTAATAGTTAAACATCAACTTTAGTACTCTAGTTCATTTTTAAAGAAGTAATATAATGATAGTAAAATTAACATGAAATTTTTTCTTTAGTTTGAGGATCCAATCAAAGTATTTTATTTTAATTTGTTAATTTCATGTTAGGATTTTTTTTATTGATTTCTCCTAGCTAAGTATTATTCAAATGTATGATAGTATAAATGATTACATATTTAGGTTTTTGATATATAATTAGAATCCAGGTTAAATGAAATAACTTTTAATTATTAAATTATTCTTCCAGTTTTCTAATATTAGTTTTTCCAGTTATATATTGGTCTTTATAATTTAAGTATAATTCACAAGGTATCAATATTGAATACCTAGATCTTTTAACTTGATTGAATGGTATACTAATTAGTATAAATATCAAACACCGGAATATCTTTAAGATCTAGTAGTTTATTTGATTTATGTTATAATCGTTCTATGTACAAAATTCTTTTGCCATTTCTCTATATATAATTAAACATCAAACTATAATGACTATGAGTTGAATATGATGAATTTTGGGAAATGAAATATACGTTAATTCAAACATTCAAACTGTAGGAACGTAGGAACCATCGAATTAGAATTTATATATATATAAGTTGAAAAATAATTTTGAGTAGGTCCATCAAGATGACTATATAAAGAAAAGGATTTTAATGCTCTTTAAAGATTTGAAGAGAAATTAAAGTTAAACTCAAGAACAATCTCGTCTAAAATCACAAGAGCACAAGAACTAGATATAGACTTTGAGAGATTAAAAAAGAATAGAGAATTATAATAGAGAATGGAGAACATAAAGTTGACACTTGACATAAAGAAAGAACAATTAAAAAAAATATTAGGGAGAGGGATTAAAAGAGAGAGAGAGGAAGGCAACAAGAAAGATATACTTAAAGACCTCAACACATAGATCATGTGTTATAAACTATCTCTCAATATTCAACTATAAGCTATTCAATGCTTTAAAATTTGAGTATATTAGATCAAGCGCCGACATAATTTTTTTTTCTTTTCTAAAATTTTTTCCTTTGCAAATTGAATTTTTCTTAGGTTGAAGAAAGAGAGAAGCTAGAACATTTGAACGTAAAAATGAAGGAGAGATGAAATTAAGATGAGAGAGAATTAAATAGAGAAAATAGAAGTAATAGCAGTAGTATTAGTATAGCTGTATAGCTATAGCAATTGTTAGCGCCAAATATTACGCCAGAAAAAGAAAGAAGGCAAAAAAGAAATTCTGTATGACAAATAGAAAAAAAGCGAAAAAACGCGTAAAAGAAAAGGAACCGTTTTGGCAAAAATGACGAGTACCAAATTTCCGGCCGCTACGTAGATTGCGCCAAACTTCCCAGAGAGGAGAAACCGTTGGGATGGAGGGCACGCATTAGTTCCCCTTCTAGTATTAGTACCAGGGAGTCAAAGCGTGTTTATAGGTATGGCTATGCAAGTAATGTTACATTTTACTACATTGAGAAACTTCATTTGCCTCGTTTTATCACATCCACTCACATATCCTTGCATCAATCTTTTCCCTAAAAATGTCACAGTGTCTCACTCTAGGCCCCCAACCGTTTCTTTTTGCATTACCTATTGTGGAAATAAAGTGTCTCGCAACCACCACACTTTGCGCCGTTCTGCCTCTTTAGGAAGTCCAGTGATTGGAGGAAAAGAGAGGAAAAAAATTAAAAAAAAAAAAATTATATAAAAAAAAAAAAAAAAATTTATATAACAAAAAAAAAAAGTAGAAATAAATAAATAATTAAAAATTAAAATAAATAAATAAATAAACAAATCTTCTTTATTTTAAATTTTTTGGAATATTTATTTTAATTCTTTTTTAAAATATTTCCTACTTTTTAAATTAATTTTTTGCTTTTAAATTTTTAAATCGTTAATTGTTAATCATTATTTAAATTTTTAGTCTGCAATCTGCATAAAAATCAAAAATAATTTACACCTCATAAAAAAAATCAAATAAAATCAATCAGAATTCAGAAATCAATTCAAAATTTGAATTTGGGAAATTAGAAAAAATTAAAAAGGAGTATTTTGTTTATTTTGTTTTCTTAATTATTTATAAACTATTACAACTTTATATACATTCAAACCTGAGAGAAATCCTCCTAAAAAAATTCAGATCAGATCAGTCTAAAAATCTATTTCCATTTCTGCTAATTTTTTTTTCATCTGTTTTCCTAAAAATTTCCTCCTTTTGGATTCATACTTTAAGATACATTTACTATTTATTTATCAGGTTGTTATTTTGTTATTTTACAAAAAGGGATTTTTAAAACTGAAGGTACATCTTATTTTATAAAATTCAATTAAAATTCATTAAAATTCACTTTTGCTCATCATTTTTTTTGAAGTTTTCCATTAATTTTTATTTGTTTTGATTTTAATTTTTGTTTGCTTTATTTATTCATTCTACAAAAATTTAATTGATTGCTACTTTCAAAATTTAAAATTATACAATCAATTCATTAAACTCATATTAATTCATATTTCAATTTCAATTATTTTGTGTTTCCTTCATAATTTTTTTTTGTTTTTTTAAATTTTACTATAACAAGGATAATGTCAAATCAATCTCAATCCATATATGGGAACTATGATACCAAGAAAACAACTTATGATCAATACAATCAACAACAACAACAACAACATGATGCATACAACCCTCAACAACAACAAGTGTATTCTCAATACAATCAACAACTAAATCAACAACAACTTTTAAATTCAAATAATTTAAATAGGAATGCTGTATTTGGTCAACAACAACAACCTCAACAAAATTATCAATATGATCAATTATACTCTTCTTATTATCCTCAAAATGCTCAAAATCAAAATCAAAATCAACAAAGATCAAATACAAATAATTTACAACAACAACAAAGTATATATAACCCTTCTGCATACATGATGGCTGCTCAATATAATACAAATCAATCAAATCCAACAAATACTCAATATATGAGTTCATATTATAATACAAATCCTGTTGCTTCAACTACCGCCGCTACTACAAATACTGGTGCTGTTACAAATACAACTGTTGCTACAAATCAAACTCCAACTCCAACTTCAACAACAACTCCAACAACTTCTTCTGTAAATCCAAATACAAATACAAATCCAATTGCTTCAACAAGTTATACAAATATGCTCTATTCTTATCCTCCAAATACTGGTGCTACAACAACAACATCAACAAGTACAAATCCTCCTACTTCTTCAACTCCAACAACCGCTACAACTAATCCAAATCAACCTTATGCTGCAACCGCTGCAGTTTTAGCTGCAACAGATTCTCTTTATAGACCTCTACAACAACAAAATCAACTAATACAGTCAAGTACAAATACAACTGATTCAAAAGATATATTAAATTCAACAAATGTAAATACTCCATCAATTTTAAATCAACAAAATCAAATTCATCAATTACAACAACAACCTCATATTCAACCTCAACATCTTGGTTTAACTCAAACAATGCCTCCAGGTATGTCTTTAACTGTTCCTCATCCTTCAAGAGGTTATCAAACTATTTTAGATCCAAGTCAATTACCACAAAGACCAAAATTAACTACTACTTTTTGGGAAGATGAAAATACTGTTTGTTATCAAGTTGAATCAAGAGGTATAGCTGTCGCAAGAAGAGAAGATACTAATTTTATTAATGGTACAAAATTATTAAATGTTGCAGGTATGACTAGAGGTAGAAGAGATGGTATTTTAAAGAGTGAAAAAATTCGTTATGTTGTTAAAATTGGTGCAATGAATTTAAAAGGTGTTTGGATTCCATTTGAAAGAGCTTTAGAATTAGCAAGAAATGAAGGTATGGTTGATTTATTATATCCTTTATTTGTTAAAAATATTAAAGAATTATATCAAGGTCCTCAATATTCTGGTGGTTTAACAGCTGCTGCTAATTCTGATCCAAAAAATATTATACCTGTTACTGTTACTAATGCTTCTTATAGACCTGGTTCTTTTTATTTAGCTAAAGAAAAAAAGAAGAATGAAACTCCAACTTCTGCTTCATCTGTTCCTTCATCTGCTTCAGCTACTTCAAATCCAACAACTGCTAATACTACAACAACAACAAACCAAATCCCTGTTCAAATTCAACAAAAAGATCAAAATCAAAGACCTTATAATGCATATCAATATCAACCTCAAGTTCAAGTTCAAGTTCAAAATCAATTTACTTATGGTCAAAATAAAACTACAGATTCTTCAGATTCTCAACAACAACAAACTAATTCATCAAATCCTTCAACTTCTTATGTTCAATATAATCAAAATCAATATGGTAATGCCACAACTGCTGCTGCTGCTGCCTATAATCCAAATACTTATCAACAAAGTTATTATGATTATTCTGCTGCTACTGCTTCAACTATAAATGCTGGTGATTCTGTTGATAAAGATAATAAAGATGATGAAAAGAAATAATTGTATTCAAAATAAGAAAAAAAGAACTTGAACTTGAGAAGAAGAAGAATTATAAAATTAATCTAAACACAAAACATACATACATACAAAAAAAAAAGAATAATGATTTGAAATGAAGCATATTTCTCCTTTTAATGACCCCCCCCCCCCCCATTTTCCACGTTTAATGTTATTATGATTATTATTGTTCTACAGTTTACTTTTATACTCTTTATACCTTTATTTCTGTTTTTTGAATGTCATAGTTATTTTGTTTTGTTCTTTCTATTTGTTTGTGCATTTCTTTTTAATGATAGTTTTTTTCTTTTATTTTCTTCTTTTTTTTAATGAAATATTAACATTCTTAATCATAATTATTCAACCTTATTCCTTTCTTCATTTCAGTTTTTCTGAACTGGTCCTTCAATCTTTCAATTCAACCTCAAATATATTTTATGTTTTATTATTAGATTAGTATTATTTTCTTAATGTTTTTGTTATCTCATTTTATCAATTTCATTCATTCTTTTGTTTGCTTTGTTATTTTGATTTGAAACCTGGTATAATTCATCTGTCATTAATCCATCAATCATATTGTCATTCCAAATAATTACCAAAAAAGAAAAAAAAAATCATTAAAAAGTGTCATTATTCATTTATACATACAATAAATAAATAAAAAAGTCTTCTCATCATGTCTTAATTATTATTATTATTATCTGTTGTTTTAAAGTTTGTTATATATGTTATTCTTGTTTTTTTTATCTTTAAAAATATGTGTGTTTTTATCTTCATTTATTTGGTTCTAAAAATTCATTTATAATTCATCATCATGAAAGTTTCTTCAATCCAAAATTTTTTACTATTATTGCTCATTCAATCAAATCATTCATGTTACTCTTTTTTTTTGTTCATCAATCATCAAATCATTTATCTTTTTCTATCTCAATATATTTTTTACTTATAAGATTTAGAATCAATTTTAATTATCAATTCTTTTTTTAATTGGTCTAAATTCAATGGAGTTCTTTGTGTATTTTTTATTGCTTTTTGCTTTTCTAGTTTCACTCATCTCTTTGTACTATTATTCTATATTATTATATTGTTATTAATTAATTATTACTTTTGTAGTATTGTTTCGAAATTGCTATATTACTATCATTAACTTCCAAGTTTCAACATTTCAACCATGTCAAATTTGTCAATCTTGTCTCTCTAATTTGTCCTTACTCCTTGCTCTTTGTTTGTTCCTTACACTTTGTTATTTGATAATCATTAAAACTTTGATATACTGTACCTTGTACCTTTTTAAAACTTTCAAACTTTGACAATATTTGATTTAATTTTATTGAGTTAATGATTTCAAACTTAATCTTAAAGATTAATGATATGAAAATCAATTAAAAGCAATTTTTAAATAATTTTATATATAAAAGAATTAAACTAAAAATTATATTTAAATTCAAAATTATAAAATAATTATATGTTATTTTCCAATTCCCAAAGAGATGATAATATAGTACTAGTGATATGGTTTCAGTTCGGTTTCGATCCGTTCGTTGCTTTTTGGGTCATGACGAAAACATCCTGTTAGCCAATCTTTATTTTATATATAGTGGGAAACTCTTTCTTAATGAAGATTTCAACATTTCACCGATTCAACGAGGTTTCATTTTACCGACTAATAATTACAAAAAAGCCTAGAATTATTATTAATTATGATTAAATATTTTTATTAAATATTAGGTAATTTACAAAAAATTCTATATAGATCATTTCAACATTCATGCAAAAAAATATAAACCTCAAAAACTGAAAAATAAAGTTAAAATTTTTTTACCACAATTTCATCCATTATATGTAGTTTTATTTCTTTAATTATTTATTTCCAAATTTTTTAAGTATTCATTTTTATTTTTATAATTTTAAAATTTATCTTTAATAATTGTTTTAAATATTAGATAAATCAACACCACCAACTGCCCAAATTTCTCTACTATCTTCAATTCTATCAGAGTATAAAGTTTCTTCATCACCACCAGCTGCAATTCTTTCTCTTTTAACACCTGCTAATCTTGTAGCAACTCTTCTGGTATAATCACCAATAGATCTCATTTGAACCTTAGTACCATTGATTGCATCAACAGTTTGTCCCTTTTCACTAATAGCTGCAAACCAACCATTAAATCTTTCATTTTGTGAATCTTCAACTAAATTGAATAAACTTAAATATGCCTTTTCAGCAGCTAATTTAATAGGAATAATAACATCTCTAACACAGATAAATACTGATGGTACAATAACATCATAATGTTCAGTAAATAATTCTGGTTTTAATCTTGCAACAGTTCTAATAACAACTAATGATAATCTTCTTGTATCTAATGAATTACTAACAGGTGTTAAAACTGTTGTGGCTAATTGTGAAACTAATGAACCAATTGATGGTTCTGTTAATTCAAATGAAGTTTCTGAAACTTCTTTAGAACCTGGTGATGATTTTTCACCATGTAATAACATCAATTTACCAATAGCAATAACTGCATTATCACTAATATAAGTTGATGATGAATTTGAAGCTTCAATTAATGCATCAACAACAGATTGTAATAAACCATCATTGAAAATATGATTTGGTGCATCTTTTAAGAAAGCATTTAATGTTAAAATAGCAAATTTAGATGAATCACCACCATCTAATGCACTATCAAGAACTTTACTCTTTAAAATTGTGGCACCTTCTTCAGCTGTTAAAATACGTGATAAAGCACCAACCAATCTAGCATATGCAATCGCTAATTTATCATCAGCTTCAAGAATTTCTTCTTCAACTAATTTTAAAATAGATTGTTTTGAAGCTTGATTCATCTTTTCACCAGCCTTTGAAATAACTTCTAATAAAGCCTTTAACATAGCAGTTGTAACACCAACATCTTCAGAAGCTTTAGCACCACTAACTAATTCAGTAACTAATGGATCAATTCTTGGTTGATATTCAATTAAAGTACCTAAAGCCTTAGCAGCTCTTAAACGTAATGTTTCATTATTAGCATCTGATAAAGATTTAACAAATGTTCTTTGTAATTGTGGAATAAATGGACGTAATGATTGAGGAATCTTTTCAAATAGGATATCAAGAGCAAATAAGATAGCAGCTTTAATATCACTATTAAATCTTTCACCAATAACTCTGATTAATGGACCAGTAATAACAGTAACTAATGGTTTCAAGTTAGCAGCTGGTGTCTTAGACACAACATCAGCAATACCTAAAGCAGCAACTTCTCTTTGATCACTAGAACCATACATTAAACCATGTAAAAAGATTGGTAATACTGAATTGGCACCCTTTGGTAATGTGAAACCATATAAGTCTTCACCAGCAACACCAGTGATTTGCATAGCTTGTTTAGCAGGCTTAACAAGTCTTTCTAATGTTTCCTTAGATTGTTTCTTAACTAAAGCAGTTAATGCTAATACATCACTCTTAACAACTTCTTCATCTTTATCATCAAGAGATAAAATACATTGTGTAACAAGATCTTGTGTATAGATTGAATAATCCAAAATAGTTTCTTTAAAGAATGTAGCCATACGTTCATAAGCAATAGCACGTTTAGAAGAGTTATCACCTTTAATGTATGATAAGAATTGTTGTAATAGAGGATGTAAACCTTCATCATCTTCAACTGATAAAACAATCTTATCAAAGGCTTCCTTAAGATCTTCAACAACCTTTGTATCAGAACCATGATCACTAACTAATTCATTGACTAATGCATTTAGAATAACAGTTAAACGTTTGTATAGAGCTGAACCAGCAACTTCTGCCATAGAACCAAGAGCACGAGCTCTGAATGAATCTATTGGTGATTCTAATAATGTAGGAATCAAAATTGGGAAAATAACTTCTGATTTTGTTGTCATAATTTCTTGTAAAGCAGCTAAAGCATTTTCTGAATTTGGTGATTGTAACATGTTTAATAAATATGGCATGATTTCATCAACAGCAATCTTACCAACAGCATTTTGGAATACATCAAAGGCAGTAGCAGCTGATTCACGAACAGATGGTGATGAATCAACAAGAGCTGAACGAATAATGTCAACAAAGATATCTTGATATTCTTCTAATGAATCTGAAGAAATAGATTCAACCAATTCACGAACAGCAATACAAATACCTTGTTTAGCATCAGCATCTTCACTTTGTAATGATTCTTGTAAGGTTGGTAATAATTGTGATAAAGCACCACTACCAACACGACGAACAACTTCACCTAATGTTTGAGCAGCAATAGTACGTTGTGATTGATCATGACTTGATAAACGACGAATAATGATATTTGTAAGTGATGGTAAAATTTCTTTAACGGTACGTGGGGTATTTGCAACCAATGATTTCCAAATATCAACAGCAGCAGTACGAACTTGACCTGCAACATCTGAACGACAAACAAACAATAATGATAAAACTCTATCACGACGTTCTTCACCAAGAGCTTCAACAAGCTTGTTGTTGATAGTACCTGAGAATTCAGCTTGATCTTCAAATAATTCATTCTTACCACTGATACCAGTAACTTGGAATAATAAATCACCAGTAAGTTCAACGGAACTGAGACGAATACGGTAATTGATATCCAATAGACCACTTTCTAATTCTGGTAATAATAAATCAATAGCCTTACTAGAATAGTTCTTAACAAGTAATCTACCAGTTTTAAGAGCAGTTGAACGAATAGATTCATCAGTATCAGCAAGACCATTCAAAATAGCAGGTAAGATTTGACTAATGTATGGAGTGAATTGAGTACCAAATGTAACTGGCAAGAATAATAATAATGGTAAATAACCTTCACGAACATAAGCACGAGGACTTGTAGCACCCTTAAGAACAGCTGGTAATAATTCATCCAATTTACCAATACCAATACCACTAATAACTTCAGCAAGAGCTTGAGCAGAACCAAGTCTATCACCAGCTCTAGTTTCATCTGATAAAGTATCAAGTAATCTTGGGATAAGACCTGGGAATTGATCTTCACCTAATTTTTCAACTAATGAACCAAGAGCTCTAGCAGCTGTAGCTCTAGTATTTGGAACTGGATCAACCATAGCAATTTCTAATTCAGTAATTAATTGATGTAAGTATGGTAATAAATCTTTACTATCAACAAGAATAGCCATATTACCAACAATTTGACATGATTTTCTTTTAGTGTTAGCTGATCTATCAAGCATACCACGATGAATAACATGAATAATCAAAGCTAAAGATGGACCATCAATATAATGGACGAATTGTGTTTTGATTAAAGCATCTAAAGCATCTTCAGTATGTTTTGTTGGGTCACCAATAGCCTTAATTAAAGTTGGAACTAAAGTTTTAATTTCTGGGTTACGAATAACATCACCAAATCTCTTTAAAGATTCATCAGCAGCCTTTCTAACTTCTTTATGAGAATCATTTAAAACACCAACAATTTCTGGAACAATTGTAGATAATGAAGCAGATAATTGAGTTGGATCTAAGTAAGCCATGGAACCTAATAATTCAACAGAACCTTTCTTAGATCTCCATGCGATATCATCTAAGTTTTCAATAGCAACTGGAATAATCTTCTTAATACCATAACTTGTAGTGTTTTTCATAACAGATTTAGCAGCATCTGAAGTAGCATCACGAACTTCTGGAACTTGATCACCTAAAGCCTTTAAGACATATGGTAAAACAACTAGAGCATATGGTTCAAAGAATCTACCTAAAATGGCTGATAAACATTCAAAAGCAATAGAAGCAGATTCACGTGCTTTTGGATCTTTCTTATCTTCTGCTTGATCAGTTAAGTTACGAATAATATCAAATTCAATAAGAGCTGAAATACCATAACCTTTAGCTAAACCAGCAATACCATAAGCAGCACCACGTCTACTTGACATCTTTGGAGCTTCAAATAATCTTGATGTTAATTTACTAATGTATGAACCAACTTGATCTCTGAATAATGGAACTAATGGTGGAATAACATCAGCAATAGCTCTTTGAACCTTTTCAGATGGTGTTTCTAATGTCTTTAATAATCTATCAATAATAGAAGCTAAACGAGGATCAGATGATGATAAATGTCTTGCTACTGTACCATATAAGACAACAACATTTTCTCTAATAATTTCATCCGATTTTTCAGTTGATTTAACAGATAAAGCTTGATCAAATAATGGAATTAATGTTTCAACATTTTCAGCACCATGTGATTCAATATTAGCAATAGCAGCTTCTTTAAATTCTTCAGCAACAATAGCTTCTTTATCACCAAGAGATTTATCTTCAATAATGAATTTGAAGAATTTTGAAACTAATGAACTATCAACAAATAAGTCAGAAACAAATTTCAATGTTAATGCAATACCACTACGAGATTCCCATGGATCTCTTTGATCTTGTGGAGCTTTGATAACTAAACCAAATTCATCTAAAATTGGAGGAGGTGGACTAGCTTTCTTAATATATAGAGCAATTAAATCATCTAAGAATTCATCAAACTTTTCTGGATGTTCTGAAACAACAATGTTAATAGCATTGGATAAAGCTTTAGCAATTGATAAACGTAAACCACCATCACGATGATCTAAGTATGAATATAATTGTTTAACTGAATCTTCTGTAATCTTGAAGTCATTTTCTTGCCAGATAGTTGAAGCAACTTCTAAGTTTGAATCTTCATTATCATGACAAGCAATCCAAATTTCATTAACATATGATAAATCAGTTAAATCAAATTCTTGATCTAAAGCTTCTAAAACAGTGTTACGAACAAAGTTTTCAGATGAAAGTAAACCAGCAAATAATAATTTCAAATCAACTTCAGTATATTCAATAGAAATATATTGACATAAGGTTAACAAACATTCTTTAGCAAGTTTAGCCTTTGATGGTAATGCAAGAAGTGATAATAAAACATTAATGATTGGTTCACGAGGAATACCTGAATTTTTAAATTCTTCAGCATGATTTGAAATAATTTCAATTGCTAATAATAATTGTTCTTCTTCTTTATCTTCTTCAACAAATTCAGATCTAGTAACTGGTTTCTTTGAATTAGCAATAGCTACTAATTTACCTTGTTCTAAAACTTTTGTTAATAATGGTAAAGTATAGACTAAAGTAAAGAAATCAAATGGATGAGAATCTGATAAGAATTTGATTCTAAATAAAAGTCTTGAAATCATATCTAATAATTCTTCTTGTTTAAATCTATCATCTAATGAACCAATATCATAAATTCTTAAAATAGCAACACCTAAAATATATTTCAATGGACCTAATTTTGAAGAAATTACTGAAGAAAGATTCAAATAAGTTTCAGTTGGAACATTACCCATTAAATCTTCAGTTTGTTTAACAGCAAGTATATCTAATAATTTATTAACTGCAACAGCAAACCAAATATCTTTACCATTATCAGCAAATGATGAATCCTTGTATAATGCTTGAATAATACCAACACCACGACGTAATGAATTATATTTCAATTGAACATTCTTTCTAATTGTTGATTCTTTAGCTAATTGTTCATTGACTAAAGTTTGTTGTTCTTTAGTTAATTTTTTAGAACCTTGATTCTTTTTAGAAACTTCTTTTCTAACACTTTCTTCCCATTTACGAGTTTCATAATCTTTTGAATTTTTATCTTCAACAACTTTTTTAGTTGGATTTAAAACATCAACGACTAATTCACCTTCTTCAGTTTTCCAAATGGTTAAATCTAATTCAGAAATAGATGATAACGAAGAAGCTGATAAATCATTGGTGATGAATTCAGTTAATAATGGAGCAACAGCAGTTGGATCAATGAAAGATAATGTAGCAAAAGAAGCAGTACAAGCATCAAAAATACCTGATTCAATATTCTTTGGAGTAGCTTCTAATAAAATTTTACCAATTTTAGCAACTACTAGGGCATGATATCTCTTTGTAACTAAACCTGGATCAATATTAGCTTTTAAACATAAATCAACCCAAGTAAATTTCTTTGGTAATAATTTATGATGTGATACAACAATTGCTTCATTTAATTGATCAATAACAGCTTCTTCATCTTCTTCATTTGGTTGGAAAGTAGCATTTAAAACTTTTGAAATATATGAATAATTATAATTTAAACCAGTTTCATCAATTGTTGAAGAATTTGATAAAATTTGGAATAATGATGAAACAATTGAATCACCAATAATTCTTTGATTTTGTAAAACTGAATTTGATAATAATTTAATAGCTAAATTACGAACTTCATGAGTTGTAGTTGATGAAATAATAATTGATGACCAAGCTTTACCTAAATCAATACTTGATTCAGTGATAGAATTAGTTGCAGAATGTAAAGCTTTAACAAACCATAATTTTTCTTCAACAGTTGTAAATTTTGAATAAACTCTTATACTTGATAAAATTGAAGGTTTTTCGGAATCTGTTAAAGCCTTAATAAATAATTCTGATGAATCTAATTTATCTTTATTAACTAAATTAGCAATAAATAATGAAACATATGGTGAAGTAATACCTTTTAAATTATTTAATGGATTTGAAATAATTTCATCAAATGATTCTTTTAAAGTTGGGTATAAATCTATTATAAAATTAGTTAATTTTTCATTAATTGATGATGAAATTTTATCAATATTTGAACCTAAAGTAATATACCAATATTTTCTTAAATGTAATTTTGGATCTTTTAAACCCTTTTTAATACTTGTGATAACATCTGTAGTAATTTTAGAGGAATCATAAGAATCATTTGAATAGAAAGATAATAAATGATAATAAAATGCATTTAATGATTCATTTAAAGAAACTTCATTTTGATCTTTAACGATTAAAGGTAATAAACCAATCACTATTTTTAAAGAAGTTTCTTCAAAAGAATTTGGAATTGATGATAATAATTTAAAGAATAAAGATTTTTGTTCAGCATTTGAAATTGTTTTAACATTTTTTAAAATTTCTTCAGTAATTTTAGTTAATGATTCTTCTGATGAATTTGAACTTGATAAAGAAATTTTAAAATTTTTAAAAGCTAAATCACTGACAATTTCTTTTGTTGATTTAATTGAAGTAATTAATTGAGTTAATAATTTTGATTTTGCTAAAGATTGTGGTATATTAAAAGAATTTGATGTTGATAATGCTTCAAATAAAGGTAATGATAATGAAAGAGCTAATTCTGAAGATCTCATAATAGCCTTTTCTAAACTTGGTATTATAATTGAATCTAAATCTTCAATTGATAAAAATTTAATAAAGAAAGGAGATAAACCAATTGAATTATTTAAAGGTAATTTTGAAGTTAAAACAATTTTAATATAATAATCAATAATTAAATTTTTTTCATTTTCATCTAAATTTTTTAATGATTCAGATATTAAACCTAATAAAGTTATTGTTGAATCAATTGGTAATTTTGAATTAGTTGTAATAGTTAATTTTTTAATAATTATATTAATTTGATCAATTGATAATGATTTATATGCAAAAATTATTGAATTAAAGATTGAATTTCTTTGTCTTAATTTATGAGAATGTTCATTAAAATTTTTTTGATTAATTATTGAATTTAAAATATTTAATTGAATATTAACAATTGAATCTAATAATTCTAATGATAAATCTTTATTAAATTTTATTAATATTGAATCAATCCAATAAGATAAAATTAATAAACCATCAATTGAAGTTGAATTAATTTTATTTGATAATTTAAATAAATTTGTTATAAAAAAAGTTAATAATTTTGAATCTTTTGATAAAATTGATAATAATATATCTTTTGAAATTTCAATTGATTTTTGATCATGGAAATGAGGATAATGTAATAATAAGATACTTTCAATTTCTAATAAAGTATTTTTATCAATTTCATTATCTTGTGATATATAAGATTGAATATTTGTAAAACAAGATAATCTATCAGAAAATGAAGAAAGAAATAAATCTTTTTCCAAATTTGAAGATAGTTGTTCCCAAGATATTATACCAGTTGACATATTTTTACTTTTATCTTTTGTATACTTCTTTTATAATTATGATCTATTTGGTGATGACTTTTTTCTAATATAAATCTGGTGGATGAAGTCAGAGAAATTTTATGAATGGATAGAAAGTTTTCAAGCAAAAAAGAACAAAGAACCAATTATATAAATAACCAAGTATCAATAATAAGAGATAAACAAGTAAAAATATCTACTAGAATATTCAAATCTTTTGAAATTTTTAATATTTTTGTATTGTTAATTTTGAAATTTCTGCCTATAATTTTTTACAATTTTTTTTCTTCCAACAAAATAATGCATAAATGAAATAACGAATGATGTTTCGTTTATGCTTTTATAATAGTTAATTAATACTGATGATTGATATATGTTCAGTTTACATAGAGCAGTTATCTTATATCATTACTTGGAATTATAATTAGATGTAATTGTATAATCTATAACTAGTATATTTCTCTTTTAAATTTGAACTTTAACGAATTATGAATTATGGATTATAATGATTTTATGCAAATGAGCAAAAAGATATTTAAACATTTTTGAAAGTCTCAACTTATTATATATACAATGATTATTATTTTGTTAAAAGTCTTTTTGTGTGTAAATTCAAAGCATGATTTGAAAGAAAGAATAAATAAAATTTTTTTAATTAATAATTAATTAATGTTTTAATAAATTTGTAGGTCATAATTTACTTACTATAAGATTCTAATAATGGATCATTATATCTTAAATATTTCCCATTAATTTCATCACCAAAACCTCTAACAGAAAGATTTGAATAAATTGTTGCAGGAATAACTGGTTCTAATAATTCTAAATTTGCTTTTAAATCAGTAAAACGTTTTAAAGCTTCTGGAGTCATATTTTGACCAAATTTTTCTCTAATATCCTTTTGCATTCCTGTATCAACAACACCTGGAGCAACAGCCACTATTGAAATATCTTTTTCTTCACCTGTTAATTGAATAGCAAATTGATTTAAAGCAGCTTTTGAAGCACCATAAGCACCCCAACCATAATAATTTTTTGTTGAAGCACCTGATGAAACTAATACAATATTACCTTTTGTTATTCTTAGATAAGGTATTGATTTTGAAACTAATGAAACAATTGAAAAGAAATTTATATCAAATAATTTTTTCCAATTTTCAATATTTGAAATTTTTGAAATTGATTCAACAGGTTCTAAAACACCAGCATTTGCTATTATTGAATCTATTTTACCAAATCTATTGATAGCTGTTTGAATGATTGTATCTATAGTTGATTCTTCAGAGACATCACCAACAACAGTTGCTACACGTTCTTCACCAAACTTTATTTTTAAATTAGTTAATGGTTCTTCAGTACGAGCAACAGCGACAAGACTAATGGATTTATCTTTTAGCAGCAAATCAGCAATGGCAGCACCGATACCTATTTAACAATAGTTAGTATGATGTATAGATCAAAAGCACCAAGCACTCATCACAAACCCAATTTCCAGTTCATATGCCCTGATTTCTGGGGGAGAAAGGGTTTGAAAATAAAAAATAAAATCATGGGGGACATTTTGACATTTTGTATGGAGTATGGTAATTGTAACTGTTTGGTGTACGGGGGAGAGTGGGTGTGAGAGTGTGCACTGTAACTGATGTTATATGAAAGTACACATACCTTTAGAAGCACCTGTCAAAATAATTACTTTCATTATTTTCTTTGATTTCTATTAGTTATAAAATTAATTGGTGATTTCAAAAATTCAAATTTTGCCGCATTAAAAAATCGTTATTGACACGTGAAATTTTTGTATGTAGAAATTGAGAAGTCCCAATTGGGAAATTTGAATGGCAGAATTCAGTCCGGGTGACACTTACTGATTACGTAATCCAATATAGTACAGAAAAATAAACAAAGACGTCAGCATACAAATTGAATTGGCAAAAGGTAATTAATAGATCTATCAATGGCCATCTGACTGGTTTAGTACATCTTCACTTCTCACAATCAGTTCTTAGCTTCTTATGGATAACCGTATGTGTTTCTTTCCCCTTTGTTTCTACCATTTTTAAGGATTATTAGGTCTATGTTATCCTATATCACTATCACATATTCCTATCATTCATCAATTATCTTAGTTACTAACTCATATATCAATTAGCGGGTCGTGCAAATCTATCAGAAATAGCCAAAAACACTCCTTGTAAAAATATCTATATTCATGGTTATTGTAAATATAGTGATAAAGGCTGCTTATTTAAACACGATACTGATAACAACAATAATAACACTGATTCAAATTCAAATATAAATACAATGAATAATAATACAATAAAATCTTTTAATGACTTCTCAATATCAAATCCTCCATTAAGTGCTGATTCAAATATATCAACTAATGATTCAATAGATTCTTTCAATAATCTATCATTTACTAAAAAAAGATTTAATCCTGAATCATCATCAAATATATTTACTCCTGCAAGTGCTTTAAATGCTATCCCAAGTTTACAACCTCCTTCATCAACTCAATCAAATTCAAATCATTATAATAAATTCTCTGCTTTATCACCAAAATTAGCTGATATACCTTCTTTTATACCTTCATCTATGAGTCTTGATAGTAATAATGATCAATCTTCTTCAATAAATCCAACTCCAAGATCTTATAATATGGACATTCCAGCATTTCAACCTGCATCTTCACAACAACAACAACTACAACCACCTATACAGCAACAACAACAACAACAGCAATTGCAACCACCACCACAACAACAACAGCAACAACAACCTCCAATACCAAATTTTTATTCAAATACTAATTTTCAACCTCAATCTCCAATGGATTTACCTCAAGGTTCAAATCAACAATCTCAAATGTTATACCCTCCAATGCCTTCAATGAATATGTATGGTGGTGAACAAATGTTACAAGATTCTCCAATATTACAACCCCAACAACAATCAATACCAAATCCTTATGCTTCACCACCACAACATATGCAATCACAACCTCCTTCATCAATTTCTCAAATGTTACATCATAATCCATTAAATTTATCTTCATCATCACAACAAAATTTACCTCCACCACAAGAATTTTTATATCAACAATCAAATTATCCTTTAAAATATCATTTATATGCTCCAACTTCTCATCATTTAACAAGATTAATAGATAATGAACAAACTGCTGAAAGTTTATTTATACCAAATAATTTAAGAGAAACTTTATTAAAAAAGCAAGAAGATATTTTAAGAACTGTACCAATGTCAAATTTACCAGATATTGTTGAAAATTATTATAATTTATGTCCAATTGATGGTTATTATGAAAAGACAAAAGATTCTTATGGTTATTTTAATTCTTTATTTAAAGTTCAATCAAATATTGATGGTAAATTTTATGCTTTATTAAGAATTCATGATATTAAAATTAATCAAAGTGAAAGTATTAGATTAATTAATAAATGGATAAAATTAAAAAGTTCAACAATTTGTCAAGTTATTGATGCTTTTACTTCAAGAGTATTTGGTGATAATTCTTTATTTATTGTTTATGATTATTATCCTCAATCAAAAACTTTATTTGAAAATCATATAAATTCAAATATTGGTAAAATTGAACCAGTTTCATTAAATCAAATTTGGATTTATTTAGTTCAATTAACTTCAGCAATTTCTTTGATTCATGAAAAAGGTTTAACAATTAGAAATTTAAATCTTAAAAAAATTTTATTAACTGATAAAGGTAGAATAAGGATTTCAGGTATTGGTGTTTTAGATATTTTAGATTATGAAGTTAATGGTTTAGAATCAAAAGAAAAATATAATCAAAATGTTCAAAATGATATTAAATCTTTAGGTGAAGTTATAATTCAATTATTACGTCCAAAAGTTAAATTAGAAAAATTTGAATTTTTTAAAACTTCTGAGATGGATTCTGAATTTATTTCTGCAATGGAATATTTAACAAATGATTTAAATCAAAATAAATCAATTAAAGAATTTCAAAATATAATATCATCAAAAATTCTTAAAGTTTATGATCAAATGTGTGGTAGATCAGATTATTTTGAATCTCAATTATCAAGTGAAGTTGAAAATGCAAGATTATTTAGATTAATTTCTAAATTAAATGTTGTTTTAGTTAATGATTTACGTACTCAAGAAGAAGGTGAATATTATCCAATAAAATTATTCTATGAATATGTATTTGGTCAAATTAATGAAAGAGGGAAACCAACTCAAGATTTATCACATATTTTAAGATGTTTAAATAAATTAGATGTTGGAATTGATGAAATGTTACAATTAGTGTTACCTGGTGATAAGACTTGTATTATTGTTTCTTATAAAGAATTGAAAGATATGGTTGATAAATCATTCCGTCAATTAAGAGATTAATATTTATTGTTTCACAACTTTAACTTATTTTTTACACTGCTACTACTACTCTATATTATTTTTAAAAAAAAAAACAAAAAAAAATTGAAAAAACTATTAAAAAAACACAAAAAAATTATAAAATTCTACAAAATATACAACCAGAGCAAATAACTTTTAACCAAAAAAAAAGACTTCTATACAAACTAGTATTGTAATTAACCTTTTAGTATTCAAATATTATACAAGTGGTGATAACGCGACGTTCTAACAAAAAAACTATAATACCGAAAAACCACAAAAACAGAAAAATCGTTACAAGCGCCATTCATGATTTCATAACTTCAGCTATGTGTAATTGATAAATGTAAACAAATGTATCAAAGTATAATTTCTTCAATGTACAAAAGAAAATAGTAGATACCACAAAAGTAAGAATTTTTTATCTCTAAATAAATAAATTTTGATTTTGTGTTACTTCTCAAAAATCAAAAAAATCATATAGACAACATTGAACAAAAAAAATAAGTGAATGATTTCTGTTAAAGGTTTGGGCTATAATAATTGATAATTTCTTGTTAAGAAGACTATATTTTACATCTTTTGGGTTTATAAAAGGAACTGCTGCTCTTTTTCTTTTGTTTGGTTATTACCAGAAATTTATTAGGAAAAAATATAAAGACAAAATGGTTAGTCAATTACATTTTTTGAAGAGTAAATTGAAAAGAATTAGTATTGAGTTTCATCATAATAAATATAGATTAAGTTCAAAGGAGAAAGTTATACAGAAAGTTGATAGAACAAAACCTTTTATTACATTACGTACAGCTGATGATTCCAAAATTGAAATTGAAGGTGATGAAGAAGAAGTTGAAGAAGGAAATGAAAATTGTGATCAATTTAGTCAATTCTCAGGTTGTAATTTAGCAGAATATGAACCAAATAATAAAGATGATGATGATGATACAGAAGTTAGTGAAGAAGATACATTATTGAGAAAGATTGATGAAGTTAATAAGGTTGATCGTGAAGAAAACTTTAGTATTAGTGGTACAAGAAAATTATGTGATTGTCTTTGTCATTCAGATTTAAACCTGGCAAATAGAGATCAAGATTATCATACAAAGCATTGTTCAAGTTCATGTATGAATCCATCAAAACAATTAGAGTTACAAGATTCTCAACCACTTGTTTCTTATATTAATTATATTGAAAAATGTACACCAATGAAGAGACATTTTTGGTTCTTTAGAAAACCAAATAAGTTTGCAACTAAAGTTACTTATGATTCAAATAATTATGTTCTGTCTCCATCTCAATCAATTGCATTAGAAAGAAAGAAGATTAATAATTATTTATTTGAAGGAAAAGATGATTTTATTACCTCCACCGGTACCTCCACCAATAACAGTAAGAATAATGTTGAAGATGATAAAGAGGTTTATGATATTGAAATCATTGCTCAATCAACAAGTACTCCTGTAAAGAACTTTTTTGGTGCAAATAAGATTGGTTTAAACAATGGTAAAGATGAAGTTGGTTCATCATCAACAATAACAATGGAGAACAATACTGATCAATTAGTAGGTGGTAAAATTAATATTCCAAGTTTTATCAATAATATGAAATTAAAGAATGTTGAACCTACACCATTGGATGATTTAGAACCTTTAGTTTCAAATTCAAATGATATAGATAATGATAAACAAACTTCTTATTCAAGATTACTGAGAAAGAATTTAAGTAATATTGGATTTGCAATGCTGTCTTTAACTAATAAAAAGAATCTTTATAATAATAACAATAATTCATCAAATCTGACGATTCTGACAAAACAAATTGCAAATAAAGTACAAGAACCATGGAGAGTTATAATGAATGATGTTTCTTTACATGCAGCATTGATATCAACAGGTTCAAAGACAAATTTATCTAAAAATATTTTAATTAATTCAGATTTTACAGATTCTAAAAGGCCAGATTCAACTAATTCATGTCAATCAGAATTAATATCATTAAGAAAGAATCATAATTATGGTTATCCATATAAATCTTCAACAAATAATCAAGTAATTAATGATGAAAATATTAAAGTGATAACACAATATAATGATGAAGATGCAAGAGATTTTGAGAAATTAATTGATGAAATATCAAGAGTTAATAGTCTGAATATTAGAAGTAGAAGTACTACAATAAGAAAGGAAGGAAACCCACGTTATATAAACAATGGAACAATGATCTCTGAAGAGTTAGAGAAAGATCCAATGACAGGTTTAAACACATCAGCTATGTATGATGGATTTTTTCAAGATTATGGAACATCTGTAATATTGGAAACTAATAATAATGAAGAAGAAGAAAAAATAGAACCTCTAAATATCAGCAATAAAGAAATAAGGCAGCTAATTTAAGATTTGTCCTACTAAGATATATAGAAGAACCTCTTTGTGAATATAATATAGACTTTTAAAAGTAAATTTTGTTGAAATTTGTGTGTAGAAAATTTTTGAAACACCTTTTCTGATTTGAGGCTCACTTTTTGTTTCAGCTGTTTTTTTCAGCAAAAGAAAATCGTCCCTATTATTTTTATTGTTAAAGAACAACATATTTCTACAACGAAAAAGAAAGACCAATAAGACGTTTTACAACCTCTATTGATAGACTCTATTCTTCCAAAATTATAATTCATAAATAATTCAAAAAAAAGTTTTTTTGGATTTACCAGCTCAAATTAAAAATTAGGTGATAATTTTTTTTTTGTTTCCTCTCTTTATTCCTACCTCATCTTAAACCCTTATTATTCAAATAATTTAATCTGAAGAGTGAGATTATTATCAAGTTAATAGATATATTCAGTTTTTAATTAAATAAAATCTATATTAATAATTTATAATAAAGATTTCAAATATCTTAAGATTAATTCATAAAATTTAAAGGTGACAAGCAAGCCCCCAAAAAATATAAAAATATAAAAATATTCAATTCAAAAATAATAATTAATTTATAATAAACATAGATATATAATAGAAGGATAATGGGTTGTACAACAAGCCAAGAAGCTATTCCTGAAGGAAATAGAGAACAGAATAATCCATTTTTAAAAGTTAAAAGAGCTAATGATGCTATTGAAAAAAGATTAATGTTAGAAAAGAAAAGAGAGAAGAATGAAGTTAAATTATTATTATTGGGAGCAGGAGAAAGTGGTAAATCAACAGTTTTAAAACAAATGAAAGTTTTACATCATGATGGATTTTCTCATCAAGAGAGACAACAATATAGTCAAGTTATTTGGGCTGATTCAATTCAAAGTATGAAAATTTTAATTGTTCAAGCAAGAAAATTTGGAATTAAATTAGATTGTGATAATTTAAATAATAAAAAATTAAATCAAGATAAACAAATTATTTTAAATTCAAAACCATTAGAACAAATTGATAAAGGAATTGCTGGTGGTAATTTTTTAAATGATTATGTTTTAAAATATAGTGAAAGAAGTGAAGTTAAAAGAAGAGTTCAAAGTACTGGTAAAACTGAATTATTATGGGATACAGTTGAAAAAAATGAAAATATTAATAATAATAATGAAGATAATAAAATAGATGAAGAAGGTTCAGAATTTAAAATTAAACCAGGTATTAGTTCAATAAACCTTAACTCTAATTCTAATACTAATAAGAATAATAATACCAATAATAATAATGAAACTATAACAAGAATACAAATAGCTGAAGCTATTAAAAATCTTTGGCAAAATGATTTAGGCATTAAACAATGTTATTCAAGATCTAATGAATTTCAATTAGAAGGATCAGCATCATATTATTTTAATAATATTGATAATTTTTCAGATCCAAATTATTTATGTTCAAATGAAGATATTTTAAAAGGTAGAATAAAGACAACAGGAATTACAGAGACAAGTTTTAATATTGGATCATCAAAATTTAAAGTATTAGATGCAGGTGGTCAAAGGTCTGAAAGAAGAAAATGGATTCATTGTTTCCAAGATATAACAGCAGTATTATTTGTTTTAGCAGTTAGTGAATATGATCAAATGTTATTTGAAGATGAAAGAGTTAATAGAATGCATGAAGCAATGATGCTTTTTGATTCATTATGTAATAGTAGATGGTTTATAAATACACCATTTATATTATTTTTAAATAAGATTGATATATTTGAACAAAAAATTAAATTATCACCAATTAGAAAATATTTCCCAGATTATAAAACTTCATCAGATAATTATAATGGAGGATTAAAATATTTTGAAGATATATTTTTAAGTTTAAATAGAACAAATAAACCAATTTATGTTCATAGAACTTGTGCAACTGATACAAATAGTATGAAATTTGTTTTATCAGCAGTTACAGATATGATTATTCAACAAAATTTGAAAAAGAGTGGGTTATTATGATTCTATTTATACTAATTATTGAATACATGGACTCTTTATAAATACCATTTGTGTACTTGTGGTGGTTGTAGTAATAGTTGTTGTTGATCGTTGTGAAATTAAGGTGGCGATAATTTTGACACATAAATTTCAGGGGGCTTTTAATTTTCCATAGTAAAAATCTTGAAAACTATCCCTAAAATCTGTAAATTGAGAAAGAGAAACTACAATTGATAAAAGTTAACAAACGATTAGTATTAAACATTTATTAAATTATTATCATTCCCTTCTTAACCTTATAAAAAAATATAACATAACATATATCCTTCCCCCTTTAAACCTTTAACCTTTAAAATCTCCTTCATAAGTGTATAAAATAAATGTATAAAATAATCGTCAAAAAAATAAAACTGAAATATAAACAAGAATAAACAAATACTTGATTGGAATAGAATTGAATTTAAATTGAATGCACTTTAGTTTGCATATTATTGATTAATCTCTATTAGTTTGGATATTAAAAAAAAAACAGATAAAAAGACAATTCAAACCATAATCAAGTAAGTAAATAGTAAAGTAAATTTTTCATTGTAATAAAAGCTGTAACATAACATTCTATAGTAAGTGTAAAACATATCATTATTTATCATCATCATTAACATAATCATCATTATTATCATAAAACTCTTCATCTTCGACATCATCAATTTCATCAAGATAATCATCGACATGTTGAATCTTATCAAACTTCAATTCATGAGCTTCAGAGTTGGAACCTCTTCTTGGTTTCCTAAAAGTGACATCTTCCAAGTCTTTAACTTCGTCACCTAATTGACCCCAGTTACCTTTACCAGCGCCATTCTTCTTGACTTTATTTGGAACTTGATCAGGATGGCCATTGTGGGTGAAGTAATGAGGTTCAGCTCTTGATTCGTGTTCAGTCCATTTGTTGGTTCTGGTCATTGTAGTAGTAGTAGTAAGTTGTTTGTAGTTTGTAGTTTGTAGTAGTTTATAACAAGTAGTAAATAAATACTTTTGTTGAAGAGATAAATAAAATAAAGGAGAAAATTCAGGGGGGAGACCATTGGTATTTATATGTGTCAAAAGCCAATTTCAAAGTCCAGAGACCTCATCACAGATCGCGTGATTGAGTGACCTGTTTTTCTGCCTACAGAGGAATTGTTGGGCGGAATCCTTAGGCGGGAGACGGCATTGGGTTTCTGCCTAACTTTCTATTTGCTAGGCAGACCACTTACCACTTACCCCAGAATTTTCTAGAAATAACGTCATTGTTTACAAATTACAGATTCACTGAATTAGTCATAATTGAATTGGACACTGTGTCACTGTAATGGTTCTTATTATAGCCATAGTGGTTGTTGGTTGGTTGTATCATGTATGTAATTGGTGGATTGGTGGTTACGTTGTTACATAATTGTTTGGTGGTAACAGTGGCTGAAATTTCAACGAAGAGCATAAAGCACATCGGTATATCTCATCTTTAACGTAGCTATGTAGCTATCACAATTCTCGAGAATTAACTACACTGTTTTGGCTATCAGTGATCCATAATTTAATTTCATAATTGTCATACACATCATATATCACATATTTACCTTTCAATCTTTCAGTAGAGTATAATCTTCGAGTATCTCAACACAGTACACACTCAATTATAGCTTAACCATAATATCTTTATGTCTTCATGTCTTCAAACTAAAACTTAACCACAACACCACAACTAATTGATATCAATTCTTTAATTATCTCCCATATATCTTCTTAATGGACATATATCTCTCTTTCTATAAATGCTTTTTTTTTTGTGTGTGTTTTTGTAGATAATACTCAATGTGTTAATTGAATAGGTTTACCTGGCTCCCAATTCTTAATAACATTATCAATATTAGTCCAATATCTTAATTTAATAATTTCAACAGCTAATTGATCAATTATATCTTGATTTATCTCTGGTCCTTTATCTTCATTAAACAATTCATTAATCTTAGTTTCACTCTCTTTTAATCTTAAATCATTATCATTCTTCAAAACTTCTAATTCTTCCTCAGTCTTAACATTCTCTAATGATTCATGAATATCTAAAATATCAAATAATAATGATTGATCCATTGTACTATATTTCTTTGATATAGTATCTTGTGTTAAATCAATTGAATGTTTTAAATTTAATAAATGTTGAGATCTGCTCAATGATGATTTTAATATATCATAACCTTTATTCAATAAACTTGAACTTGAGTCAACTTCTTCTTCTTTACCAATTAGATCTGGATGTGATTGTTGTTGTAATGTTCTATACTCTTTACGTAATTTCTTTAAATCAATATTGTAATTATAGTTATTATTTAAAATTGATGCTGAATTACAAGTCTTTGGAAATAGTTTGAAGAAATTGGTTATACCTCCACCACTAGTGGATTGCAATCTTCTGAATATCAAACTCATACTTCACCTACTTCCAATTGTGTTCTGTTGATTGAATTATTCTGTTAGTTGTTAGTTATTTTCTTCAATTTCATCCAGTGATATTTTTTCTCCTTTTTTAAACGACCGTACAATTTTGTTAACAAATCACATCATTTATAAGAGGATTATACGATTGTAGAGTCTAAGACTTGTAGTTAGTCGATATTGTAGAGATCTTAAGTACTATTAAACACATACAACCCCCTATTCAAAACAACTACTCCTAACCACAAATTAAATATCTGTGTTTTTACACAAACTTAATGCTTTGTACACAGAAATAAAAAAATGCAAAATACAAATACAAAAAACACACACTACAAAATGATTTTAGACACATAAAGAATCAAACCAAATATAAATAGCTAACAATGTCTGCTAGATCTGCCATATTAGATGGAAACCCACTGATAATAACTCATCCAGTATACATCATAGGTGATGAGTGTGGGTATTGTCATCATACAAAGGGAATTGGTAGTTGTGCTTCATTAGATTCAACAAGAAAGCTTCATAGAGGTAGTTCAATTCTAAGTTATGATGCAATTCTTGGATTTCATGCTCTGAGTATGTCATCTCGTCAATATGCTAAATTAATAGATAGAGGTTTTAGAAGATCTGGTGCCTTTGTTTATAAAGGTGATTTATTAAGAAGTTGTTGTAAATATTATACAATTAGAACAAATTTAAGTTATTTTAAACTTAATAAAGATTTTAAAAAGACTATTAATAGAGCTTTAAAATTCATAGATCAAGAATCAACTTCAAATGCAACTTCTGCTGATTCAAATAATAAAGAAAAAAATACAAAGAAGAATCAACAATTTGATTTAGATTCAAAATTAAATCAATTAAGATCAAATTTTAAAATTAAATTTGAAAATTCAAGATTTACAAATGAAAAATATCAAATTTATAAAAAATATCAAATGATTATTCATAATGATAATGAATCTAAAATTACAAAAGATGGATTTAAAAGATTTCTGTGCATTTCTCCTCTTTCAAGAAAATTTGGTGATGAAGAAGAGGATAGTGAAGAAGACAGTGAAGAAGAAGAAGAAGAACAAGAAGTACAAGATGAACTATCGAAAAATGTTTGCATAACTCAAAAGTCAAATGGTAAATTTAAATTAAATCATTATGGTTCAACTCATCTTTGTTATTATATTGAAGATAAATTAATTGCTGTTAGTGTTTTAGATATTTTACCAAATGGTATTTCATCAGTTTATTTTATGTATGATCCAGATTATAAACATTTATCATTAGGTAAAATTAGTGCATTATTAGAAATTTCTTTACTGAAAGAATTAAATTTAGATCATTATTATCTTGGATTTTATATTGATGATTGTATTAAAATGAAATATAAAGCACAATTTGGTGGTGAAATTTTAAATTATAATGATTATAGATATTATCCAATTGAAAAATTTGGTTTTAATAATGATGATGATGATGATGATGAAAAAAATGATGATGACAAAAATAATGATAAAAACAATACAAAGAGTAAATATGTTGAACTATTAAATAATGGTGATTCTGATGCTGCTGAATTAAGATATAATTTATTTACTGGTATAATTTGGGATAGTACAATTGAATTTATTAAAGATATTAGAAAAAGGTATAATAGACCAGATTATGAAGCTAATTCAGATTTATTTCTTGGTAATTATGATAAGAAAAAACTTAAAGATTATACTTATGATAAACATATATTTTTAACTAGTTACAATGTTAAAGGAACAGATGTTCATTTTAAAGTTCCACTTGTTTTACCAGGTAATAATCTTGTTGATGAAGTATCTTTTGATTTAATTGAAAATACAAATTTTAGAGTTCTTAGACGTGGTGCATCTGTTAGAACTGTTATGAATGTTACTACTGCAAAACAAAATCCACAAGAATTTGAAAGATTTATTGATACTATTAGAATTTTTGGTAAAGATTTAATTGAAGATAATTTCTTAGTTTTATGGTAAGAATAAATGGTTAGATGAAAACGGTTAAATAAAAAACAGTTTTCTGGTTAAATAGAATTTTTACGGTTAAATAAAAAATTATATATAGAAATCAATTAAATTTTAATATACACGATATAAAAAGGTTGAAGAATTATCATAAAATCATTGACAACATAAATTCACTTATATTGTAACTAAACTAAAAACACGTAAACGCATAAAATAACACTGTAATCACAATTATAAAAGAGTCACTAAGATAGAAGAAAAAAAAAAACATTTAAATCAATTTATCAGTTTCCTCATCTTCTTTAAAATCAAAGAATTCCCAAAATTTTGTACGTTTTTCATCTTTATTTTCACTTGAATGATATCTTGTAGATAAATCATCAGGTTTTCTATCTTTTAAATAAATTTCTTGTTCTTTTGAAATAAAATTTGCTAAATCATGATAATTTTTAATTTCACCATTATTAAAATTTCTTAATTGTTTTTCAATAACTTTTGATAATAAATTTTCATCATAAATTTCTAAATCTTCAACTAATAATTTATTTAAATCTTCATAATCTTTTAAATAACCAGTTGGTTTTAAAATTTTTGAAACTGCAAAATCAATTCTAAATCTAATAGATACTTGATCACTCCAAGTACCTTTTGTATAAGTAATATTATCAGATTTTAAATTATTATGAATTGTTGAAGCAAAATGAAATTTTGTAATTGCTGATAATAAAATTCTTACTAAAATTGTTTCATTATCAATATCATCAGAATATTTATCATCAGATTCAAATTCATAAACCCATTCATTCAAGTCATGATATTCAGGATCATCACCTTCACCATTATAAAGATTACCATATAAAGTATAAAAACCATGAGCAAGTTTAAACATACTAAATTCAAGATCTTTCTTTGTTGAAATTTTTGAACTTGTAATTCTTGGAACATTATTTAAATAAAGAAAACCAATTTGTTCAAGACTTGGTAATAAATCACCATAATCATTAGAATCTAAATTTGAAGTTAAATGAAAATAAGTTTTTAATTCATTAATATAAAGTTTAAAACAATCATCAAAAGATTTTTTAATACCACCAATTGAAGTAAAAACATTTGATCTAATTGGATCAATAATTTTTAAAGTATAACCAGTATTATCTAATTTAAAAATTGTTGAATTAAGAGAATTTAATTCTTGACAATCATCATTAAATAATTTAAATCCATTAAAATAATGTAAAATTTCAACCATATCTGAAACAGTATTAGTTGCAAACCAATTACTATTTGGACCCATCTCTTCAATTGATTTACCATTTCTATAATATTTTGTATCATTAATATTTTCTTTAATTAATTCTAAATCAATATTTGAATTTGATTTTTTAAAAGTTTTATTTAAAAAATATGAACCAGTTAATAATAAATATTTATTTCTTTCAAATTTTAAATCAAATTCATTATAATATTTAAAGAAATCATTTAAATATAAAAGTTCTAAAGTTAACAATCTAATATAATAGTCAACATTATTTAATTCTTTTTTATTTTCTGTTAATAAATCTTTAATTAAATGTTTACCTCTATCTGTAAAATTTTCATTATTTTGATTTAAATTTAAGAAATTTACCAATTTTTTAATAATTGGTAATGAATTTAAATTTAAATCTTGATTAATTTCAAAAAATGATAAATTTAAATTTTCAAATGAATTAATAATTCTACCAGCACCATCAATTTTTAAATCAATTAAATTTGTTAAATTATCTAAATTCCAAGAATCTTTAAAATCAATAAAAACAATTAAACTTGGATCAATTAAAATACCTGATGAAGACCCAGAAATTAACATTTTTGATAATAAATCATGGAAAGATTTTAAGAATAAACAAGTTTTATAATAATTTGGAGAAATTAATTCATTAATTAAATTTTTTGAATCATTAATTTTAAATTTTTCAATAAATTTTTTTAAATTATTAAAAGAATCTTTTAAATTTGAATTTTTATTAAAAATTGGTTCAATTATTGTTGTAATTTCTTTATCCTTTTTATCATTAATATTTGAAATTAAAATTTTTGATTTTGAATTAAGATTATTCAACAATTAATTTATCAAATTTTTATAATCCTTTACCAAAAGATTCAATTATTGATTCAGAAATTAAATTTAATGAATCTGTTTATAATTTATTCTTTTCTTTATTACCAAAAAATTCAAAAATTCAAATTAATAAAGAATTTAAATATAAATGGAATAAAATTGATCAATATCATTAAATTCAGAATTTGGAATTTTATCATTAATTTTATAATAATTAAAATTTTCTGAATTAATTTCAGAATTAAATAATTTATAATTTGGGAGTAAAAGAGGTAAATAATTTTCTAATAATTTATAATCATCTTCATTTCTATTATAATTAATATTGTAGCTATCTTCTTCTTCTTCATTTGATTTTTTAACATTGAAATATAAAGATTGATTTAAGAATAAAGTATTTAATAATTTTTCTTTATCTTCAACATTATTAAATTTTTCATTAATTAAATTATTAATATTATCTAATCCAATATCCCATGGATTCAAAATCTTTGATGGAATTGTATCAATTAATTCATTATTTAAAATTTTTGTTAAATAAATTTCTAATTCTTTTAATAATTCATTGATCTCTAATCTTGGTCTCTTTTGTTGTTGATCAGAAGTTTGTTCAATGGTGTGTGTGGTACCAATGACAGATTGTTCTTCAGCACCTTCAGTAGCAGTAGTCATGACTTCTTGAACTGTAGAAAGAATATTTAGAGAAAACACGTAAAGAAAATAAACAACGCCAAAAAAAGTCGGAACTCAAAAAAAAAGAAAAACACGAATGTTTCTTCCTAATCACGTGATAAAATTATAGCCCTAATGCTTTTTAGCCCTAAGCTGCACAAGGCTCTATTTGTCGTCGACTTGAGGTTACAAGAAAATGTTTATAGAAATAGAATTTTAGCTACTTGTATATTTAGAAGGTAAGAGGAATATTACACATTAAGTTATAAGTTTATTAGAATACTGGTAAAGTAATAAGTTAATATTTTACTCTTGAATAGTCGGAAAGATAATTGCAATCACGAAAAAAGTCGGAATTCAATTTTTTAATAAAGTTTTTGAGGTGTCCAGAGAGTTTAGGGCTTCTTAGGGCTTCTATATTTCACGTGATTTCCAACTATTATTGATTCTTTTGATTTAATATAACAATTAAAGAGATATTATAGAAGATATGGGTTAATTTGATAACTGATAAACCTAACTTGATAACTAGTAAACCTTCAATACATGATGGTTATACAAAATTAAGTAATTCAATAATACAGAACTAATTCAAATCATTAATCTACATAAAATATTAAGAAAGAAAGGTCTAAGATGAAACTAATGATTTTAATGTAAGTATAGTTTAGAATGTATTGTAGTGTACGTCATATTTGATCTTAACGTCTATTAGTATTAATGATATGGATTATTTAAAAGTTTTAAACCGGAAAAACTAACATTTAATTACTTTAGAAGAATAACATTAGATAGCATAAGTAAAGTTAGAATAAGGATATAGCGCTTAGAATGAATTGTTAATACTGATCTGTTAATGGTGGTTACTACTATACAGATACTAATGCTAATACTGATGCTGATAGATATAGATATAGCCTACCAATACCAATAGATTATAGTCTACTATTCAAACAAACTATAATAAATAATGGAGAATTGACACAAAACTTCAGAAACAATTGATTTCCTTGAATTGACCACTTGGTTGATGGCTGAGAAGAAAGTAATGTTGTTCTATGTTGTTGTGAATTGTGAGATGGAGTAGATATAAAATGAAATATGTAAGGCTAAGTTTAAGCGAGAGATCAAGTTGTGATGAGTCTAAATGAAGTACATAAGGGATGAGTTTATGCAATGTTATATCTTTATTACAAACAAGACAATTAGTAGTGAAATATAATGACAGGTGGGTTATAAAGTAATGAAGGAGTGTACTCTAATGACCCTAGTTAGAGATCGTTGGTGTGTTGTATTGTGGTTAGTACTTAGTACTAGTAGTGTGTGTTTTATTTAACCGTGTGGCGTGTACTTCATCGATCGCTTCACTAATCACTACTATAATTATAGATAGTTGTAAATAGTGGAGGTTACAAAATAGTACCATCTGATTGAAGACCCTCAATTAACTATAAATCATCAAAAGTTATCGGAACAAAGCGCTACAAATTAGATTATGATAAGTTGATGATTTCTCAAGTTTTAGAGATGGAATTTGTAATTGAAGTTGTTGATAGTTGTAATACGAATTGAGTTATACCATTAAATATATCTACTTATTGAGTCTTTAGAGGTGGTTTATAGTACAAATTTCCCCACATTAATACCTATCAGTTATCGGCATTTGATTGTAATTTATGAATCTAGTTATATAGTAAATTTATATAATGAGTAATGTTGTTCTATTGGTTGTTTTATTTAATACTATAAAGAGTTAAAATTACGATCTAAAAATTTCTAATCATAGTACTTTTAAACTTATATCAGATAAAAAATATAAAAATATAAAATATATTGTGAATTGTGAATGTGTTAGAATTGATTATCCTAGTTCACTCAGAATACATAGATGAAATTGAATTGAACCATCACCATCACCAGTAGTAGTGAAATCGGTCAAGTACACTATGAATAGTATAAGCAAGAAGCAAAAAGCCGTTTTAAATGAAAAGATTAATTGATACAACTTCTAAATTAAACCATCAACTTCAATAACTTCTAACGATATGTCAATTCTATATAAAAGTGTTCAATGTTGATCTAAAAGAAACTATAAAACACCACCTTTAAAACATTGTAGTTATTAGCAGTTAGTTAGTTTTCCTTATCGCTATTACTATTTCTAGATCTCTAATTTTTAATGATGATTCCCAATATCCTTGAAACTTTTTGACACTAAACTGTGGTAACTCATCAATTGTTAAACACCTGCATATATAACAATAAGACAATTCTGAATTTAATACCACTTATCAATACAAAAAATATAAATTACGAATTCGAAAAACTACTATTAGGCATTAGCTAATACTTAATAGTTATAGCCTATAGGACTATAGGGTTAAATTGTAGCGTTATAGTAGTTTGTAGATCTCGGAGATGCTCGGAATTCGGAAATACCATGCTAACAATTACTTTAAATAGATGTAAACACTAAACGTTATGGTTAAATGAATTAAAATTAAACGACATCACTGTAATAAGTATGTACTACACCCATGTATCTCTGTATTATATCAATTATATCACAAAGAGGAAGTCACGTGTACTACTACACAGGGAGACCAACTAAACCCTTCCCAAATTACTTGCAGATGTGCTGATACCATTAACTAAATTTACAATAATAACCCATGCTTATTTGTTGAGATCATGATCTAGTTTATAGTTAATGTTATCTATAATAATTTATTTTCATCTATCATCATGTGATTTCACTCCTTATATCACAAGGCAGTATTACCACAATTATTAAACTCCATGTCAACAGACAATATAAAACTATATCAATAGTAAGGCTGGGGTTTCTATAGTTCTTTATTTCTTTATGATTTCATACTCAATGTCTTGTGTACTTGATTTAATGGTTTTCACAATTTTACCTACTATTAATATCTAATATGATACATCATTTTTCAATTGAACTTTTTTTGAATTAACTTTATACTTCAACTGTATACCTTCTCTTCGTCTATTCAATTGTAATGGATAAATGTAAACTAATGAATGATCTCTCACTCTCCAATCATCTCTAATTAATAGATCGTCTAATTGAATTAATTATTAAACTGTCTAGTAAAAAATATAAATTCAATACTAAGATTAAATCATGTAGATAAATTCAAATTTCAATTCATAGTTAATACAAGCATGAAAATAACACCATTACAACTAAAATCAAACATCACCAACAACAACAATTATTAACAAAAATATTTGACATAAAAATGAAAAAAAAAACCCAATTCAAACACAAGAAGTTTATGAGTTCTTTTTAATTTCTTTCTCTTATTTGAAGGTGTAGTAGGTCATGTCATTTCACCTTCAACTGTCTTCTTTGTAACAGATCAAATAATTAAACTTTATTGGGAAATATGTTCTGTGGGAAAAGGGCATAATTAACAATTTTTTTCTTTTAACAAAACTGCTAAATTGTGTATTTAAACCTTGTAATATTCCTTCTATATCTTTAAACCACGTTTATCTTCTTCTAATAACACTTTCAGCCCTTTAGAATTTCGTATAGTTATTGATCCATCTCTTTAATTGTCACTAATAGTTATTTCAGATTAATCCACACACCCCTATTAATCCTATCTCTATTACTCCTTTCTAAATCAACATTTTTGGAAGAAACATTTAGCAGTCAAAAGCCTTCAATAATCAAGTAAAGTTATTAACCAACTCTAACTTCCTTAAATTACTGTGCTCTAAATTAGATCATCATCAATCATTCTTCTAGTTACATAACTTGAACTTTTTCTTGTCTGCAAAAGCTATTAATATTTTGTTAATTTTCTTCATTGTTCTTTTTCAACTATAGAAAGAAATAATAATTATAATTAGTCCTACTTCCATAATCCACATTTACTCTAATTCAATTAGTTATTATCAAGTTTATCAATAAATAAATCAACTTCAAATTTTTTTTGTTCTTGTCTTCATTATCCTTATTTCTTTCAACTCAATTTTTTCTTATCTTCCTTATATTTCCATCTGTTAATAATATTTAGGAAAAATAAATTAATAAAATCAAACCTTTCAGAATTCAGATCAAAAAATCAAAAAATCAACAATTTCATTTTCAACACATCACTGCAAAAGAAAATTTACAATTAAACTTTTTTATCTTTCTTTAACATTATAAATATAATTGATTTTGTCTAATTTGGAAACTTTATTCTTTTTTATTCTATATCATCATCAACAAGTATTTTTTTACCAATATATTCAATCACAAGATTTAATTTGAATTAATTTTAAGCTATTGATTTTCACTGTTACCATACTTTAAAACTCTGCTAGCTTCATACTTATTCTATTGTTATTTTTAATTATTGTTCTTTATCAAGTATTTCATCAAATACTTCAATCTCAAAAAAAAAAAGGTATAATTTAAAAAAACTAGTTTCACACTTTCTCCACAAATTCTATTCTATCTGTTGTTATTGTTCTTGTCTCCCAATAAATTTCAATCTCCATTCAATTTAGATTTAGGTCCTCATATCTTAACTCTCTGTTGGTACTTTATTCTTATTTTATTCAAATCAAATAATTTTCAACTGCTGCTAAATCAAATTTTTTTTCATTCATCCGGTCTCCCAAAAAATCTTTAAAAAAAAAAAAAAAAAAATTTCTCCCTATAAAAAAAATTCTTTTAGCGGCTAATTTTTATTCTTCAACCAACAACTTTTTTCTTTTGAATTCAAAAACTTCAACTATCAAAAATTTAAAAAAAAGGCATTTCATTCTCATACTCATACTCATTCTAGTCATACTCTCTCATAATCTCATCTCATTAATTTAAAAAACAAAAAGTCTGCATTTTTTTTTTTTTACTTTCTTCTTTCATCTAATCATCTGCATCTTTTAATTTTAATTTTAATTTCCTATTTTTAATTTAATCATCAATTCAAAAAGAAAAAAACTAGAAAATATGGATTCAAAATTGATCTCAATCTTAGAAGAAAATAATCCTAATACTCAATCTCATTCTCATTCAAATTCTCATTCAAATTCTTCTTTTAATCAAATCTCTGATCAAAAATCTCAAATTTCTTCAACTTTACAAATGAATACTATTCAAAATCCAATGTTTTCATCTAGTGATGAATCTGTATCTGATGATGAAGAAGAAGAATTAGATAACGTTTCAAACTCATCAAGTTCAGATGATGATAGTGATGATATTCAATCTGATCATGATATGAATTCTGATAATGGTTTAAATTCAAATTCAAATTCAAATTCTGCAAATTCTAAAACTAATGTTAATGATAATCATGATTCAAATGATGCTGCTGATTCAAGTGACAAGTTTAGAGGTAGACCTTCTTCTTGTGTCTTTGTTGCAAGGTATGTTTCAACTCTTTTTTTCCCTCTATTTTCTTCTATTTCTTCTACTTAATTTGTTTTTGTGTTGTTGTTTTTTTTGCCACCCAAACAAAAAAAATTTTCCCGCCCAACTCTTTAACAAAAACATCATCAAAACCAACGTTTTACTAACCAATCTTTATTGCAAATAGTCTTGCTGCTAACCTTTCAGATGATGAACTTTCACATTCTGTTACCAAGCATTTTGAAAAGGTATGTTAATCCCGTTTTATTTCCCTTATGGTGATCTTTTTTTTTTTCCTTGAACTTTGATCTGGTCTAATCTTCTAATAATAAACCCCTGACAATACAGTTATGAGGCGTAAATTTCTTAATGCCATTATTAAAGATTACAGTTCATCAATAAACTGTTAGGAAAAAACAAAAATCATGCCTGAATGAACACTTTCATTCTTCTTATGCATCAATCATACTAACAATTTATAAATTTATAGTGGGGTGAATTATCTCTAGTTAAGGTTTTAAGAGATCCTTCAAATAGACCTTATGCATTTGTTCAATACACCACAGATAATGATGCAAAAAGAGCTTTAAGAGAAGGTCAACATTCTGTCTTGGATGGTAGAACAATTCGTTGTGAACCAGCTAAAGTTAATAGAACTTTATACATTGCAACTGCTTCTCTTAAAGATGTAACTTTAAAAGATGTTAAATTTGTTCTTAGTAAATATGGTGAAATTGAACAAATGATTGGTAATAATGATTCTGCTTATAGAAAATCAAATCTAAATAAAGCATGGTTTTGTCAATTTGCTTATAGAGATGATGCTATTAGAGCTTATGCTAATCTTAGATTAAGTGCTCATTGGATTGTTGAATGGGCTCAAAATATTGAATCTCCTTCTTCTGCAATTAATTCTTCAGGTTCTCTTTCAAGTTCAAATAATAATAGAAATGATTTCTTTAATGATAATGAAGAAATTTTAATTGATAAAAATTCAATCTTTGTTGGTCAATTAGATTCAAAAGTAACTAAAGAAATTTTACAACAAAGATTTTCAAAATATGGTAAAATTTCTGATTTAACTTTATTAAATAAACCTGGTAATACTTTTGCATTTATAAAATTTGAAGATGAAAAATCTTGTGCAACAGCTGTTGAAAGAGAAAATCATGCTGTTTTATTGGATAAAACTATGCATGTTCAATATAGAGAAATTCATCATCATAATCATAATAACAATAATAATAATTCAAATTCAAATACTGGTAGTAGTAATGGAAGTATTAATGGTAATAAAATTCCTTCTTATAGTGGTTTTAAAAGATATAATCAAGTTCCAAAATTAAATTTAGCTCCACCACCAGTTAATTTACCGATTAGAAGAGCAAGTACTGGTTCAGTTTTAAATAGTGCTGCTATAATGTCTCATAAATATGATCATCATATGAGAACTCCAATGGGTCAATTTGGTTTACCACCTGTTCCTCAATATTTACCACCACCACCAAATATTCAATTAAAACGTCCTCCAATTGTTGGTTTAAATAGATCATTCTCTGTTAATAATGATTCATCTTCAACTACTTCTGCTGGTGTTAAATCAAAATTCAATCGTTATTATACTTTAAATAATAACAATACTAGTACAAATAGTAGTTCAAATAATAATACACCATTTCAAGATCAAAATGAAAATGAATTAGATTCAACACCATCAAAATATGAAAAGGCAACTTCACCAACTTCATCACCAAGTAATCATACAATTACTTCACAAGGTGCAGAATCTAAATATTCAGCAACAACAATGGATACAGGTTTAAATAATCCAGATGAAACTTTAACTATTAATTCTTCTTCAAATTCAAAATTTACTAGTAATAATTATTCAACTTCAAATAATAATGGTTCAAGTTTTATAACAAGTAATAATAGTATTGCTCCAAATATGAATAGAAGAGGTAGTTTTAATTCAAATTATTATAATTATTCAGTTCCATCAGCTAATCCAAAAGATTATTATGATCAATATTATTTAGCTTATCCTCCAGCTAATTATCCATATTATTATGATCCAAATTCTGCTCCAGTAATGCCAGATTATGTTAATGGTAATCCAAATGGTCAAAATAATGGTGTAGCTGGTCATCATCATCCTCATCCTCATCATCATTTAACTCCTTATTATATGTATTATGGTCTGATGAACAATGGAGGTCAACCAAATATTCAACCTTATTCAAATGCAAGTGCCATTAATAGTAAAGATAATAATGAAAATGAATTAGATTATTGATCTGTTTATTTTCTTTTTGTCTTGTTCAATTCTTAATCTTATCATTAGTTTGATGATAGATTGTTTAGTTTTATTATAAGTCTTGTGGGGTAGTTTTTGTTGTGGTTGTTTATTTCAATTCTTTTCTTTAAATATTATCAGTGTTTCCTTTTTTTTTTGTTATTTTTATTTTCATAAGTGATAATTGCTGGTCTCTGTATTCATCTTATCCAAATTAAAACCTGATAAATTGTTGATTTTTCATTGATGTGTTTCTTGTTTTGGATAATCAAATTTTTGATTTCCAATACTTCTTCTTTTTTTTATATCTTTTTTCTTTTGTCGTTTCTCTTACTTTCTTTCTTCTCTTTTTGAATGATTTTCTTTTCTGTTGTTTTCTATTTAAACGTTTGGTGGTGCATTCTTAAATAGATTCTTCTGAAGTTATTATTCAATTATTTGAAGTTTTCATTTTATATCTTTATATGTTTGTTTCTTTCTTAAATTAATATTTTATGTGTGTGATCTTTAACTTTGTAAACCAGACCTACTTCAGTAACTTCCAAAGATATATGAACACCAAAGTAAATTGTAATTAACCATTAATTATAAATTCATGACATTGAAACAAATTTATAGTAAAAATATTTGATGTAATTTTTAACAGGATTTCAACCCCTTTTTAAAGTAATTTTTGTGGGATTTATTTTTTTGAAATTTTTTGCCTCAAAATAAAAAAATTCTGTCATCACGTGAGAATTTTCCTTGTTTTTTTCACGTGTCAATAAGCATATTTTTGTTGGAGGGCAAAACTCAAATAACAACCATATACAAATCAATAGAGAAGTTTATTGAAAGTATAACAAATAGTAGAATGTTGACACCATTGAACTCTAAAAGAGATGCATTCTTTATTGATGTATTCTCTAAAGCAGAAGACACACACTCAGAATATGAAGAACATGCACAAAACCATGAAGATCATGAAGAATCAACAAAGAAGAAGAATAGCAAGAATAACAAATCAAATAATAAAGAAAGAATTCCACCATCAGTTTCAATTGGTAAAGGTAGTCCAATTAAATTTCATGAACCTACTTCTCCTTTAAGTCATAGTCATAAAGATTTTAGAAAAGATCATTCACATAATTTAAAACTTGATTCAAGAGAAATTCTGTTAAATGATTTATTAGAATATAATAATAATGGTAATAATGATAATGAATTAGATTTACCATCAATTTATGATTTACATAAGGTTAATAATGATAAATCAATAATTAATTCAAAACCATGGAAAAATAATCCATATTATTTTAAAAATGTTTATATATCATCATTAGCAATAACAAAAATGACAATTCATGCAATCTCTGGTGGTACAATTGAAATTATGGGTATGTTAGTTGGTAAAATAATAAGCAATACAATAATAGTTACAGATGTTTATTCATTACCTGTTGAAGGTACAGAGACAAGAGTTAATGCACAATCTGAAGGTTATGAATTTATGGTTTCATATCATGAATCTTTAAAGAGAACAGGAAAATTAGAAAATATTGTTGGTTGGTATCATTCACATCCAGGTTATGGTTGTTGGTTAAGTGGTATTGATGTTTCAACACAATCATTAAATCAAAAATTCCAAGATCCTTATTTAGCTTTAGTTATTGATCCTTTAAAAACTTTAAAAACTGGGAAAATTGAAATTGGTGCTTTTAGAACTTTTGATGAAGAATATATTGCATCACAAAATAATAATAACAATAACAACAATACCAATAATAGTAATGATGGTGATTCTAATAATAATGATAATAACAATGAATCAAATGATATATTTAAATCCAAAAATAATGAAGCAAATAATGAAAATTATTTACTTGGTGGTGGAAATAGTGTTGTTAATAAAAAGGAATTACCAAAAGATAAAATTAAAGATTTTGGTTTACATTCAAATAAATATTATAGTTTAAATATTAAATTATTTAAATCAGAAATTGATGATAAAGTTTTAAAAAATCTTTGGAATAAATTTTGGATTAATAATTTATTAATTAATTATGAACCAATTAAAGAAAATAATAATTCAAATAATTCAAATCCTGATAAAATGATTGATAGTTTAGATCAATTTTTAAATGATCAATTAACTAGAATAATGTTATCATTAAGAATTCAAAAGAATAAATTAACAAAATCAAATAGAAATCCAAAAGGAAGATTAAGTAATAATAGTAGTCGTGGGAATTCAAATAATATTGATGAAATATTCCATGATATTTCTAATGATAAAGAAAATATAACGGGGACTAGTAATAATGAAGATTCTAATGATATTGATGAAGACGGTGATGTTGAAGTTGAAGATGCGCCACAGGATGAAGATGATGAGATAGAGGAAAGTGTTGGAGGAAATGTTGAGGTTCAAGATGATGAAGTTGATGATGAAGAGGAAGAAGATGATGACGATGATGATGACGACGATGATGATAATAGTTATGAAGATAAAACCCAAGATGAAGAAGAAAAATTCAAAGGAAAAACTTTTGAAAGAAAATCTAGTAAATCAGCTATATTTGATGAAAAATTTAATTCTACTGATAAAAGATATCTTAATAATTTAAAAAGAAATTTTGTTGGATATACAGGTACATCACCAGTTCCACAAGCTGCCAGTATTAAGAATCATCCATCTTCTAATGATCCAAATAAACTAAGAATGTTGTTAGAAACACATAGTAGAACATTTCAAGAAGTAAATCATAAGATTATTGAAGATAAAGTAATGGAATGTAATAGAAATTTAATTACATTAAAACTACAAGAAGTATTATTTCTTAATGAATAAAATGATTAATAATTTTAAATACAATTGTTTAACTGTTTTTACCAACCTCTCCAAGGAATCCAAACATCTTTAACAATATCTTCATCATCTAAAATGAAATAAGAAGTAAATGAATACATAGTAATACATGAATGATTTGGTAATATTCTAATTTTTGTACCAATTGGGATTAATTTTGTAATTGAATTTGAATCATTTGATTCATTAGCATTAATTGGAGCTAAAATACCATGTTCTTGACTTAATCTATCTAAATACCAATCACCATAAGAAAATGGATTTGTACTTGAAGAATTTATTTGTTTTAAAACTTGACCATAACCTTTAAAACTATGACTAATTTCTTTTGACATTGCAATAACACCAGCATTACATAATAATTCACCAATATTATTTTTTCTCTTTGGATATTGAGAACAAATAGTTGCTAAAACATTAACAGTAACATTTTGAGATTTAATACAATTTGTTGATAATTGTTGTAAATCACAAATTGCATAATTACCAGCATGTAATTCAACAGAACAAAAACCTAAATCTTCTTTAATTAATTTTTCAACTTTTGAATTCATTATTAATGAAGAATGAATAGTTGGAGAAGCACCAACTGAACAAATAAAATTTTTATAATCTAAAGTTAAATTTTTATTATCAATATCACCTTCTAATTCTCTTTTTAAAACATTCATTGCAGATTTACAAGTCATTAATTCTTCATATAAATGTTCATGACCTTGATCTAAATTAGTAATGTTGTAAGAATGACCAGAATGAACATAGAAACCTCTTAATTGACAACTATTTGAAGCAACAGAAGCAGAGATACAATGAGTTAATAAACCAATATCATTAATACCTGCTCTATTTGTACCACAATCTAATTTAATAAAAATATTCCATTTAAATTTTGAATCAATTGAATTAATATTATTAAAATTTTCAATTGTTCTTATATGAGTAATATTATCAATTAATAAATTAATTTTTTCAACATGTTTTGAATATTCATATAAAATAGTTAAAGTATCATTAGTAATATTTGGTAAACCAAATAAAATATCTTGAACAATATTTTCATTATTTTCAATTTGATAATTAATAATTTCTTGAGCTTCTTTTAAAGTACTAACGACAATTCTATTAAATCTACCAGCAGGTATTTGAACATCTTTATTATTATCATCAACATCTTCTAAATTATAACCTAATTGATATTTAGTAACTTCCATACATTTATGAGTTTTAACATGAGCTCTAAAATCTAAATCTAATTTCATAACATTTTTTAAAACTTTAGCACAATTCTTTTTAATTTGAGAATCTTTTAATAAGATTGCAGGAGTTGGTAATTGAGTATAATGTTTACCTTTGTAAAGTTCTACAAGTTGTTCTCTTGAAGAAGGAGAATGTAATAAATCATCAGGCAACGCATTCATTGTGTCTCTTGACTCTTATATTTGGAAATAATTAGGGGAAACTTTTTTTAATTGAATTGGAGTTGATAAATGAACCAGAATAATATTGAATTAAACCAATTTCAGTAATAGTAATAGGCAATAGTATTGAATGATATAAGATAAAAAGGATGAAATGTCTAGTTATTTATACCCGTTTTTTAAAAAATGATGATCCTCCATTTTTTTTATCGTCGAAATAACGAAAAATATTAAAATTATAGAAATTGGATTTAAAAGTTTTACAAAAGTATTTAATAGAAATAAGTAAATGTATTACACTTTGTCTATATAGTTTACTACCAATTCAACAACTTTAAAAGTTCACAAAATTGAAGGATCAACAATTAGACAGCCTCAGATTGTTCTAAATGAAGTATCGCTATTAAGGTGGTGAAATGGACTCACGATACAATCACACACCTCCCCCTGGATCGCAGAACTTCTTTCAGAGAAAAAAATAAGCAACAGGAGGAACTAAAACGGATGATTTAACTAATAGTCCTATCATCATCGACTGGAATAGTTGATAAAGAAAAGAAAAAAGAGAAAAAGAAGAAGAAAGAAATTTTTCAATTTTTCATTTTTCATCGAGTTTTTTTTTATATTTTTTGAAATGAGGTACTAACAAATTTGAAGCTTCTGAGCTCTGATTGGCTGGTCTTTTGTGTGTGTTATTTCGTCTGTTTAGTTGGTATTGTGTTTGTTTATAGGTTAGTAGTGTTCTTTAAGTGTAGTATATTATCTAAATCTACTCTTTACACCAGAAAATTGTCTACATTACCTCTAAAATGTGATAAATTTATTTCAGAATTGGATGCCCTGATCGATATTTTGCTGTCAATATTTCTACCTATTTTAACACTAATAAACTCTACTTTTTTTGCTAACTTAATCCAATTAATATTATAAGAACTATATAACAACTTAACCACTCTAATATATCAACAACAGTCCCAAAACAATCACACAAATTCTAAAAAATGGTTTGTGGCACTTAAAAATTCAAAAAATGTTCGGATGTAAAAAATCGACGAAAAAATTAAAAATTAAAGAAATAAAATAAAGTAAAATTAAAGAAATATAAAAATTAATAGAAATAATTTATTAAAAAAACTGGAGACAATGTCAAGTTCTATAATATCTCTATCTTCTAAAAGATGTTTCCATTCATCTACTAGAACTCTTCAAAGAAAAGTGGGCAACTATGAAAAAATTAAGTATACTACAAAGAGAAAGAGACAAACAAGTGAAATATCTTTAAAAGATGAAACAAGTCCATTTGATATCAACTATTTATCTATTGAACGTGTTGTTAACCCATATGTTCCTCAATTAAATAAAATAAAAGGTCAGTTAATAGTTTCAGCAGCTGATACAATTAAACAAGATTTTACATTTTGTAAAGAAGCTAAAAAAAATGTTTTAGATCCATTATCATTAAGATTACATTCAGAAGAAAAAAATCCAGTTATAACAAGTTTAGTTAAACTTGTTGTTAATCCATATGCTAAAAGTAATGTTAAAGAAAAACAATTATTAAGAAGAAATCAATTAAATTTCATTCCAAAACCAGTTCAAGAATTTACAAAGATAACAGCAACTAGAACTGTTGAAGAACCTGTTGATCCAAAAAGAATTTATTTTGATTTAGCTTTAAATGGTTTCAAATTAGAAAACAATTATGATGATATTTATAAAGATGTTGAATCTAAATTAAAACAATTAGAACAACAAAAATAGATGAATATAAACGTTTGAAATAACTTTCAATTATGATTAAAAATATAAATTTTGTAAATAAATATAGCATGTGTGAATTTTTTTTAGAATAATATGTAAATATATTGTAAATTAATCATCCAAACTACCAGATTATAGACCTCTAATCTCTAAAAGATTCACAAATAATTCTCTTCAAAATTTGATCATTATTATTTTAAATTTTTCCACGACGGCTTTAAAATAAAAAAAAAATCAACAACAACAAATCTCAACAACCATTCCACTTTAAACAAACATTTAAACAATTCAGAACACCATGAATAGAATACTGTTCAACGCCAATACAAGAGCATTACTAAGATCCTCTGTCAGATCAAGCACAAGATCTTCAGCCTTTTTGCAAAAATCATTCTCAAACTCACAATTAATCAATTGTTCAAAGAGATTATATTCATCTTCTTCATCTTCAAATAACAATGGTGTTGGTAAACATAAAGGTAAAATCTTAATAGTTTTAGGTTTATTCGCTCTTGGTACAACTGTCTTAGCTGCAACAAATGAAAAGAGTGATCCAAAAGAATTAGTTGAACCAATTAAACCAAGTAAAAGTGCTTTTAAAGATGGTGAAATTTCAGTAATCTTTGTCCTTGGTGGTCCAGGTGCTGGTAAAGGTACTCAATGTAGTAATTTAGTTAGAGATTATGGATTTGTTCATTTATCAGCTGGTGATCTTTTAAGAGCTGAACAAAATAGAAAAGGTTCAGAATTTGGTGAATTAATTGCTAAATATATTCGTGAAGGTCAAATTGTACCACAAGAAGTTACAATTGCTTTATTAAAAAATGCTATACAAGATAATTATAAATTAGGTAATAAAAGATTCTTAATTGATGGTTTCCCAAGAAAGATGGATCAAGCTATAACTTTTGAAGAACAAATTGCTAAAAGTTCATTTGTTTTATTCTTTGATTGTCCTGAAAAAGTTATGTTGGAAAGATTATTAGAAAGAGGTAAAACAAGTGGTAGAGCTGATGATAATATTGAAAGTATTAAAAAGAGATTTAAAACTTTTATTGATACTAGTTATCCAGTTGTTGAATATTTTGATAAACAAAATAAAGTTGTTAAAGTTTCTTGTGATCATCCAATTGACCAAGTTTATGCTCAAGTTCAACAAGCTATTAAAGATAAAATTAATATTGAAAAGAATTAATTATAACAAAACCCATCACATAGATTTATTATCATAATAAGATTGAAAGTACATATACCCTAATTTTATGAGATTTAATTTTAAAAAAGAAAAGAAAAATGTGTTTCTAGTAATTCATCAACTGAAATATATAATCAATATTCTAAAATAATCTCTGTAATAAATCAAAGAATCAAATACATGGATTTAAACCTGGTAATTCAAATATATTCATCGCAATATTACATCTAATACTTAAAGAATTTCAAAGGGGGTTTAAAGGTATAAATAGCAACTTCATATTTAGTGATCGCCTCTTTGAAATAATTACCAATTATGTTGATCTATATAAATAGGTTTAAACAACGTGGAAACATATTTAAATATAGAGTAATATCCATCATCATGAATCGATAACTTTGCATCAAAATACAATTAAATCACAAAATGCTTTTCAACATTATTACTACTATCTTACTCTCATCTTCAATCTGTTCAGCAAACTTTGCTAGTATCAATGGTACAAGAACTTCACCATCTACATTTGAATGGATAATTGATTTCCAAGAACCAACTAAACTATATGGTACCACATCTTTTGACTTTAGAGCTTTTGGTATTGAAGGTAATTTTAACGTTACAAATGTCATCACTATCCCCAAATTATCAAATGTCTTTATAGATCTTGGTGGTTCCTCTGTTGTTGCTGAATACACTGGTCAATACACTACAGGTAATGATACTTCTTCTAATATTGCACCAACATTCATAATTAAAGCTGATAGTCAAGTCAATCCATCCAATGCACAAAATCTTGAAGTGTTATTTGGTTATACCAATGATAAATATTCAGAAAGTACTACTTTCAACCATGAAATCTTATAAACATCCAATCTTTTGGTGGATTTCGAGGGTCAACACATATTATTTAGTAAAAAAGTTTGAGAATATATACACATTCATTCATAAATATCAACTTCTTTCCCAGTAAATAAATATTTGGTTGTTTCTTTAAAATTTGTTGTAGTTTTTTGTTAATTTTGATAGGAGAAAAAACTGAAATCAACCATCGCCACAAAACAAACTAAAAGAACACATAACAACAATGGCCAAATCAAAGAAAAAGGATAGAAAAGTGTCGGTGGTCTACTTGGCTCCTCCTTCTTCAGTCTCAGAGGATGGTCCTCATGTCGTCACTGACTATGACCCAGAAACTTCCCACAAAATTGAACCATTTGAACAGGATTTAGAATTCTTATTGGGTTCAGCATCAACAACAGCTATTATAAATCCAACTTTTACAACTACAGCAACTACAGAAATTTTCGACCCAATCTCAAATCACCAAGGAATAACAAGCACTGAAGATATACTGACAAATATTCAAAATAATCAAAAGTTTAATCCAAATAACAAATCAAAAGTAAATCCAACTTCAAAAAGAGCTGAACGTAGACTAACAAAAGTCAAAAATGAAATTTTGGATCTAGATATAGATTTCTCAGATGATGATGAAGATGATGATGAGACAGAAGATTTAGGTAAACCATATACAAACAATACAATCATAAATAATAATCCATTGGCTAAACAATACAATGATGATCCAAATCTTGATCTTGATGAAGCTGATAAAATACTGTCAAATTGGAAGAAGACAATGAAGAATAAAAAGAAATCAGATAAAAAGAAGAAAAATAATACCATTAACAACAATGATCCTATGAACTTCATGAATAATAATCCAAATAAGAATACAAATGATACAAATGTCAATAACAATAACAATTCTTATAAACCATTATCAAGAGAAGATTTTGATAAATTATCAAATAATTTCAGTACATTAAGATTAAGTACAAACTATGATGCAGTTCCTCCAAAACATAAATCTAATGGTCGTAATAGACTAAACTTAAGTACTAATATGGGAACAAATGAACCACTTGAACATCCACATCCAACTGGTAGATTACAATTAAGCACTAATTGGGGTGCTTTACAAGGAAAATTAAAACCTGAAGCAGATCAATCAAAGAAGAGAAGAAATAGTAGAAAGAAATCAGTTGCAAAAGAAAAAGAAAAGGAATTAAAGGAGAAAAAGGATGATATTACCCCAGATTCAAAACCTGAAAAGAAGGAAACAAAAGATAGAAAAGAAAGAAGAGAAAAGAAAGTTGCAAAAGATGATAAACCAAGTTCAGCTGAGAATTCATCAAAAGCAAATTCAACTAAAAAAGAGCCAAAGCAAAAATCTCCAGTATCATCTGCCTCGACTGATTCAGCTGATAAATCATCAAGAAGTAATAGTAATAGAAGAGAAAGAAGAAGAAAAAAGGAATCTGAAAAATCAGAAGTCAAAACAAATGTTGATTCCAATGATGATTCATCAAATTCTTCAAAGAGAAAAAGAAAACCAAAACCAAAACCAAAACCTTCCAAATCTGATGATGATAAACAAGTTCAAAAATCATTAAATGATCTTAAAAAAGTTATTGAAAAAAGGTTAGTAGAGATTGATAATGAAAAGAAACAAATTAATTAGATCACTACATAATATGCATTATTTAAAAATATTTTTAGTCATTAAATCATTAATTAAATTATACGATTATACAAATTAATATTCATTACTTATTATTAATCACTTTGTAAATCCATTATTTCATCTTCTTCATCACTTGAATCTTCACCATTAATTAAATCATGTGCAATTTGATCAATACTAGCTCCATTCAATGTATTAGAATTATCAATTGGCCTGTTTCTATTTAACAGAGGTGTTCTAAATTGTTCTCTATTTCTATTTGAAATTTCATTAATAGAATTAATGTTATTATTATCACTACCTCTAATTGTATTTTTAGAATTTTTTAATTCTTTTAATTGATTTTTAACTTCTAATTGAATATTTGAAATTTTATTTTTCTTTTTATATTGTTCTAATGCTCTCTTTAATAAATCATTTGATACTGAATCATCAGGTCTTAAAGCTAAAGCTGAATGTAAATATTCAATTGCTTTTGAATATTTTTCAAGTCTTAAATAAATAAGTCCAATTGCTGAATACATACTTGGATCATTATTTGAAAGTTTTAAAACTTCTTGAAAACATGATAATGCATTTGAAAATAATTCCATTCTTCTAAATGTATGACCTAAATTACCTAAAATTGATATTTGAACATTTGAATAAGAATCAAAATCTTCAATAATTGATAATGCTTGAGTTAAATAGTTTGCAGCATCTTTATAATTCTTATTTGAATATGCTATTATACCTAATTCATTTAAAACTAATGGATCATTTGAACAAATTGAATAAGAAGATAAAACATATTCTTCAGCTAATTTAATATTATTCATATGATAATATTGCATACCAAGATAAAGATTTGGTAAATGAGTACCTGGGAAAAATCTTGAAGCTCTTGAATATGCATTTATTGCTTGCTCATGTTCATGTTCAGCAGCAAAAGTATGAGCAAATCCAATCCAAGGTTGACCAAAACTTGGATCAATTAAAGCAGATTTTGAAAAATATTTTCTTGCTTCTGTAATTTTTGAAATTGAAAAATAATAAATACCAACAGCTAAAGCAGTTACTGAATGTCTTGGATATTGTTCAGCTAATTTATGAGATATTAAAAATAATTTATTTGTTGATTTTAATTCATATAATGATGATAAATAAATTGGTAAAACATTAAAATTAAATTCATCATTTTCTAAGATTTTTTCACAGATTTCAACACATTTTTTATATTTACATTGAATAAATAATAATTCAGCTTGACCAAATAAAATATCATTATTTTCACCTAAATTATATTCATCTCTTAATATTATTTCTGCTTCTTTATATTCTTCTTTAATTACATATTTACTTAATCTTGTTGAATACAGAGCTTGAACTAATTCTAAATTATCATCTAAATCTGTAAAATCTAATTCTGATAATAATTCCCATTCTTGATTTGGAGTTAACATATTATTTCTCATTAATTCATCAAATGCTTCAAAACATTTTACATCAACAATAACAGCTTCTTTATAACATTCTTTAGCTCTTTCTAAATTATTTAAATTTGAATAAATTTGACCTCTTAAATAACATAAAGAAGCTTCTAATTTTATACCACCATCTAAATTTTTAACATGATGAGATTCAGATTTAAAAGGATTTACTTCACCAACAATATCTAAAGCTTCATCCCATTTTTCCAATTTTATTAAACATAGAGCAGCCAAATATCTACAACTGACACTTGAAACATCCAGATTTTCTTTTGCTAATAGTTGTCTAGCTCTATAATAATTACCATTTGAATAATAAACTTGAGCTAACCAAAATGCATCATTTGGATCTTGAGTTAAAGAAAGAACTTTATCACCTAAATATTCAGCGGTTCTATAATGATGTTGCATCAATGCATCATGTCTCCAAAGCCTTAGTTTTTCAGCAGCAGATAGAGAACCTATCTCTTGATTTAACCCTGAAGCTGATGTGTTACTGGGTATTGAAGCATTTGGATCAAGAGCGTGTGCACCAGCTAGAGGACTTGGAAACAGCGGTTGGTTTGGAGTTGGTCTGAGCGCATCAAACGTTCTATTTGAGATCACAGGAGAGATTGCAAGTGTAGAACTATGCTGTGAAGGACTGTTTGTTGTCATTTATTCTTTTTGGATTATTTGTTGTTAAACTTATCTTTATTTTGAATATTTTTGAATTTTTTTGTTTTTATTTTGATTTTTTGAAAACAGGACTCAAACTTGGGACTAGACCCTCATATCGGTAAAAGTTTCTAGAAACTTCCATTTTTCAGAAAAGAGGGTCTAGGAGTGGTCTCAGGTGGGACTCAGGTGGGACTCGCTTTTTCTGGAAACTTTCCCCGAGATTTTGGAAAGGGAAAAAAAAAATGAAAAAATGATTCATCTCAACAGTCATTTCTTTCATACAAAAGATATATAAAAAGATTGGAATTTTTCTAGATATTTCTCTTTGAAACTATTTTATCTGCTATAATTTAAATTCACAATGACTAAACAAGTTGTCTTACACTTAAGAGCTGAAAAAAAACCATTAGAAGCTCGTGCTGCTTTAACTCCAACTACTACTAAACAATTAATTCAAGCTGGCTTTAAAGTTTATGTTGAAGAATCTAAACAATCAGCTTTTGATGCTTCAGAATATGCTAAAGTTGGTGCTATCATCGTCCCAGAAGATTCATGGAAATCAGCTCCAATTGATCGTATCATCATTGGTTTAAAAGAATTACCAGAAGATGAAACTTTCCCATTAATTCATGAACATATCCAATTCGCTCATTGTTATAAAAATCAAGGTGGTTGGCAAAACGTTCTAAGTCGTTATGCTAGAGGTGATGGTAAGCTATACGATTTAGAATTCTTAGAAAACGATAAAGGTAGAAGAGTTGCTGCCTTTGGTTTCTTTGCTGGTTTTGCAGGTGCTGCTTTAGGTGTTAAAGATTATGCTTTTAAAAATACTCATTCAGATGATCAAGATTTACCAGGTGTTACTCCATTCACAAGTGAAGGTGCTTTAGTTGAAGATGTCAAAAAAGATTTATCTGCTGCTTTAAAGAAAGGTGCTAAAGTTCCAAAAGTTTTAATCATTGGTGCTTTAGGTCGTTGTGGTTCTGGTGCTATTGATTTATTAAAGAAAGTTGGTATTCCAGATAAAAACATTATTAAATGGGATATGAAAGAAACTTCAAGAGGTGGTCCATTTAAAGAAATTGCTGAAGCAGATATCTTTATTAACTGTATCTATTTATCAAAACCAATTGCTCCATTCATCAATTATGAAACTTTAAATAAACCAGGTAGAAACTTAAGAACTGTTGTTGATGTTTCAGCTGATACTACAAATCCTCACAACCCAATTCCAATCTATACAATTGCTACTGTCTTTGATAAACCAACTGTTAAAGTTGAAACTAAAAATGGTCCAAAATTATCTGTTATCTCAATTGATCATTTACCATCATTATTACCAAGAGAATCTTCAGAATTCTTTTCAAAAGATTTATTACCATCTTTATTACAATTACCAAATAGAGATACTGCTCCAGTTTGGGTTAAAGCTGAAAAATTATATAGACATCATGTTAAACGTTTAACTAGAGAACAAAAATTATAGATTTTCTTTCATCTTTATTCAAACTTTATAATTAATTTCATTGGTTTATTTATAACTTTATAGTTTATGGGGTAATTTTTATTTTAATATATTACATATTGTTTATTTTAGAAGAATAATTATTAATAGTAGTTCTATCTATTTTCTTTTAAAAGTATACAATTTGGTTTTTTTATTCTAATTCAACAGTAATCTTTTTATTCTTCTTTGACTTCTTAGATTTCTTCTTTGTACGACCTTCCATTATTCTCTTTAATTCATCTTTATCAAATTCACCTTCACTTTCACTTGCACTTGCAACATCTTCATCAATTTCATCATATCTTCTTTTCATTGTATCAACTTTTTCAACACTTTCTGCTGAAACTTCAATACAATTTAATCTTTCACCAGTATTATAAACAGCAACTTGATCTTTTAATTGTAAATCCCAAACAACAACATTACCATCTGATGAAATAGAAACTAAATAAGTTTGATCTTCATATTGATATAATGTGAAATCTTTAATACGATTTGTATGACCAGTTAGTTTGAATTCTGGTTCAATTGCAGCTTTTTCTTCTTTCTTTTCTTCTTCTTCATCTGAACTTTCATCATCACTTTCTGGAACAATTAAATCATCAGCTTTGTAAAATTCAATGGTACCATTACCTAAACCTGCAACAACATATTCAACACCATTAACTTTATAAACTTCAATATGCATTAATGTACTCTTGAATTGTAAATCTCTAATTGGTTTAGCTTCACTGGTCTTATAAACAACAATTTTGTTTAATAAACCTACAAAGAAATAATCACCATGTAATGACCATCTAACAAATTCACCTGCTTGCCAATCATTCTTGATTCTTAAATTAGCAGCTTTTTTGGCAGTCATTAAGTTCCATAATCTAACAGTTTTATCTTCACCTACACTAACAGCAATTCTACCACTTGGATGAATAGCTAAATCATTAACTCTACCTTTATGACCTTTTAAAGTACCATAAATTTCCCAATCTTTTGTTCTCCAAATAATGATTTTACCATCTTCAGAACCTGATAATAACCATTTACCACTTGCATGTGAGTTTTCACCTTGTTCATCTGATGTACCTTCTATACTGAAATTTAAACATGATATACTACCTTGATGACCTAACAATGTACCTAATTCTTTTCTCTTTTGTAAATCATAAATCTTGATATGTTCATCATTACTACCAGTTACAAGATATCTCTTTGCAGCAGCAATAGATCTAACTGATAATGAATGTGCTTGAAAATGGAAGATAGGTTGAAAGACTGGTGTTTTATCTTTTTGTAATATTAATGAAAGACATAATAGATTATGTTCATAAGAACCAACATATATACGGAATTGGGTCTTCTTTTCATCACCGTAAACCTTATCAGGGATGATGGTAGGTTTTATAATAGATTCCTTTTTAGAGTCTTTAATGGCTACTTTCTTGAAAGATTTACCCATTGTAATTTTGTTCTAGTTTGTTAATATAATGTTTTTTTATATAAAGCAATTTTTTCTTTTTGTAGTAAAATAAATTTTTCATTTTTTTTTTTTTTTTTTTTTTTTTTTT